>OX578136.1:148616977-149151977 GCA_951213105.1 Amaurobius ferox
TGTTAATAAATTAAATTTTAAAATTTACAACCAACTTTTACAGTAATCAGAGGACTGGTTATATTTTAATTTTGCTAAAATAATCATGTTGAAATTGGTTATTTAATAAATTTACAACTAAGTTTAATACTGATGCTTCTTTTCTTATAAATTATTTCAAAATACAGGTTTCCAAATAAGTAAATTTTGAAGAAAACGTAGGAATAATTCATTTGATTTTAAATAAAATTAGTCTTCTCTTCAATGAAATGTATACAAAATCACTTTGTTGTAAACAGAGGTAAAAACACAAATTAAATCATTTTCTTGAAATGTCAATCACACAAAAAGTGCTGTGTCATAAACAAATTAATTTAAAATAAATAAACTTTCTTATAAAATGGCAATACTACAACTTAGAAATACAGTGAAACCTGCATATAACAAAATTGTTTGGGACTGGAAAAATTATTCACTATATACAGGGTGTCCAGTGGTATCGGTGCCCAATGGCTATTTCCTCAACCGTTAGTCACAGAGATACACTTCCAATTGCAAAAATGTCTTAAATTTTAAAATCTATTATCTTAGAAACAGTTTAAATCAATAAATACATTTCTGAAAGAAATACGAAATATAAATTTTTATACAGTCCCCCAGTCTTACCAATTATATTTAGGAAAAATCATCCTCATACAATTTTATGCAAAAAAAAAAAAAAAATTCATCCTTTTACAACCAAAATTGACCGACTTATAGCTGTTTAAAGTTGGAGCACTTTTTGTGCTGAGAAATGGTCAATACGGTCCCTGATTGGTTGGTTGCCTGAAACGGAACATTTTTATGCGTGGAAAAGTGACTTAGGTCATAAAGTTTAATGCTTCATAACTCTGTGAATTATGGTCATAAAAGGAAGATTTTTTTTTATTTTGCATGAAATTGTATGAGGATGATTTTCCTAAATATAATTGATAGAACCGGAGGACCGTATGAAAATTTATATTTCGTATTTCTTTCAGAAATGTATTTACTGATTTAAACTGTTTCTAAGATAACAGATTTTAAAATTTAAAACATTTTTGCAATTGGAAGTATATCTTTGTGACTAACAGTTGAGAAAATAGCCATTGGGCACGGATAGCACTGGACAACCTGTATATCTAACATTCAAAAACATATTCGAAGACCATTATATAGCAACTACCAGTTCATATAATGGTTCTTCATATATATATAATATAAAAAAAAAATTAAAATTCACAATTATAAGAAAATTCCTAAAATATTTTAAATGGCATTGTTATTCAAAATATTCTATTAAAATATTTAATTTAATTCTCCTAAAATGATGCAAGAATCTCTATTCTCACTATACAAAATTATCTTCACAGGCAGATCTGAAGAATGAAACATCTTAGCCCCATTTGTAAACAAATTTACAAAAAATATTATTTAATTCCCACAAAGTGACAGGGACTATAAAAAAAATGGAACTCAATTTTGCAAAACATTGAACTTTCGTCAATTAGGTTGTTGTTGTTGAGACCCAGACCGTCCGACCTACCAGAAAGGTGTAAGGTAACTGTTTGGACGGTCGGGAAGTGCCACACAATTTAGACCGGAACCCAGTGGGGGAGGCATCCAGTGGGACTGTACCCTCCGTCCCCTATCACCAACCTCTCGGAAGGACTTACGGACCCACATGTTTAACTTGATCGTACTCCGCATGAACACGACGGCAGTTGTGGCAGCATGCAAATCCAGCGTGCAAATCAACGGGCTACCGCGCCCGAAATGTGCCAAAATAATGCGGTGTTCCCAGGTGGTTATCCACCCAAGTACTAACCGCGTCCGATGCTGCTTGACTTCGGTGATCTAACGAAAACCGGTGTTTTCAGCACGGTACGGGTGTCGGCTTTCGTCCGTACCATGCTGAAAACACCGGTTCCCGTTAGATCACCAAGTCAAGCAGCATCGGGCGCAATCGGTCGATCACTGAAGTCAAGCAGCATCAGCTTCATCAATTAGGTGTAATTTTCATTCATTCAGTGGTATTTTATCAATTTGTCAACATTTTTGTTAATTTGGCGATATTTTAAAAAGTCGCCAAATTTGTCGCCAAGTGAGAGGGTTGGACTGACAAGACAAAATCTACCAAAACATCATTCCAATACTTTCTCCTTTCAAGACACAATTTCATTGATTTAGCATTACTTTTGTCAATTTGATGACATGTTTATCAATTTGACAAAATTTTTGTTACTTTGGCAATATTTTGGTCAATTTGTGGGATGGTTGGACTAATAGATAAATGCTACTGAAACATCAATATAATAAAATACTATCCCCTTTCAAAACACAATTGATTTGGCAACATTAAAAAAAGTCACCAAGTTGATGATATCCCATCAAATTTCTTGCTAAATTTTTTGTCAAGCATTGCAGTGACAGACGAATGGAGAAATTGGTTATTGTTATAGTGAGCAGGTAGCATGGATACGCATTAAACAATTTTAAATGATCATTTGATTATAATCTATCAATAGATATCAGCCGGGAATATTCCTTTACCATATCACCATTAAATTTTGACAGTGTTTTAACAATGGATTTTACATGAAATATAAAATTTAATGACTTGTAAAGATTCTTAAAACATCAGTAAGAATGAACAAGCTTTTTACATTGTTAAAATGGCAATATTATTTATTGGAAATGATAATTTAAGGATATACCATAAAGGTGCATGATAGTTTTTGATAACACTATGTAAATTTTCCAGTCATTTTTTTTTTTTTTTTTTTTTGCATCGATAAACCCTAAAAAATCTTTCTTCAATTACTAAACCCCTTGAAGTTTTATACAGACTTACACAGATATTCATTTGCTCTTTTGTAGCATTGTCAATTGTTCCATCACAAAACAGCAGAGGAAGTTCATTCACACAAAAAGCAGAGGAAGTATTTAATTTTTCAATAATGTCTGCAATAATCTTGTTTTTTATGATACTATTACTTTCATTTTAAATTTGACCACTTTTAAAAAAATGAATTTGTGAGTTCATCATTTTAGATATATCTTCCTTTTTGTCTTTTGCTTTAATTTGTAAAAGCTCCAAAAAGTTCCCTTTATTCACAGATGACATAGCTTGATCATGTCCCCTCAAAGCTAAACTTTGCTTTAATAGAAAGAATATATTTTCTATTATAAATTTATCTCAGTTTGTTTAACTTGCTTAGAATCTGGCCGTCCAATTAGTTACTGATGTCCACTGGATGAGTCGGACAGTCTGGGTCTTCAACTTGCTTAGATTGGGCAGTTGACAATTTATCGCAAATTGTGTTACCACTAAATTTCTGCTCGCTCCAAACCTGCATTGATTTTAAATACATTTCTGCCTTTCTGTGGTTACGGAATTTTTCCCAAAGCTTTCTTCCAGTTGAAAACCCCCTTTGTTGTGAAATATTATCTTCGCCACATCCTGATTTTTCATGGCAGAAAAATCTGTAGTAGCAGCAGAAAGCTGCATTCTTTATGATGCTACATTCGTGTGATGGAAAATCTGAATACCACAAATCTACCAAATCTTTTGGATCCTTCTTGACATTTTTTAACTTTGTAGCAACTTTGTCCATCATCCATATTTGCAAATTTTACACTGAATGCATGATACCACTGTTTATGTCAGCACAAATTTGTTGACTAGTAGAAGTTTCAGAATTTTTTAAGTGTTCATTTATCACTTCACCATCAATAACTATATTTGCCAACGATGAATTTTAAATTTCAGGAACTGTTTTGAGAAAAGAAAATAGTCTTCTGCTTCAACATTTTGCAGGCACTGCTTCTGAGTTTATGTGTTATTCACTCACAATATTTTAAATTTCAATCATTTAGTCATTTTTTACAGACAAGGTGGAACTAGTTTGTACATATTATCCAAATAATGTACTAGATCTATGGTAATAGTTTGCTCAGAACTCCAACATTCCGCAAAGGCATTTTGTTGTACACTTTCACAGAACACACCTGGTAGGTCGGACGGTCTGGTAGGTCGGACGGTCTGGGTTTCAACAACATCAACAACAGAACACATTGAAAAAACATGAAATGCAAAGAAAATAGCTGAGTGTTTTCATAATTTGGTGTTGCGGTTCATTGGCAAGGAAGAGGTAATCTCAATTAATGGTAGCTTTAACATTAACACCCATCACTCCTATCCACATTGTACAGAAAAACTGTATGTGGTCCAAGGTAATTTTTCTAGGAAATAGATTCCGATTACCTTGTGACCCTGTCTATTGTTGGGACAATGAAGCTTTTTGGGGCGATGAAGCCTTGCCCCTATTTACAAATGTTCTAGTGCTTTTGTATAGGGTACTACTTTCCAGATAATTGTAATTTTGATGAAAGGAATGGACAATGTAAAAAGCAATTAACTAGATGAGACATCCACATTCACATGGACATTTCCACACCTTTAAGTGATTAACTTAACATCAAATATTTTCCGATCTTCTATTGTTAGAGAAATATTTTGCCACTTCGGTTGTCCAATTTCCCACAGAATCTCATTAGTTAGATCATTTAACTCAACTCATTTTTGGGGTATGTGAAATCTTCTGCGAGTTATTTCCTCAAGAATGGCTAATAAAGTCTATATTTAAATCACTTAGAAATTTTCTCAGTAGATTTCACAAAACCCTTTTGTTACGCCAAAGTTGCTACCTTGAATGAAACACATCCCAGTACAATAGATATTGTGCTCACAAATACAATGAATTTGATAACTCCTATCTTTTAAGAATGCTTTCCCACTCTTTTGTCAGTGCGCCCTCACTCAAATTCTTAGGAGAAAGGAATGCTTTAGCCCATAGTATGGTACAGGGATAAAGTACCAAATTGCAATTATTTGTTATTCGCAAAGAATGCATATTTGGATGACTTTTATTGCAATTTGAGGCAGGGGGGGGGGGGGGATTGCCAGTTTTCAAAAAATTATTCCACTGCCCAAAGTTGTGTTCAACAAAGTTAAGGAGGCACATGCCATCTCGACAATTTATTTTATAGAAATTGTTTATACTATACAATTTATTTTATAGAAAATACTAATAACAGCACAGACATTTTTTTAAATAATAACTTGAAATTAAATATGACTTTGGCAGATAGAAAAGCATCAAAGCATCATCACTTTAGTTTGTTTAATATTGATTCACCTTGAGAATCTCCTCCACTAGTGAAAACGCCAATAACTTTTCCTTTTTGCCCACCTTGAGCCACAGAAATGCCTTCTCGACTTACAGGCTCCATTAAGACAGGAATTTTAAGAACAGATTCCTCTGTGACTGAGTCTCTGCAAAATGAATAAATACATCATTAAAAAGTAGACACAAGCATGGATATTTTAAAATATTCTGAAGTTATGCTTTAAAATAAATACCTTATTACAGCACACAACCTATGAAGAAAATGCAAGGAAATTAAATTACTATTAATAATGAATGAAAAACTAAGCAATTTTACAAATTTAAAACTGTGAGCTTATATATAATACCATTAGAGACAAATACATTCTGATATCTAGGTTTTGAAAGTAACTAACATGCACCAAGAATCCAAACAGTGACTAGTCAATTTCTCAAACAAACAATGGAAACAAATAGCCAAATACTGTGACTGCTAGCTATAGTACATGACAGGACTTGCTTAGCAGTTAAAGTGGTCCTGTGCTGAACACATCCATAGAAGTAGATTTTTTTACATAGGAGTAATAAGGGTGTAATTTTTCAGGATAGTCACAAAAGTGGAATTTTTGGATTTCAAGTCCTGTGCATAACTATGTTATATTTATTTTACTTTATTAAAAATATATTTCTTTATTTAGCTTTGTTAGAAGGCAGTAGTTGTACCACGAACATAAATAATAGAATTTTAAAAAGTTGTATTCTTTTATTAAAAATAAATTGTGTGCAAAATGCTCCCTTTGGGAATCATTTACTTACAAACAACTAGTCATTCAATATTGCCAAAAGCCAAACAGTTCTCTTCAAAATATCGCACTGCTTCAGTTTAAGAAGTTTTGACCTCTTAATATCTGAACTCTGCTATCTTCAAGAAATAAACTGATGTTAGATTAAATCGACAATCACAATTCTTGATCATTCCTACACATTTCTGGCCAAACACTAATGTGAATTTTACAATTATGAGAAATATATAAAATTTAGTACTTTAAGTAGCTACAAAATAGCTTTTTTGACAGATATTCAAGAATCTGGTGATAACTTACAATGTGCTTATAGTAACTAATAAGTAATTTCCAGCTTACGACGATATTTTGTTTAATACTACTGTGTAATTTCATGAAACATTATAATAACTAAATCCTCTGTCTAATTTAGAGCACATTTTCCGATCACCAAACAAAATTGAAATTTCAAATTGAAATATCAGAAAATAATGACTCTCTCAACTTGGTGCAGAAACACTGATATATAAAAAAAAAAGATTTCAACAAATTCACTGCAACTGCGTAAATGCAACAAATAATAATAATAATAAAATATATATAAAAAAAAATGTAAAACATTGTGACTTTTGTACTAAAAATTATGGTAACAATTTTTAGGACTGAAAAAATTTCATTACGCAAAATTTAATTGAGTAAATTTCTTCTTATAAGCAAAACTGAATATCTCTAAAATTGTTACATTTTACTTGTCATACAGCCCTTACCAAAATATTGCAACAGCTACATAATACAGCTTAATTTGAAGGGACAGTTCTATCCTATCAAATTGAACAGTTAACAGTAAACATAGGGTGACCAGATATCCCAATTTTAGTGAGACATTGCCAATTTTAAACTTTATATCCCACTGTTTCCATAAATTCTTTAGAAAACCTAAGATATTCCAATATCTCCCAAATTCTTTGGAAACACTAAAATGTCCCACTTTTTAAAAACTACATCAATAAAAATTTGCTTTATGCAGTTCATGCTGTTAGCCATTACAAGGGAAGATAATTTGAATTGATCTTACATAATAAAAGATGCCTACATTATCTCAAGTGTAAAATCAAAAATAACTGAAATTTGACACAAAGTACAGAGGTAGCTGAACTCATCAAGATTTTTTCTTAAACTAGTTTAACAGTTATGAACTTAAAAATTTAAATCTGGCTTAAATTTCCCAATTTTAAAATTAAATTATTCCAACAGACAATTCTCCAAGGAATGAGATACAAATTGATTTTATCTCTACTTCTCTAAGGTAAAGAAACTAAAGTAAAGGAAGTTTCTATTAGCAAATAGTGATCGCATGAGGTACTTTACAACTTATTTTTACTTTCCTTCCTTATATACATAATGTATAAGGTAAGTATTGTGAGGGGGTCGAAAATTCGAATTCAAGTTTTTAACAGGAGAGCATGTTTCAAGCATCCCTGATCACGAATCAAACATTTTTTAAGTGATGTCTGTGTGTGTGTCTGAAAGTATGTGTGTGTGTCAGTGAGTCGGTGGAGACGATAACTGACGAACGAATGGATCGATTCCAATGAAATTTAGTACAAAAATCACAATCTGTAAACACTGGAAGCCTATTGTTTTTATAAACAATCGAATGATCAGAACCCCCCTAAATTTTCGAGTGAAATTTTGAAAAAATCGTCAAAAAATCAAAACCGCTATTAAAGTTACGCAAATAGACATTTCCTATGTAATTTTTCATTAGAAAACGATTGACATAAATTTTAAAACGCTAACATGAACCGTTCTCGAGATATTGCACATTTTTCAAAAAAATTATCAAAAACTTATATAAAATTAAAAAAATATATTTCCTATTGAGAAACATGTTCACTTTTCATATGTAATACCATGCGATAAATTGGGTGACATCATTCTGGTGGATCTAGCTCGTTCCATTCATGAAAAAAGATACTTTGAGTAATACTTTTGTATTTGAACGCCAATAGTCATTAATCTGCTGTAAGAATAACTTATGTCTCCATCCATAACGCTTGGCGAGGTTTTGGCGGAATGTCGCCAACTTGGCGACATTTTTAATTGTTGCCAAATTAACAAAAATCTCGCCAAATGGATAAAAATGACGCTAAATCAATGAAAATATTGAAGACTAATTGAAGAAAATTCAATATCTTGGAAAGAATATAAGTATCTACTATAAGAATAACATTTTTTTTAACTGCAAAAGTAGTAAATTCATTGCATTATATAAGGAAAGTCATGTGCTGCCCATATCAGATTTTTTTAGATTTCAGTTTTAAAATGTTTTTAAACTTAATTTTCAATGTATATGCTACTTTTCTTTATAAAGCTGTCAGCTGAATGCATAGTGCACCTTATCAATCCATTGTGAGTCTTTTGTTAATCTGATCATATCTGAGCTTCCAATTATGCAAAAGCTTAGTTTAAGACTACATTTTAGCCTGAGTTAATGAAGACTGTGCACCCAGCTTACATGTACCCTACACGCTTATCTAAGACACATTACATCCGCACAGTGGGGAAAGCATAAAGCTTTTATCTAAGGAGTATTAGGTCCACCGCCTATGCAGCAAGTTTTTTTTTCACCCTATGTGGACATACCATTAAAGTGTTGCTTAATTTTTTAGAATTTGCTGTATGTTCTGGTGTTATTTCAATTAGAGGTTTGGATTTTAAATCCCAGGCAATGCAGGGTATTTGTGCTCTATTCTACTTAAGATTTGAATAAGTCACAAATTCCTCTTTCACCAATTGAAGTGAATTAAAATCTTATAATTAAAAATATCCAATAAAACCTAGTTAACATTTAACTTGAAGAATTATGACACCTAATACTTTGCTCAATAACTATAGATTTAAGAGCTTGTCACAAGAGTTTGACTGATTCAACTTGTCACTGATACTACATGTCACTGATACTACATGTCATTGAATCTACTGATACTACATGTACTGAACAACTGATACTACAACTGATACTACATGTCACTGAATCAACTAATTAAAGAACAAATCTTAAAAACCAGATTTAAAAGTCACTTTATTAATAAACCATCCAACAGACATACAACAAATATATAATTTTAAGCCATGGTGCTTTCAAACACCTTCATGCTCTTCCTCAGTGGCGATAGAATCAGAACAGATGCCATCATGCCTAAATACATTCCAATGCAGTCAAGCAAAGTTTGCATATTACGAAAATTGCCATCCATACAAAATTGTGAATCATAAAACAGATTTAAAATTATAAAATTTACAAAATCTCAAAGATAAACATTTTTAAAAAACTGTTTTTTAAAAAACATCAAATACTTTAGAACATTATTATAAATTAAAGTAACTGTGCAAAGGTTTAACATGCACGGCACAGAGAACGAGTCACTAGGCATAACTTAAGACCTGAACAAGGCATAACTTAAGACCTGAACAAAGTCAAAATTACAAATAGAAGTAAGATATAAATAAATGAAAAGGAATTCGTAAAGTAAAATAGAATGGGAGTTATTACAGCTGATCAAAAGAAAAGAATTTTCAAAAAAGGGGGCAAAAATTACCTTTATTCACTAATTAGGCAAGGGCGGTCGTTTGTTTACTATTTTCAACATTTCTTGCATGTTCAGATAAACGGATAACAACCGTATGTTTAGTACTACCGATATAAAATTTATAAACATTATCCGGAGAAAGAAGGGGTACAACATATACCCCAGCAAGACATTTAAAGTTAACATTATCCCTAAATTTATCAGTATGAATACGATTGAACATAGTAGTAACAGTTGAATGAGCGGGTTTAAAATTAAATTCAGTACAAAAATTGATAAGAGGACGAAAAATTTTAGGATGGTAAGGACAACTAGCTTTAAGTGGTAAACGTTCATTGATGGGAATAAGACTAGAATTGGGATGTAAAAACTTATGGAGAATTTTAGCAAAGATTTTATAAACAAACTCATAAGAGTAACCGGCATCCTGACCGAGTTTAAAAATTAAATCAATTTCACTGTTTAAAGATGTAATAGTGGAACTAACATTAAAAGCACAATTAAAATATGCATTGAAGGAAGCCTTTTTAGACGAAATGGGGTGAAAAGAATTAGTCAAAATGCACATGTTAGTAAAAGTGGGTTTGCGAAAAACAGAAGCCTGAAAATTAAAAGAATTATGGGAAATAATAACATCTAAAAAGGGTAAGGAACAGTTGGATTCATGCTCCACAGTAAAAATAATGGAGGGATAAAAATTATTGACCAAATCTGGAAGATTAAGGAAATCCTTTAAACTATGGTCCCAAATTACAAACACATCATCAACATAACGTTGCCTAAAGATAGATTTATGGGATAAAAAAAGGCAAAACCTTGTTCTCAAGTTCCTGCAAACAGCTTCAGCAAAAATGCCAGAAAGTAGGCTACCCATAGGGGCATGGGGCACCTGAATTTTGTAAGTAAATATCACTACGGAAACCAAAATAATTGGTCTCTGCCAGAATATTCAATGCAGAGGCTATTGCAGTGAAGGAAGGGGACTCAATTATGTAATGAAAGTTTAACCAAAATTAGAACTAAAAGGATTATTAATAAACTGTTCAGTAGAATTCACAGAATAGGGATGATTATTAAAGAATGACTTTAATGGCTTCTAGATGCCGTGCATGTTAAACCTTTTTTTACACAGTTACCTTAATTTATAATAACGTTCTAAAGTATTTGATGTTTTTTTAAAAATGTTTATCTTTGAGATTTGTAAATTTTATAATTTTAAATCTGTTTTATGGATTCACAATTTTGTATGGATGGCAATTTTCATAATATGCAAATTTTGCTTAACGGCATTAGAATGTATTTAGGCATGATGGCATCTGTTCTGATTCTATCGCCACTGAGGAAGAGCATGAAGGTGTTCGAAAGCGCTTTGGCTTAAAATTATATATTTGTTGTACGTCTGTAGGATAGTCTATTAATAAAGTGACATTTAAATTTGGTTTTTAAGATTTGTTCTTTAATTAGTTGATTCAGTAATTTGGAGTTTGATGTGTCGCCACTAATGGTATTGATACTACATGTCCCACTTTTTGGCAAAGAAAAAAATGGTCATATTTAAGTAAACAGCATCTACTGACTTTAACAAGCACCTCAATTTGTTGCTTTCTAAACTTATTTTAGTGCTCTTACATATTGTTCAATAGAAATAACATTTATTCTGGAATATGAACAAATTTTGTTGCTAGGTTTTCAAGAATCAAACACCACTATGTAAACTATTCATGCAAGTACAGATTTAGATGATAGAGAAGAAAAGAAATTCATGCTTACAATAACTCTACAAAAACTGTGAGACAATAGCATGATACATCAATAGACGAGACAATACATAGAAATTAGATAGATATTTTGATCTACGCAGATAAAAATTTAACCGATGATAGAAACTTTTTGTGAAAAGAAAACATTAAAAGTAGGAGTATTACAATTTTGAGAAGAAATCAACATATTATTTTCATGTAGATGTCACAAAAGATATATATCAGTATTAATTATAGGAAAACAACTTGACACTGCTGAACTTACATATCAGAATCCATACTTATGTGTAATCAATAACATGTAGTAAAAACTTTCATGCAAACACACTATTTGATAAAGTGGACTAAATATTTATGGTCATGCATCAGGCCCTGAAATATAAAACAAAACTATATTTATGAAATAATTTAATTAAAGAATATTTAACAAGCATAGAGAAAAGTCATGTGTTGCTATTTTTAATAATCCATTTGAAGTCGATTTATCCAGCCAGCTTTGATTGTAATAGCATGCAGAACATTAGAGAAGCAAGAGTCAGCCATAAAATTTTTAATAACTAGTACACTACGAAACCTTTACAAATGGTATGCTTTTACATATAGTATTCATTCCATTAAATGTTATGTTGTGAATAGATAAGTAAAATGCATATTAAGAGTGAAATTATTGCAGAATTTGGGAGAAAATGATCAAATTTTGTATTTTAATATTTGTATTTTAGTCTTATGATGCTGTATGTGTGATAATACTACCTATTTTTTCAGGCTACTCAGTCCACCACTGATTTTATTTCTTTACTATATATTCACACTATTCCATTGTTTTGATATGTTTTTTATGATAAGATAGAAATGCAGAAAAGTATTAATTTGTATTTTCATTAGAAAATATGTAACATAAAAGTATAACTGTTGCTACTAAAACAGCATCTGCTTCATTGAAATGGGAACAAGCCTCCTGTAGCTTTACCTATATTCAATACTCAATCTATTTAGCTTTCACAATATGGTTAATGCATGTTATGGTTATGTATAGTAAACAAAAGCACAAATTTATACAAGCACAAATTAAATTTCAATTTTAATGCATTTTATAAATAAACAAAAGTACAAATTTATAAGATACTACAATTGGTAAATAAGCACACTTCAAAATGCACGGAAAAGACTCGTGAACTGGCGATTCTTGCGATTGCATAAGCCTCTCCCTCGAGATACAATTCTTCTGTACTTGGCACAAATAACATGGTACACCCACAGTAAGGACAGAGAGATACTATCAGAATCCTAAACTACTCCTCGATGAGCACGGGAGAGTGGCCAGTCTCGGATGAAGAGATAACTGCTCATTCTTTCCCACATGAAATGAGTCCCTTTAAAATCTGCTCCCAATGCAGATCGGATAGTAAAGCTCTCGACTAGGAAAATTTATATTTTCTCTAATTTAATCAAAGATATTTTTTTTTCTTTTGCCAATCTGCCAAATTTACAGTCAGCAGTGCTAATTTTTTAGATGCCATGGCGACCTGGCACCCGGTATTTGTCGATCTGTACTATAAATTTATCTAAGAATAATCTTTAAGATTCGATTTGTATAAAAACCTGCTTATTGAGAATGTTGAAAAATTGTTTATTATTAAAAAAAAAATCATGATTTTATATGCCTAGCTAAATTATAATTCTGATTTATCCTTAAAATAAGTCCAGGACACAGCATTTTTTATATTACACTATTAGTTCACATCATTAGGGATGCTCAGCAAAAAGATTTAACTTGCAGTCACCGGTGCCTTCTATTGTGCGAGCTCCATTGCCATTTGCTTTTATCTTATTTTTTTCATTTCATCTCATTTAATGTACTTAAAGTCCACAAAAATTAAATTTTTCTGTTACTTTTGCAATCCCAATATTCAATACTATAAACATGAAATTTCATTGATATAGACTTTAAAATAAGTGAACTAAAAGGGATTTTTCAAAGTATAACTGCTTAATTCTCAAGCAGCCATTTTGGTTTTACTACAAAACTTAAGGATATGCATTACTTAAATTATCTTAAGTAGAAAGTTGAATTTTTTTATTTTTCAAGAGACCCATAGGATATATATTTAGGCCAATTTTCATTAAATTCTGAGGTGGTATAAGTTCCATGACCTGGATGACTTGACATGAAATGACCCACTATTTTAATATATTCTACACTGCTGGCCATCCAAAATGCAACACCATAAAGGAAGCATCCAATAAGCATGAAATTTGCACCATACGTAGACCTCGATAGGAAATACAATTGATTAGAATTTTAGTTCATATGCAAATTATGTGCGTCAGTAGCGCCACCTACAAGCGCTATATAAGGGGAGAAGAGAAGGCTGTTTTTAAGTACAGGAATGTTGTTTTCACCCTATGTTTTTGTGTGGGAAGCTTCAGTATGCCTCGTCGAAGAATACGGCAGCCATTCCAGCACGTTTCTGGGTTTTACAGAGGAAGAATTGTGGCTCATAGAGATTGCGGATTATCCTTCCGAAAAATCGGTGCTCGTGTTGGACGAAATCAAGCCACAGTGATGCGAATATGGAATCAGTGGGTGCGGGAGGGACGGACCAACCGGCAGGAACGATTGCACCAGCCTCATCGCACCACCGAACATGAGGACAGGCATATTGAGCGCATGGCAATGATGGATCGCACTGCAACATCAACAACCCTAGCGCAAGAATTAAGGTCTGTTGCACAACAATCTGTGTCAGCACGTACCATTCGACTTCGTCTGCAGCAACGGGCAATTTCAACAAGGTGTTCATTCCTGCGATTACCTTTGACTTCAGACCAGAGGCGTATGCAATGGTGCGTTGAACGCCGGACATGGACAAACGAATGGCATGACATTGTGTTTTCAGACGAATCACTATTCTGCCTACAACACCACGATGGTCGTATCCGAGTTTGGCGGCACCGTGGCGAGAAAGTGCATAACTCTTGCATTATGCATCTCCATACTGGTCCTTCACCTGGCCTTATGGTTTGGGATGGCATTGGATTTTACACCCGCACCCCCCTAAAGGCCCTATCACACTCAAGAACTTTTGGAACAACCAACTATTTCGGACAACTTTTCCCCCAATTTTTCGACGAAAAAGTTGGCGATAGGGTTATTGACAGTTTGAAGAAGTTGTGCTAAATGACAAAACTACGGCGGTATGTTTATCGCTTTTTGGCGACAACTATACATTTGTACATGTACTTTTCCGCAGGCAGAGCATTCTCGCTTCGACTTCGACAGTAAAACAAGACTTTTACTTAGTACTTCCTTTTGTAACCTTTATTACTTTGTAATTATGACTAAATTGCTATCAGCTGCAGGGAAAAATCAAATATGCCTTGGCATAATTACGCTAGGATTATTCCTGCTTAAGAAGAAGAAACAAAGTAAACCGAGAAGAATGTGGACAAAATCTATTGTAAATTTTTGATTTGCTCTTTTTTATATGGATTACTTCAGATATCAGAAGCTTAAACAGATGAATGCACATTTAAAAATTTTTGGATTTGTCACACATCTGTATAAAAAAACAAATACATATTTGTTGAAAAATATTCACTCTATTTTAAGATACAAAATTAGTTTAAAAAGCGATATTGCCGATATTGACTGAAATGAAACAAAGAAAAAGAAAACGTAAAAAGTATTTAAATTCAAGAATGCCGTTATTAAAATATTATGTCTTAAACAAATTTAAGTTCATTACCATTTTATACTTGATTTTGAAGGTTTTCAAATACGTATCTATATTAAATATCCGAAGATGTTCTTTGCTCATTTGTAACGTTTAAAATATTTCTCATTAAAGTAAACTTTTAAAAATTATTTTATCTACATTTATATTTATTGAGTAATTATGTTTTAAAATAGATTTAAATGTACATTCCATCTCTAGCTGATATAAAGTATACTTCAAGATGTTTTTCAAAGTAACTTCGAAATAAATTATTATAAGCATTCAAATTTAAAAGAGTAAACTTTTCATATTTACATACAAACTTATTTTTTTTATTAAACGTAAATGATTTTCAAATGTATTGTAAATTTCTAATTGTCTATGTGCGTTTAAAATAATAAAAAAAATCTTCAAATGATAACATTAAATTATTAAAATTTCAAAGTAGTTTGATTTTTGTTTTTATTCTAATCTAAAATGTTCAAAATTACATGTCGAAAGATAACTACTACTCGTATAAGGATGTTCGATGATTTCTGTCTAATTTTACATGCACATTTTATATTTGCTAATTTTACAAGCACTTTTTTACTTAAGAATATATTCCATCTATACCTGGTATAAAGTATACTTCAAGATATTTTTCAAAGTAACTTTGAAATAAATTTTTATAAGCATTCAAATTTAAAAATAATTTAATGATATAAGGTTATTTTGTATTAAGAACGTAAAATAATTTATAACAAAAAAATTCTGCAGATTAATAAAGAAAAACTGTATTTGAATATTTTAGTAACAGATGGCAGCACTTGTACAATTAAAATTCGCTTGGATTTGAACCAGAGCCCAGTCGTTTGCTAAGCTGATTCTCTACCACCCAAGCCAAAACTTCACATTTGAAATGTACTAACAAATTATATCATGCAATGCATTTAGTGTTATTTTAGAGTACTATTTTGAAGAGTAAATAGAATAAGTTTTCAAGTTGTTCTAGTATTGTAATAGAAGGATAAAAAAAAGTCTATGGAGAACATACATGAAAATTAATTTTCTAAATTCTGTCTGATGTTTTTTTTAACGATTTGAGAGAGAGAACATAATTGTATTCGTTAAAACAAGGAAATTGCCATAGTGTAGTAAATATTCTAAAACAATTTAAATTAGGATCCTTTGTGTTTTGTGATGGAATCACTTTAGTTAGCTTATTTTAGAAAACTGATGAAATATGTATATATCGCCAAAGCAAACTCGCGTACGCTCTTGTTTAAATTCACAGAAAGGCGGATTTTCTGAAACGCATCTATACTGTAAACTAGCAAGCCGCTGGTAAATATAAATTTGAATCAGAAGAGACCAAAGAGATTATATTAGTAATAACATCTTAATTTTTATTATATAATATTTCATGTATATAAAATCGCTTTGGAAGAGATGGTTCGTAAAGATGATATTTTCTTGTACGCATGTTTCTTCAAATTCTTTTTTAAATACAGTGGATCTTTTAGATTCCAAAATGATTTTTCACGTATTGATTCAATTAACTCCATTTCCATCTCACATGACTACTTTTTTTCGACTTTGAGACGACTTTCATTGACATCCACCTTTATGACACAGAAATATTATAAATACTTAACAAAATTCTAAATCTAAACTAAAATAATACTTCGCGCTGCCTGGTTATTATATCAATATAATCTATCTGTTTGCGCTCCACAGATTCAAACTTGCGCGAGGATTTCATGCCAAACCAGAATGTAGTAAAATCTGCGCAAACCTTTCTACACACGTGATTCCTTCGCTACTCATCTGTGATTGGCTGGTTGGTAAAAAATTGTCCCAAATGAACAACTTTTTCTATACCGGTCAGATAAAGTTGTCCCAATATTTTGACCTTATTTCACATGAGTTTTCCCCCAACTCGGCGTAAAAATTGTTCGAAAAGTTGGTTGTCCGAAAAATTGCCGGAAAAGTTGTTGAATGTGATAGGGCCTTAATACGCATTGCCAGTACACTCAACAGCCACCTCTACATTTCTGAAATTTTGGAGCCTGTTGTCTTACCTTACCTTCAAGGCTTGCCTGCGGCCAAGTTTCAACAGGACAATGCGCAACCACACGTGGCACATATCGTTCAGCATTTCCTCATTGCCCACCAAGTTCCACTGCTCTCTTGGCCCGCCCGTTCTCCAAATATGTCACCCATTGAACATGTCTGGTCGATGATTGGCAAACGACTGGCCCAGCAAACACCACCAGCTGCTACGACAGATGAAGTTTGGCAACGTGTGGAAGCAGTATGGACTGACATACCCCAAGAACACATCCAAAGTCTCTTTCTTTCAATGCCGAGGCGTGTAGCAGCAGTTATTTTCAGCCATGGCGGCAGCACAAAATACTGATTTCTTCGTGTTCCGCAAGTCAAATGGGGCTGTATTTCAATCAATTCATCCTTGTACTTTAAGTATCTTTGTCCAATAAATTTGGCTTTGATATATCTTGTCTTTCATGGTGTTGCATTTTGGATGGCCAGCAGTGTATAAACAAAAGTATATAAGATATAGTATCCACCAGAGTTGGGCAGTATAGAAAATACAGGTTGTATTTGAAATACATTTTCAAAATACATTTGCATTTTGTATTTAAAACTGAAAAAATTAAAATATTTTAGTAATTATCGAAAATACATTTTTAGACTATTTTGTATTTTCAAAATGCTCAAAATACATTTCTTCAGATTTCAAACTATCATGTTTAAACCGCAATAAACAATTCTCAAAAGAAAAAATGGTGAATCTGTATTTTGTCTAATCTTTGAAATCATTTCTAGCAGTTAATACAAACATCCTTTTTCAACTGGTGCAGGCTAATAAGTGGAATATTGCGTCTGCAATGGCCTCTGAGAAAAATGGTCTCTGTTATAAACTTTACTTTGCTTTCCTATTAGAATTATAGCATGATGTTTGGTAGATTTCTCCTTTCTATATATGTATGTAAAAGAGGAAGAAAGGAGCTTGAGGTATATTCTTTGTGAAAAGGGAACTTAGGCAACCCAAGCTCTCCTACTCATTGTATTTTATTTTTATAAGAGATACAATGCAAGTCATTATTGCTAAGACACAATAAAAGATGGTTGCTAGTTCTGGCAGTGATAAAAATGCATCAAGAGAATTAATAGATTGCGATGGTGAGTAGTGTATTATATTAGATGGGGGGAAATATTTTAAAATAATATATACAGGGTGTCCCAAAAAGATTGAAATGCACTTTAATTCTTTACCTGTTGGAGATAAGTGGGCAATGTGAATTGCAAAAATGTTGAAAGTAAGGTAGGAAATAAGTCTATGTTAATGAAATAGTCCTCCCATTAATTTTCAAAAAGTAGTTACAATTTTTAAATTTAGTCAATCAGAAAGTTTTTATTTTTAATGCTACAAGATCGTTATAAAAAACTGCATATCTGTATAGCTTTAAAATCAACTGAATTATTGTAAACAAAAAAATCTGACTTATGTCACTTTTTCGAACCATGTGAAAGGCTGTTTCATCAATGAAAATAGGGATCATAAACAAATTGACGATGGAAATTGTTTAGATAAAAAAAACGTACTTAAAAGTACTTAATTATTGAAAAAGTACTTAGTTATTAAAAAGTACTTAGAATCCGTGATTGTATTGTGAGCCTATGCGGAATTTGCAAAAATGTCTCCTATATATTATCATCCAGTTTTATCTTTTTTGTGATATGTCACAAATTTACATTTCTAATTTGATATATGGTCCCTATTCACAATGTTCAATTTTCAATTAAATATAACTTGCTCAATTTTAAAGATACAAATAAGCGGGGTTTTTTAATGATCTTGTTGCATTAAAAATAAAAATTTTCTAATTGACCAAATTTGTCTAAGGGGGTTGTATAAAAATTAAAAAGTGTAACTTTTTGAAAATTAATGGGAGGACTATTTCATTAACATTGTCTTATTTCCTACCTTACTTTCAACATTTTTGCAATTTACATTGCCCACTTATCTCCAACAGGTAAAGAATTAAAGCGTGCTTCAATCTTTTTGGGACACCCTGTATATTGATGATAAAGTAAAAGTAAAGGCTGATTTATGCAAAGGCAAACCAAAATGTTCTGCAATAAGTGTGACTTTTAGAAGTTGCAACTAATTTTTAAATGCATCTAAAGGTAAGATTTTAGTTTCATACAGTAGTACCTCGATTTAACAAATATTTTAGCTATACCCATGACATTTATTTAATAGGCCCATGGATCTCTGAGAACCCATGCAAGGAATTCTTGGAGAATTTACAAATGTTTACAAAAAAAATAGAACAAGCCATCTTTTTTTTTGCAATTAAGAAAATTAAAAATATTAAGGTTTTAACAGAAACCATTATTAAATTTTGAAAGTTTAACTTGGTTAAGCAGGGAGAATTTTAATTGAGAAGAGAAATTTTAATTAAGCTGAAAATTTTTGTAGCTTCAAGAAATTCAGTTATCAGCTCACTGGTTTGTAGTAACGAATATTACCAGCACTCTTGTCAAATACTCATAAGGCTTTAAGATAAAAGATTTGAAAAAAAAATCAAACAATAAGGGAAAATGTAAAACCAATTACATTAAAATATATTTTGCTTAATTACATCAGATGAAAATGTGCATGTCTCATAAAACAATTAATAATAACTTATTTTGTATTAACAATTTTATGTAAATCAATTATTAAGACAAAATCATCACAATATATATACACAATGTTTGTTTGTAACCAGAGTAAGCGAGATATAAAACAAAAATGTTTGTATTTTTTTATTAACGATAATTAATAAATAGAAAAAAATACCGATAAACACACTTAAAATATTTTATTCAAAAGTATGAGTTACTTATTACTCATGAATTCTACTGCTTTACACAGCTATTTTGTAATTTATCACTGTGGAATCTAATATGTGGTGTCAGTCAAGTAGGAGTCCCATGATATTTTACTAAATATTTCATGCGTTCCTCCTAACAAGATTGGAAATCACTGCTTTAACCCTTTCAGTGGCATATTTTGCTCTTCAGATGTACAGGATTTACAAAATCTATATCATATAAAACGTGTCAAGAAATGATTTTTTTAATTATTAATTAACATGTTTCTTGTAAAATGTATTTCTTTTTTGCTTAAATTACTATAATAATGATTTTGTGTTGCTAAATCAATTTATAAATTGTAGCAAAAGATGTTCTTTTTTCTGGTGAGTTCTTTTGTTTTTCAGCTCAATGTGTAATTTAAGATGTTCCAAAACATAATGAAAAATTTATTATATTATAAGGTATATATTTAATCCGGAAAGGACAAAATAATCATCAACAACATTATATTCTAATCATTTTTAAATGACAATGCTAATATTTAACAAATATAAGGTTTGTTTATTTCCAATAAAATGTACAGATAAATGTTGCTTTGCATTAAAAATTCAATCTAATCCAATGCACAGTAATGTTAATTTTTATTAAATGTATTTTATTTGGAATTTTTTAAATTTTGAAAGTATTTTGTATTTTATGATCAAAACCTATGTATTTTGTATCGAAAATACATTCAATGTATTTTGCCCAACTCTGGTAAAAATTTTAAAAATTCAAAAACCAGTTGTTAAATTGCAAAACCTTTAATACTCGAAAATAAAATAACAAATTTAACTAAAATGTTATAAAAGTGCAGTATAGTTAATATGAGTTTACAACTTATCACAAAACAGGCATTTTTAAATATAGATTTTGACAGATCCCCACATCTGTAATACTTTATTTTCTGTTACATAGAGAAATCTTCTGGCTCCCAATCCTTTACATATTGAGCATTCATTTTGACATTAAGCATTGTTATGATCTGCTTAATATTCAGATATAACTATTGATTATTATTATCATTATCTGAAAACTCGGAACCCCATAAATTGAAAGTTGAACACTCAAATAACCACTACGTTGGAATAGTTTATATTTGACTCATGGGCATGAAAAGAAGAAAATCAAGTTATGGTGATTCCAACCCAAACACTTGCACACAGGTCTATAGCAATCTGTTGATTTAGGAATTGCAGAACACTATAACTTAAATAGGCAAGTGCCTTTCCAAAGCTACTTTCTTAAGAAGATGGGTGCTGAAATTAAAAATTTTTTCAATAAGTCTCTTACTACAGTTTCTAATTTAAAATTTTAGGTAGTCTACTTCTTCATGTGCCGCATAAATATTTCCATTTCTTAACTGGATCGTAAAGTGATAAAGCTTGTGAGGTATAGAGTAATTTAGATGACAGAAGTCTGGCCGATGAGCCCAATCAAATCGATTCTGTTAATAAAGTTCTGATTAGTTTTAAAGAATTTATATTTGAAGAAAAAAAGGCAACGCCAATTAGCAAATTTATCAATGGTGGAAATAATAATTGGAGATGATAAACTCGAGTACCGGTGAAAATCGGGCACAAATGCATAAAAAAACTGAAATGAAACAAATACTTCTGCAAAATAAGAGAAAAAAATCATTACTATTAATTTTGATTGTAATTTTTTATATGACTAGATAAACTAACCAAACTCAATAAAATAAATTCACTTTGGAAACGATGCCAAAGTTCTCGACGACTTACAATTTTTAAATCAACGCAAGCGGTTTACTGTAGGAAAACACTCACCAGCGAAATATCTAATTTTCAGTTTCTCTGATCAGACTCGCGTTCCCAACTTCCAAACAAGATTAAGAAGTTTCGCGTCCGTTTCGCCCTTCAAAACAAAAGTCAAACCCTTTTAACTCTTAAAACGAGCGCCATCTCTTGAGCGTCATCATCTACTAGCACCATGGATCATAAAACGCACCGTTCTTTTTTAGATCACAAGGCTAATTAAGAAAGACAGGCTACGACGCGAAATTATCACGTGACCTAAAACGGCTCTTGTCAGCGTTGAAACATTACCATTTCTTTGAATTGATCTTATTACATATTATAATGACTTTTTACTTTAAACATTAATCTGACAACATTTGACGATTATTTTAAATCGATTTAAAGTACTTTTCCTTTAAAATAACATCTCTTTCTTGCCGGTCTTTCATAAGCCTATTACGAACAGGGATGTAAGTCCGCTCAAAAGAAATCGGACATTTGGAAATTACTCGGAAAAAATCCAAATAAGAGTGGGTTTTATTCATCCCAAATTTCACTTTAAAAACTTTTTTACTTTAATTTTCTATATGTCCACTACCAAATCACCGATTCTCTTTGGTGAAACAAAATCCTTGACTTTCATGTTGAAGCGAAAACATCTGAAGACGTGAAACAATGGTTTCTTTACGGTATCATAAATCCCATTCAAATACAAATGGGTGAGGGTGTCGACAACGAAGGTGGCCCAGGAAGTTTCCAATCTTTGTCGGCATTTTTACTGAGGAAATTCGGAGACGCAGATCTTGAACCTGGCGGGTGCAGATCATTTGTAGTACATATTTTTGTCGACAAAACCATCGAAGAGCAATTAGTTTCTGAAAAGAGCTCTTTTCTTCACCGTGCAGTCGAAAAAACAGTAGGAGAAAAATACTGAAGCCGTAGATGAAACATATTGTACAGAGATTTGGAGAGCAAGCCCAGTGTGTGTTCATTTAAAAGTGTCTTTAATTGGGAAAGTAATTTATGACTCTCAGAAAAATGACTTTTCTGTACAATGCTAAAAAGCATGTGATCTTCATTCAGCCAAGCCCAGATTCCTTCAATTTTTCGCAGAGCAGAGCCGCTCTTGATTAAGATTTATGTTTCACATACATTTCCATTTCATGCGTAGTTTATTAAATGCGTTTCGTGAAACAAAATTTCAACATGAAAATAACTTGTGGCCGTGAAAGGTAAGGTAGTACTTTTAAATTATTTAAATGCATACATAAGAACCGAAGAAATGTTTCTCATATTTATTATTATTTAGCTTTACTGCTTTGTTTAATTTAGTTATAAAATTCATGTACTTTTTAAAGGTATCTTATAACAATTCATAGTTAACTTAAATAATTTTTTGGCGACAAAATAAAATCGCAAATTGTGAATGAAACACTGAACTATGCAAAAAAATCAGCAGTAGCTCCGATAGGGATCAGAAAGGGCCAAAAATTCACCCTGTCCGACCAAGGCCACCTAGATTAAATTAAAATAACATATCATGATGTAAGGAGTAATTTGTAACAAATTTTGTCTTACTAAAGTCTAAAAAATGTACGATTAACGATCTCAACAAAAAAAGCAAATATTTACTTCACAAAAGTCTGTAATAAAATTATGCTTAAAATGCAAGGTTCAGTGATGAATAACAAGTCATTCAGACAATATTAAACATGAATTAAAAGTACTTTTCTCAAGATATAAGACTATTCGTACAGATATAGCAACATTCGGCGCTACACGTGGTATGTGTTACAAAAATGTTAAAATTGCATGCATACAATAAGACAAAATAAAAAATAACTCACCATTTATGAAGTCCTGTTTGCAGTAGACACTATAATCCAAGTGGGCACGTATTTAAATTATTTTTTTTATTTGAAAGTATGAATTTTTGAAAGTCACTCCTGTAACTTCAATACACTTTTGTACACTCGCAGTGATTGCATATCCCTCCGCGGCTGACGTCACGTATCCCATGATTCCAAGATGTCCGAGCCTTGTTTTAGATAGCCTTGGCCCGACCCGAAAACCATTGAGTCTCAACGTGATCCGGCCCGAAATAATTTGTACTCATATGTTATAGAAATATGCATGTTTGAAATTTTTCTACGAAGAATTGAGATAAAAGTTTTTTTATTTTAAACATTTATCTTTACATAGCTGAAATAAAAACAATAATTCCATGTATAAATTACAACTCATTTTGAAAAGTTTTCAAAATTAAATATATTCAATCCAGTCGAACGTTTTAAAAGTCCGAGCTCGACACGATAGTGTTATAAAACTCGGTCACGGTCCAAGCCGAAATGATTTTGCTTAAATAACATTTTCCTAAGTAAGCAGTTTATTTTCTTTGACATTTTCAAAGCAATTTTAAATATTAAAATATCGAAATTAGAATCACTTTTTCAAAATATTAAAACATCGAAATTAGAATCACCTTTTCAAAATAATTATAAAATATCGAAATTAGAACCCCTTGTTCAAAATATTAAAATATCAAAATTGTTGCCACTGTATTTCAAAAACTAAGAATCCGATCCAAAATCCAATTATATACTCTTATACGGTTTTCAAAGGGCTATAAATTACCTAATATAGTTCATTGCTATCACTTTTAGTTTTCGAGAAATAAGCAATTATAAACTTGAAAAACGGGAAATTTTCAATCTCTTTGAACTTAATAAGACGATTCCTCAAAAGTTATATTAGATCTATAAAAACAAATTATTAATCTAGAACCTGAATTTCCAACTAAACATTTTTGTCGCTTATTGTTTATATTTCATAATTCAGAAGATAGTTCGAGTGAAAGCAAAGGGAGACTGAAAGTCGCTCTGACAAAAACTTTTTAGTTTTTCGAAAAAAAAAATGTCAATATACTAAAATATTGAAATTATTTCTATATACATAAATGGTACTATATGTCTGACGAAATAAGTAAATGTTGTTGATATTTTTATATATTAGGTTCGGAGATATAAGCGTCCAAAGTGTTAATATTTTTCCTAACGTCCTGATTCCAGCCAACCATACATACCCGAACCATACATGTTATTCACATTAAAATCTATGCCATACTTTGTCATTTCATATGGTGATTATTTTTGGGGGGGTGGGGAATATTATATATTAAATTAATGAGGAAAAATCTCAAGACTTTTTTTGCTTGGTTTTCCTGATGATGCATTTTCTTTTCTAAGTTGAAAAAAATTTAATTGTCCAAAAATATGTAACTGTGAAATCGGGTTTAATATTTTAATTCATATTTGTAACTAATTATTTAAAACAATTTATTAAATAAAAAAGTTAGGCTTCCTAATCCCTGACTGATGTATGAAATGCAGAACTTGGGAGGAAAAATTTTAGGGATGATAGCAACAAATAATTTCTACAAATATAAGAATTGAAAAGCATTGTGTTTATATCTGCTTTTATCTTATATCTGCATATACTGCAAGAATTGAAATAGGAAAAATAGGAAAAATTGAATGTTTGATTAACTTAAAATGTTATTAATTTTATAACTTAAATAAAGTTACTCTCTAATTGCAGTAATTTTTTAAGTTCTAAATAGCTTTGGGATGTCCCCTTTAGGCGGGTTCTGTAAACATTAATGCTTGGTGTTGACCTTAGTCCATAGATAAATCGTGCAGTTTAACCTCAATCATTGTGATATTTAATGCCAACTGATATGATAAGACTGAATTTATGTGTCTGTAAAAGTTCACAAATTTGTGGAATATAATAGCAAGTTTTCATGTTTCCATTCCACATCATGGTATATGTGAAAAGCGCAAAAGCGATCCACAGATACTGTTATTTTCAATGGGAACGCAATCGTTATAGAATATAATTGTCTGATTACCATAAAAAATTAACGTTATTTACATGTTTGTATTTTAAACTATTTGTGATTAAGTATTTTAAAGTATTTACAATTATTTAAATGCTGTCGTCATTCGTATGAAATTTTATATGTTCTGCGTTGGAATAAAAATGTTTAATTCCTTCGTATAAATCAAATGCATGGTTATATATGTAGAAAGTTGAATACATATTATAATAGTGTCGAAAAGCAAAATTCAGTTTTTATCCCACCTCGGGCAGTTTTAACAGGCTGCGTGTATTAGGTTCTTTTGGCTTATCTGACCAGTAAATCAAATAAGGCATAATTTCCATTATAAGTCCTTTCACGAAAGGTATCCTTCTCCTAGCAGCAAGACTCTGCTATCATATCTTTGCTAATAAAATCTTTTTCATCTCCTTCCCTCAAAATATTCTTTTTAATATTTTAAAGTGATCTATTCTAGTTACTTTCCTTATATACAATAACGTATAAGGAAAGTATTGTGATAGGATCAAAAAGTCGAATGAGTTTTCGACGGGAGAGCACGTTTCATGCATCCCTGATCACGAATCGAACATTTTTGAGGTGATGACTGTGTGTGTGTGTGTGTCAGTGAGTCTGTATAGACGATATCTCACGAATGAATGGAGCGATTCGAATGAAATTTGGTACAAAAATTACAATCCATGAATACTGGAAGCTTATTGTTTTCAAATACAATCGAATGTTCAGAACCCCCTGAATTTTCGAGTGAAATTTTGAAAAAATCATCAAAAAATCAAAACCTTTAATTAAAGTTACTCAAATAGATATTTCTTATGTAATTATTTTTAGAAAATGATTGACATAAACTTTAGAACGCTAGCATGAACTGTTCTCGAGATATTGCACATTTTTACAATAAATTTATCAAAAAATCCCATAAATTAAAAAAATATTAACTGTTGAAAAACATGTTTATTTTTCACATGTAATATCATGCCATAAATTTGGTGACATCATCCCATGGATCTAACTCGTTCCATTCATGAGAGAAGATACTTTGAATAATACTTACATTTGAAATTTTGGCGATGAATTTGGCGGAATGTCGCTAACTTGGCGACATTTTTAAATGTTTCCAAATTAACGAAAATTTCGCCAAATGGATAAAAATGACACTAAATCAATGAAAATGACGACTAATTGATGAATATTTAATATCTTAGAAAGAGTATAAGTATCTACTATAAGAATAACCTATTTTTTTACTATTAAAGTAGTAAATTCATAGCATTATATAAGGAAAGTTAATGCTGCCCACATCAAATTTTTAAAATTGTGATGAAATTTATTTGTAAAAGTGTTTAATTCACAAAGAAAGTATTATTTAAGTTTTGTTTCTAATGAATTTTAAATTTCACTGTATCTTTTAAAAATGAGCAAATTTACTTAACTTTTAAAGCTAAGGAGTTTTCCTATTTTAAATTACTGTAATTAAACCTTTTCAGCACAATAATTATTAGAAATTTTTCACCCGTTAATATTACCACAGAAAGAGCAAACAGTTTTTTTAAAGCTTTAATTTATTGAATACGATTTAAAATTTATTACATTCTACAAATTTTTATTAGAAAGTTAAGTAATTTATATAAAGTTAATTTCAAGAGATTTCAAATGCAATAAGTAAGAGAAAGAACAGAATTATGCTAGATAAGCTCTCAGGAAAAAGGCTTTTCCAGCGGACTTTTTAAAGGAAAGTAAATAACATTTTATGTTACATGCTTGTCTTGTAATTTTGTAATAAATAGCACAAAAAATATTGTAACAGAATTAAACGAGCAAACATGAGCGGTTTTAATGATATGGAGCATTAAGTGATGCAAATTTTTAATTAAAGTGCATTATTCTATACTGTAAAGACAACCAATTCAATGGCTTTCCTGCTGATTGCCGAGACTATTATTTGATAATTCTATTATGATAAGACTAATCAAGACAGAAATAGGATTCAGCTTCTATTGCAAATAACAATGATAGTCCACTGCGCAGGCGCACATGCATCTGCACTCCGTTCGCTACGAGGGCGCAATTCGCCCTTAATAAACGCCTAAATGATTGCTGTGTCGGTTTGCATATACGGCTCTCATTTAATCTGAATATGCAAACCGTACGTCATAAATAAACGCTTAAACACGTCTTCTCCCGTTGAGTTGCGACACCTTCAGGATTGAACAAAAAGCAGGGATGTAATAATCGGGATTATAGTTGTTATCTAATTTAAATAATTATTATCATAGAATGCTTTTAATGACAAAGAATTGTATTGTATTTTGAAAACTATAAATCATATCTTTAAAATTCAAGAAATAAGAAAACTTCTCAATTTAAATCACTTCATGTCTTTCGTCTGCTTTGTTTCCCTGAATGGCGAAAAGTAAAATTAAAGAATGAAATGATATCTCCGAATATTTTTGTGCCATATAAAAGATTTATCTAGCGAATTCTTCTAACAATAAAATATTTGCACGTTTAAAAATCAAAATGATATCTGTAAAATTTTGAAAGTTAGAATTTTTGATTTCATTAACCAGATCCTGTCATGCCAGTTGTCTGTAACCGTTTGACACCTGTCTCCCATTCTTCAAAGAATAGTCTGCGGGGATAAATTGGTTTAAAAACGGCGAAATTTCCATTTAAATAATCTCGGCGACGTGCATATTTGTATAAGCTGAGATACCACCTCCCATACAGATTGTCGAAGCAGGAGACACCAAGGAATTGCCATATGCCTCCGACCAAGGCGGCGACTGATACGTCTATTGGAACAAATAGCTTTCTTTAGGCCTAGAAACCACCTCTCTCTCTCAAAATCAGACAATTGTTCGTAGCGCCGTCGAGTACGTCTCAAAGGCATCTTTGTACATAACTTGCATTATCAAAGCAGAAAATACTGTTCCAATTGCCTGTGAATCAGAAAATCGGTCGTTTTGAATACTGCACGATGCGTCGTTCTCATTCACGTTGCAAGAACCCTATAACATCATTGGCACAGACAATTTGATCATTTGCATAACTTTTAAAACAACATTTGACATGTCGAGTTTCGCAGATACATATCTGTTATTTATAGGTGCATATGTTTTCTTACATCAGGTGTATTTTCGTTGAAAATTGTATAGAACAAAATAAAGCTGTCAACCGGTTTCGGATGTGAAAAACAATCTTCTTCATCAAGGCAAACACAGAGCAGCCGTGCCAGTAAAAGTAAGAAGGACAGCTGTGAATAGAGTTGCACACGTGACACATAAAGGAAATCATAGCTAAATGAAAACTAGAAAAAGTGAAAAAAAGAACATTGAATGAATGTGAATAAACAAAAGAAAGATTTTTCGCTCGTGAATACGACTACTAACTGAAGTACTCCATGACAAAATAAATAGGAAGCAACTTATTTCGGATGCTTTATGAGCATAAAACAAGTTTGCAATCGAGTAGTATAAAAACAAGTTTGAAAGAAGTAATCGGTTTCGGAAGGTGAATAGTGTCCGAAACTGTTCAAATAAAATGCAATTCAAACATTCCTAGGCGAGCCCACAGAACAAAAGTCTAATCTAAGTAATAGACAGTGTGAGGAATTTTCTCTTTTCTTTTTCAAAACATAGGAAAGATTATTTATCAAAATATTTGGAAATCATTATATATTGAGCTTCCATTGATCAATTGAAGAAATACATGCCTTTTTGAAGAGGAGCCAGTGCCGGCCCTAGGCTATTTGCCGCCCAGGTGCAAAAAAAAATTGCCGCCCCGACAAAGAACTTATTTTTCTCTGGAACAAAGGAATTGAACACACCTCTTCAGTTTATCGGAAACAAATTAAAAAATATTTTTAATTATTTTTTATTACAGAAAACGATAAGAGAAAGAAATGTTTAACAAAATTTTATCTTTCTTGCTTTTACATCAGCAAAATTTTCTAGTACTTTTTTATATCCAAATTATCACATATTTCATGCTCAATTGATATTAAGGCTAAATCAGAAAGCCTTTCTTGCCCCGTTGTTGATCTTAAATAGTTTTATCAGTCTTAGTTTTGAAAAAAACCCTTCTCCAGTAGCAACTGATGTAGGAAGCGTTAATAAGATTCTTAATGCTATTGAAATGTTGGGTAAATCCCTGTCAATCCATGCTTATAAATGTATTGTAGGACATCTTTTGGCGAAGTTTCTGTTTTCAAAAAACTGGTAATTATACTAAGTTTGTCTGCAAGTTCCGTACCATTTATGTCTTTAGGGCAGTTTATATCAGTTTTATCACTTAGTTTAGATTCAAGATCTAAAGCCAGTTTCAAAAGCTCTGATTTGTTTAAGTTCGATATCGTTTCAAAATTGAACAAACAACCAAACACTGCATTACGATTTGAAGTAAGTCAAATCTGTTTTCCATGGAATTTAGAGTTGTATCAATTATAACATAAGTAGATAAGAAAGGGGCGTTCTGCTGCGGAGGCGGAATAATGCGGAATGCGGAATCCAAGATGGCGGCCATTCCGCCTTCCGTGATCCTGGACGGGGGTGTAAAAGGGGGGAAAACTGAAAAAAGGTGGGGGTAAAAATTTTTGAGAAACTTTTTGTCGGGTGGCAACGATGTCGTAGTCTTTTACGAGGGGTTGAGGGGGAAATAAATTTTTGGAATGAGATTTTTCTAAGTATAGGAGAAACTTTTTTCGAGGTGGCAACACCGACAGAGGCGGAATGAAGCCATCAGCGCCCCCTAGCGGCGGAACTATGGGGATGGAACTTAGAAATATTTTTCTGTTTCGGTTGCCATAGCAACACCTGGGGGAAGAAACTTTTTTTGGGGTGGCAACACCATCGGAGGCGGAATGAAACCATCAGCGCCCCCTAGCGGCGAAAAGCGGAACTATGGGGATGGAACTTAGAAATATTTTTCTGTTTCGGTTGCCATAGCAACACCTGGGGGAAGAAACTTTTTTTGGGGTGGCAACACCATCGGAGGCGGAATGAAACCATCAGCGCCCCCTAGCGGTAGAAAGGAGAATTAAAATTGGGATTTTTCTGATAATTGGGATTTTATTTTTTTTATTTTTCTAAATGAATTAATTAAGTACGAAATATGCGCATTTTTTTTTTCTTTTTTCTAAATGAATGAAAGGGCGTTAATGAGGATAATGAAATAAAGTAATTAAGTATATCAAGTTCTATGTTATTGCATGCTAGGAGCGTGCCAATATCCCTCCGCCAAGAGTATGTTATTACATGTCGAGGACATACCAGCGGTATACTAAGGGGTATGCTGAAGGCATGCCAAGAGCATCGAACAGTTTGGGAAATAATATATCTGTACTTACTTGAATTTTACACGTTTGTAATTTTTTTTTAAAAAATGTGGTAATGGGAAAAATTAACATTTTGTTAAAATGTTCCAAAACCGTAAAAAAGTAACAAAAAATGTGGTAATGGGCAAAATTAACATTTTGCGTCTTTTTTTTGAAAATGTTAATTTCTCTATGGGAATTAACATGGGTTTTCACACTTTTGTCATTTTTTTTCAAAAAATGTGGTAATGGGAAAAATTAACTTTTTGCACAAAATGTCTCAAAAACGTAAAAAAGTAACAAAAAATGTGATAATGGGCAAAATTAACATTTTGCGATTTTTTTTCAAAATTCCAATTTCTCTATGGGAATTAACATGGGTTTTCGCACTTTTGTAATTTTTTTACAAAAAAATGTGCGTTTTTACAAAAATGTCACTAAAAATGTGGTAATGGGCAAAATTAACATTTCGCACAAAATGTTGCAAAAACGTAAAAAAACAACAAAAATGTGTGTTTTTTGCAAAAATGTGATAAAAAAGCGCGTTTTCAAAGTAGCACAATCGCATGAATCGGATGTATAGGAGGGGTGTGTTTCCCCAACCATTTCGATCTTGGAGTTCAAATATTTTAAAAATAAATATTTTCAATAAATATTCCCAAAAATAAATATTTTTAAATAATCGTGAAAGTGTCCAAAATACTTGAGTGTTATGAATCGTGTATTCATTTAAGTCTTGGAGTTTAAATAATAACAGATACCAATGTCTGTATGCATATGTTTTTACAAGTGTATACTACAATAGGGGGTCTCTTTCAATCTTAACCTGTTTTAAAAATAAATATTTAAAAAACCCCACATACTAATTTGTTTATAGGAGTGTGCTATTTTATACGTGTGTGAGAGTATCTGTAAATCCCATCATGTTTTAAAAATAAATGTTTTAAAAACCGCACGACAGACCCGAAGGCTTAGTCTAGCAAAGTGTGTGACTGGTTAGTGTAATGTGTGTAAGTGAATTATTTTTTAATTTTCTAATTGTGGTCCCACCTTCACCCGCCAATTTAAACTGGATAAAAACAACAAGTGTTTAATATCTAATGTAAATCGACGCCATAATTTAACTGTGATTCTCAAATGAATACCGCATAATGCATTAAATCACGATGACAGATCTACCCCTCCCCACCTCGCGTGAATGTGGATAGTTACATCGTATGGCCAGTGCGGGAAAGATGAGGATACTGCTAACAGAGCGTGGTTTTGTATCTGGATATAACTTTAGGCAATATCCCGCGTTGGGCTGGGTCGACTGAACCGCTCTCGCTGCTATTGTTAACATCTGTGGTGGGGGACAGTTTTTCCGGACTGATAGAATGCTTGTGTTGGACCATCACGAAATGCTATTCTAAGCTGGGAGAGGTTCTTTTAAAGAAGTTCTTATTAAATTTTAACATGTTTTAAAAAGAATCTTTCATTCATTAGTGTTATGAATCACGCAAGTTAATTAAAGGATGTTAATTAAATTAATTGATTAAGTATTAAATGTCTGTATACCAGGAGCATGTCAAAGACATGTCAAGGGGTATGTCAAAGCGTATCAAGGGTGTGCCAAAGGAGTATGCTGAAGGCATACCAAGACCATCGTTCCTACACTATCCCTCCGCTATATCGGGGTTACGAAGTGAACTGCGAGAATCTTGTAGGGTGGGATACTTGAAAATATCGTATGATGAGGGGTATGCCAAGAGAATCGAACATGAATTTTAAGAATGTGCCGCTTTTTGCGTTTTTTTCACAAAAAGTTTTCAAAACGTTAAAAAAACAACAAAAATATGTGTTTTTTCAACAAGTTGAAGTTTTGGAGTTGTTGGATTTCTCTATGAGAAATAACATGGGTTTTCACACTTTTGCGAAATTTTTAGAAAAAAATGTGGTTTTTTGCAAAAATGCGGCCAAAAATGTGTTTTTTGCAAAACGCGGAATCGGCCGATTTTTTTCAAACTGTCGGATATCTCTATGGGAATTAACATAGGTTTTCACACTTTTGCAATTTTTTGAAAGAAAATGTGCGTTTTTTGCAAAAATGCGGCCAAAGAAGCGTGTTTTTTAGAGTAGCAGAATTTCGGGAATTTCGGGAATCTCGGGAATCTCGAGAATCTCGAGAATCTCGGGAATTGGGTGTATGGGAGGGGGTGTGTTTCCCCAACCATTACGGTCTTAGAGTTTAAAAAATAAATATTTTCAATAATCATGAAAGTGTGCTTATGCCCAAAATACTTGAGTGTTATGAATCTCACAAGTTAATGAAAGGATGATAATTAAATAAAGTCTTAGAGTTTAAATAATAGCAGATACCAATGGCTGTATGCATATGTTTTTACAAGTGTACTACTACTACCATAGGGGGTTTCTTTAAACCAACATGTTTTAATACGTGCGTTATTCTAAGAGGGAGAAACACCTAATATGGTGATACATATGACACACGCGCTCAGCACAAATCGATGGAAATAAATGGTGAGATAGTTTTTAAAGACGAGACTTTTAAATTTTTTTCGATAAATAAGGTATTTGAGGTTATTTAACGTGTGAATGAACGATACATACCAATAAAATGAGGAACTAGGCTAAGTTTACAAGTATGGGACTTTAAAGTTTTGATGTTTTAGGGGTAGAACTTGAATTTATAATTAAACATGATTTATACTAACTACTGCAAAGGGAGAAATGCATAGCGAAAGGGGTTATGTGTGTGTATATATATATATATATATATATATATATATATATATATAATACATATAACCAACACCCACCGGTGGAATGCAGATCAAAGATAGCATTTTTAGGAGAAGACATGAGATTCTTAAGTAAATGGAGTATTTAGAGGCATTTAAAGAGATATAAACATATGATAAGGTAACATCCATAATACACACAACTAATATAGGACAGCGAAAGGAAAACTTTAGTATTGTTTAGAGACCGAACTTCAAATTTTTAAGTAAATGTAGGTGTTTGGAAAATTTTTAATGAACTATATGCGATACACATGTCTCCGATCACAGTGGTGGAAAAGTGATACCGGAACAGTTTTTAAAGATGTGACTTTAACTTTTTTCAATTAAGTGCAGAATCTACTAAATATTAGAGAGTGCTAGCACTTACCGAGGGTTTTATGTATAATACACATAAGCAGCATATAACATTAGGAAGGGATATTACAAAAATTTTTAAATGAGATATCAAGAAACATTTAAAGGGGATGAAAACATCTAATGAGGCGGAATGGGGGTGTACTTACCCAAGATACCCAGCACTGAAATTATTCACTAAGATAAATTTTTTTAAAGTAAAGACTTTAGAAGTTTCACATAAAAGGCAATTTATACTAGTTTTTAAAGAAATGAAAACGCCCAGCGAGATGACTTAGAATGAATACAACGCCGATATATACAACAGTGAAAAGAAAACTTAAATATTGTTTAAAGACTGCACTTCAAATTTCAAAGTAAATGTACATACCCAGAAACTTTTAATGGACTAGTATAATACACATACTCGATATAGCAGTTAAATGACGAACTACGAATAATTTATAAGTATGTAACTTTGCAATTTTTTTTTTAGTTAAATAGGGATTTCAGCTAATTTTTAGAGGGATAGAAAGGTATACTAAAGGGTGTACAACAAATTTTTAGGAGGAACTTAGGGAATTTGCTAGCTAAATAGGGATTTCCACTACTTTTTAAAGGGATATAAAGACATACTAAAGGGTATACAGCAAATTTTTAGAGGGGACTTTGAGAATTTTTTAGCTAAATAGGGATTTCTACTAACTTTTAAGGAATAGTAACACGTACTGAAGAGTATAGAGCGTAATCATTACTAACACCTAGTGCTAAAATGAGGAATTAGAGTAATATTTTGGGGATGGGACTTTAGATTTTTAAGTAAATGTTATGTTTAAAAACTTTTAAAGTAACGTAAATACCTACTAAGATGACATATGCGATACACATAGCCAATACATAGTTATTAAATAGGGAAAAGCTAAGATGGCTTTTTAGAATAACACCTAAAATTTTTTCTAACTAAGCGCAATATATCAACACTTAAAGCGGACGAATACGAAGATTCAGACGGCATGTGTGATACACATCGCGGGCACATAATAGTTAAATGTTAATTTAAGTAAGTTTTTAAGGATAGAACTCTGAATTTTTTGGTTAAATGAGATGTTTAAGAACATTTAAAGAGTCAAAAACACCTAATAAGGCGGTATGAGATGATTTCATCATCATCAGATAACAGCGAAATGGGGATACTACAAATATTTTAAAGGGTAATCCTTAAAATTTCTAAGTAAATAACCTTTAAAGGGGTGAAAAATATATAGTGAAGTTGTGTAGATAATACAGATCATCGACATTCTAAAACAGACAAGACATGTCTATACAAGATAAAAAATGTTGTACGTTAATATAAACATACATTATTCTATGTAGCAATGTAATACATACCCCAAGATTTATATAAAGTAATTGCGAATACATTATACCAATCCCATCAGAAATCAGCTAAAATAATAAAATTACCAAGCTGAATAATATATCTAGGTACTAAAACCCCAACAAACTACATTAAATTGATAAAAATCTTAACTAAATAAAATAATGAAGCTGTAACATACTATAAAAATACTAAGTTTAATAAAATAATAGAATAAAATCATATTAAAGCAAGTACTTACATGTTCAATCCGACTCAAAATGCTACATTAGGTGTAGGCCGATGAATAATAACAGATATAACATCTCCAGCTTTACCAACTTAAACCGACATATTCCCAGAGCAACTTGAAACGCGTCTTGACAGCACGAAATCCACAGCAGAAGTGATAAAATCGATACTTCAACGACACCCTCTACACGACAAGGTCACATCGAGGTCATATCATGGTTACAGTTAAACTATGGTATAAAATAGAATCACATGTTAAAAAATAATAGATTTTAGTAAAATAATTAAAGAAAATCCCTCTGTGATTATGAATGACCTGTCTATATTTACCGTGCGTGTGCGTGTGTGCGTGTGTGTGTGTGTGTGTGTGTGTGTAATTATACCTTAAAAAGCTATATATCTGTAGTATCCCAACGGATACTAATATTTGTCTTACACATTTAGTTAAAACTTTTTTTTAATTACACTTAAAATAAGCACATTACACAAAAATTTAATTACACAAAAAACGCACATTTTCTTTCAAAAAATTGCAAAAGTGTGAAAACCTATGTTAATTCCCATAGAGATATCCGACAGTTTGAAAAAAATCGGCCGATTCCGCGTTTTGCAAAAAACACATTTTTGGCCGCATTTTTGCAAAAAACCACATTTTTTTCTAAAAATTTCGCAAAAGTGTGAAAACCCATGTTATTTCTCATAGAGAAATCCAACAACTCCAAAACTTCAACTTGTTGAAAAAACACATATTTTTGTTGTTTTTTTAACGTTTTGAAAACTTTTTGTGAAAAAAACGCAAAAAGCGGCACATTCTTAAAATTCATGTTCGATTCTCTTGGCATACCCCTCATCATACGATATTTTCAAGTATCCCACCCTACAAGATTCTCGCAGTTCACTTCGTAACCCCGATATAGCGGAGGGATAGTGTAGGAACGATGGTCTTGGTATGCCTTCAGCATACTCCTTTGGCACACCCTTGATACGCTTTGACATACCCCTTGACATGTCTTTGACATGCTCCTGGTATACAGACATTTAATACTTAATCAATTAATTTAATTAACATCCTTTAATTAACTTGCGTGATTCATAACACTAATGAATGAAAGATTCTTTTTAAAACATGTTAAAATTTAATAAGAACTTCTTTAAAAGAACCTCTCCCAGCTTAGAATAGCATTTCGTGATGGTCCAACACAAGCATTCTATCAGTCCGGAAAAACTGTCCCCCACCACAGATGTTAACAATAGCAGCGAGAGCGGTTCAGTCGACCCAGCCCAACGCGGGATATTGCCTAAAGTTATATCCAGATACAAAACCACGCTCTGTTAGCAGTATCCTCATCTTTCCCGCACTGGCCATACGATGTAACTATCCACATTCACGCGAGGTGGGGAGGGGTAGATCTGTCATCGTGATTTAATGCATTATGCGGTATTCATTTGAGAATCACAGTTAAATTATGGCGTCGATTTACATTAGATATTAAACACTTGTTGTTTTTATCCAGTTTAAATTGGCGGGTGAAGGTGGGACCACAATTAGAAAATTAAAAAATAATTCACTTACACACATTACACTAACCAGTCACACACTTTGCTAGACTAAGCCTTCGGGTCTGTCGTGCGGTTTTTAAAACATTTATTTTTAAAACATGATGGGATTTACAGATACTCTCACACACGTATAAAATAGCACACTCCTATAAACAAATTAGTATGTGGGGTTTTTTAAATATTTATTTTTAAAACAGGTTAAGATTGAAAGAGACCCCCTATTGTAGTATACACTTGTAAAAACATATGCATACAGACATTGGTATCTGTTATTATTTAAACTCCAAGACTTAAATGAATACACGATTCATAACACTCAAGTATTTTGGACACTTTCACGATTATTTAAAAATATTTATTTTTGGGAATATTTATTGAAAATATTTATTTTTAAAATATTTGAACTCCAAGATCGAAATGGTTGGGGAAACACACCCCTCCTATACATCCGATTCATGCGATTGTGCTACTTTGAAAACGCGCTTTTTTATCACATTTTTGCAAAAAACACACATTTTTGTTGTTTTTTTACGTTTTTGCAACATTTTGTGCGAAATGTTAATTTTGCCCATTACCACATTTTTAGTGACATTTTTGTAAAAACGCACATTTTTTTGTAAAAAAATTACAAAAGTGCGAAAACCCATGTTAATTCCCATAGAGAAATTGGAATTTTGAAAAAAAATCGCAAAATGTTAATTTTGCCCATTATCACATTTTTTGTTACTTTTTTACGTTTTTGAGACATTTTGTGCAAAAAGTTAATTTTTCCCATTACCACATTTTTTGAAAAAAAATGACAAAAGTGTGAAAACCCATGTTAATTCCCATAGAGAAATTAACATTTTCAAAAAAAAGACGCAAAATGTTAATTTTGCCCATTACCACATTTTTTGTTACTTTTTTACGGTTTTGGAACATTTTAACAAAATGTTAATTTTTCCCATTACCACATTTTTTAAAAAAAAATTACAAACGTGTAAAATTCAAGTAAGTACAGATATATTATTTCCCAAACTGTTCGATGCTCTTGGCATGCCTTCAGCATACCCCTTAGTATACCGCTGGTATGTCCTCGACATGTAATAACATACTCTTGGCGGAGGGATATTGGCACGCTCCTAGCATGCAATAACATAGAACTTGATATACTTAATTACTTTATTTCATTATCCTCATTAACGCCCTTTCATTCATTTAGAAAAAAGAAAAAAAAAAATGCGCATATTTCGTACTTAATTAATTCATTTAGAAAAATAAAAAAAATAAAATCCCAATTATCAGAAAAATCCCAATTTTAATTCTCCTTTCTACCGCTAGGGGGCGCTGATGGTTTCATTCCGCCTCCGATGGTGTTGCCACCCCAAAAAAAGTTTCTTCCCCCAGGTGTTGCTATGGCAACCGAAACAGAAAAATATTTCTAAGTTCCATCCCCATAGTTCCGCTTTTCGCCGCTAGGGGGCGCTGATGGTTTCATTCCGCCTCCGATGGTGTTGCCACCCCAAAAAAAGTTTCTTCCCCCAGGTGTTGCTATGGCAACCGAAACAGAAAAATATTTCTAAGTTCCATCCCCATAGTTCCGCTTTTCGCCGCTAGGGGGCGCTGATGGCTTCATTCCGCCTCTGTCGGTGTTGCCACCTCGAAAAAAGTTTCTCCTATACTTAGAAAAATCTCATTCCAAAAATTTATTTCCCCCTCAACCCCTCGTAAAAGACTACGACATCGTTGCCACCCGACAAAAAGTTTCTCAAAAATTTTTACCCCCACCTTTTTTCAGTTTTCCCCCCTTTTACACCCCCGTCCAGGATCACGGAAGGCGGAATGGCCGCCATCTTGGATTCCGCATTCCGCATTATTCCGCCTCCGCAGCAGAACGCCCCTTTCTTATCTACTAACATAAAAGAAATTTATTCAGAAATTATCTTTAGGATCATTCACGTTTTCATCTTCGTGTTCATAGTCAAAGTTTTTTCTTCTTTTTTCTCCTGTGCCGAAACTGTTCAGAAGGAAAAACAGCTTCTGTATCACAAGACATGGCAACTTCAGGTGCAACGCTTGCAATCTCTTCAAAGTTGTCTCGGTAGCCTATGAGAAATCTTTTAAGACAATCTACATGCTCAATGCAGGTTGATATATCTGTGTTCGGATTTTGCATAATTAGGGAGACAACGTTAACGTGCGATAACACTTCATACCATATAACAATAGAAAATACGAAAGTAAAAGATTCTAATTTTTGTAACAAACAGTGAGCCTCGTGCTTTGTAGGTAGCTCAAATGTGCCATCATCGAGTATTTGTGATAAGCTATCATACCCTTCCGATAAACCGGCCGCCCACTTTTGCTGCTCTATGTCTTTGGATGAGTCGGACGGCCTGGGTTTTCGACCCTTCCGATAAAGCCAACGGCTTTACCGTGCTGAAAACACCGGTTCTCGTTAGATCACCGAAGTCAACGCGGGTCGACTCCGAACCGCACCGAAGTCGGGAGCGGTTAGTACTTGGGTGGGTGACCACCTGGGAACACCGCGTGCTGTTGGCACATTTCGGACGCGGTAGCCCAGTGGTTTGCGCGCTGAATTTGCACGCTGCCGCAAATGCCGCCTTGTTCATGCGGAGTACGATCACGTTAAACATGTGGGTCCGTAAGTCCTTCCGAGAGGTTGATGGTAGGGGAAAGAGGGTACGGTCCCTGTGGATGTCTCCCCCACTGGGTTACGGTCTAAATTGGGTGGCACTTCCCGGCCGTCCAAACAGTTACCTTACACCTTTTTGGTAGGTCGGACGGTCTGGGTCTCAACAACAACCCTTCCGATAAACCAAATCGTAAAGATTTTATTGCCGAATCCGATTTTCCCATCTAGTATCTGAAATCGCTTTTAAGGTAAATCTTGATGTATTGTGAGTTAAAATTTCCCATCTTTTAGTCGAAGAAGAGAAATAGGTAAATAAACGTTGTATTATACTAAAAAAATCAACTACCTGATAACTCACTTTTGCAGCATCGTTAATCACCGGATTAAGTGAATGAGCGGAACATGGAACATAAAAAGCTCGAGTGTTTTTCCGCAAAATCTGAGTTTGCAATCCCATGTTTTTCCCTCTCATGTTCGCACCATTGTCGTAACTCTGTCCTCGAATATTTTCCATTTTGAAATCATTTTCCTCCAAATGATCAGTGATGAAAGAAGTTAGACCAGTACCCGTTGCATCTACAATTTTGCAAAAGCCAAGAAAATGCTCTTTTATTTCAACTTCGTCTTTTACATTGTTGAACATAACAAATCTGATGACTACGGTTATCTGCTCTTGACGACTAGAATCCGGAGTACAATCTAAAATTAAGGAATAATACTTGTTGTCTTTCATAAGTTTTACGATAGTAGATTTTATTTCAGAAGATAATAAATGTATTAACTCATTTTGGATTCTATGTCCCAGGTAGTGGGGAGAATGTTTTTCATTTCTTTGAACACGCTGGACGTGTTCACCAATAAAAGGATCAAATTTTGCCAACATTTCAATTAGTTTTAAAAAATTGTCATTGTGTTCATGAAAAAGCTTTTCATTGCTACCTCCGAAAACCAAATTCTGTTGCGCTAAAAATTTAATGCTTTGCACTATTCTGAAAAGAACCTCCTGCCATCGTGTCTTTTCTTGGGTAATCAATTTTTCCATATCAGAATCAACAGTCTGCTCTTTGCTCAAACGCCTTTTGAAGTCAACGAACTTAGTAATGTACTCAATATGATGGATACTTTTTTCATGTTGACTTGAATGTTTGGATAAATTTTTAAAGACCATAAAATTGAAAGTAAGTATACAGAAACAGTGCTACGTTAGGCAGTTATATAAGATATAACATCCATTTGATTAAGACCGTCTCTACGTAGGACTATTAATTTTAAAAAATAAGTAGAGAGTTTCTAATAATTCTAAAAATATTTAAAGCAACAAAATGGTACGAACCCTGATATTGATGTCCTAAATCTGTCCACGGAAACGAATATCACTTTTAGCTGGGTAGACAAAATAATATTATAAAATGTTAATGTTACTTAAATGCAAAATATGACAAAAAATACTTGCTTTAAAAGTAAACTGATGCGTTTCCCATTTCAAAATAGAATTTGGTTGAAAATACGGTTTAATCACAAAGTTAACTAATCAGAATATAAAAGCTTTATATCCTCGTTTATGAAGAAGTCTCTTGTGCCCCCACAGGGGCACACATAGTTCTAGTTCTAACCATATAATAGGCGGTTTACGGGTAACCATCTATAAATATATCAATGCTTTTACCAAAGAATATATATACTATAAAGAAGGGAAGCTTCCATTGGACTAATGTGAACGCGAAATCCGGCGCATACACTATGAGAATTTGACTGAGATATGCCGAGAAAACAACATTCCGGGGCCGCAACGAGTTGCACTCAGCTTTTTCTCCTGTTTTTTTTTTAATGCCTACGAAATCTTTTTGTACAAGACTTTCTAACATAAAATAGTTTTTTTTTTGCGATATTGTAATAGTAGTAATAATGCTAATGTGATTTCAGTATAGACTATTTTTTCAAAGATTATGCAAAACTGATCAGGTTACATATTCCCTTCTCATAAATTTTGTATAACATGATTTGTTAAATTTACAAAAGAAACACATTTAGTTTTTCCATTTACCGTACTACATGAATAAATTTTGTATAACATGATTTGTTAAATTTACAAAAGAAACACATTTAGTTTTTCCATTTACCGTACTACATGAATAAACTACTTTGAGAGGTCGACTACTTTGAGAATAAACTACTTTGAGAGTAACTTACTGATTCAGAGGTCAAAATTGTTCGTATAACATGGAAAAATATTTTAGGTTATGAAGAAATTCAAAAAAGGGTATGGAATGTATTTGTTTTTCAAATGCCGAAAATTTAAAATTATATTTATATTTTCTGTATTTGTTTTAAAATATTCACATTAATTTCATATTGATAAAAAAATTAGTTTTTTCATACACTGTAAAATATATTAAAAACAGATGTTATTTACTTATTGATAAAAAAATTAGAATAGAATTTACATATTAGTAAAATATGTGAATTTTTCCTTGTAGATTTTTTCTTTCGTGAAGATCTAATAATGCGCATGTGTCACGGGAGTTGGAGTGAAATTGTGCGAGAGCAAATTCGCCTGTAAGTTTGCTTCACCTTTACACGCCAAAAAATGAAAATTTGAGGGCTCCCTTGAAGTCTTTCGTAGCCTACCCCCGTTTGCTTTTACCTATTACGGTAGTCAGAATAATTAATTTAGAAAATAGATTTGGCATAACTGACAACTGTCGCCATCTGATGAGCTAATATGAAAGTAAAAGTAGCAACCACATAAAAAAATTTAAAAAATCTATTAGTGTCACTATAAAACATTTGATTGTGAATTGAAATGATAAATATGTAAAATGCTAATACAAATATTGCTTTGGAATAATTTTTATTGAAATAAGCTTATTTTTTATTTCAGATATTTTATTTCGGATAAAATTGTATTTTGGGCAATTACGGTTCTATTGCGTATGCCTTATATTTTTTTGTCTCCCTCCTTCGAAGTGCCGCCCCTTCAAGTGTGCAGCCCTGGTGCGGGAGGCCCCTTTGCACCAATGGTAGGGCCGGCCCTGCGAGGAGCTAAGACATCTTGAGCCTCTTCTTTAAATCCACAACTCGTATATATGTAATACAGTGTACATTTTTTATTCTATCAGAATATACTTTTAAAAGTTATATTTTAAGCTCATGCTTCTGTTGATCAAATAACAAGAAAGATCAATCATGCTTAAAGCATTGATTATGAAACACTTTCCAACTTCAATGCAATTTTATTTAAACAAGTCTAAAATGCAATACATTCCTCTGTAATATTTTAAAAATTATCACAACACTACATTAATTTATTATATTTGAAAACTTAAACCTTCATCGAAAAAAATGAACTTCATTCAAATGACGGCATTGAAATATAAATTGCCTGGTTTAAACATCTCTAAAATGTTATACATTCCTCGGTAATAGTTTTAGAATTATCATAATACTACGATAATTTATTATATTTGAAAACTTCATCGAAAACAACTGAAATTAATTCAAATGACGTCATAGAAAAATAACACGCCTGGATCTCTCTATAAAAACAGGATTTCATTCATAACTTTCTCCCATTCATTTCATTCATCGCAATACTATAATAATTTATTTTATTTAAACATTTTATTTAAGATCATGGAGCTACAAATAATTAAACTCTATGCTTAAAACTTCATCGAAAAAAATCGTCCTTCTCTTTATAAAATCAATTAATATTTCATTCATATCAGCCATGCAGACTCCATGGACTAAATTATTTTGTGTTAAAAAAAATACAGGAATTCTAATACAACTCATTCTACATATTTTGCTGTTTACATTTTACATAGGTGAAAAATAGGCTTAGTTGTAGAAATAATCAAATTTAGATGAGCATTTGAACTCAAATATATTGTCATTGCGTTGTTTCAGTATGTAGATGCACAGAATTTAAGCAAAAATAAAGCAATTTTAGGACGGATACAACACTCAATATGAATTAAAAAGAAATTAAAAAAATCACGATTTTGAAACAAGATGGATGTCATATATCATTTTGAAGTGGGTCATGTGATCGTTTCATATCATGGTCACATGATCGTTTCATATAAGAGGTGTAATTATTATTTTAATTTTTATTTAAAAAACTACTGAATATATTTATCCCATAGGGCTCAATGTACTTCATTTTTTCAACCCGGGTTCAATCCAAAACTAATTGGGTGATATTATTCATTTATATTCACATAGGTCCTACAGACCGTCTGAACAACATACTAAAATTTCATTTTGATTAAGTCATTATTACGGCAGTTATCGTGCTAACGGACAGACAGACAGAATGAACAAAGTCATAAACACTTTTTAACTTTGTTGTAAAGTGTTAAAAACCATACCTGGATTTTCGAAAAGGGGGAAGGGGGAAATACTGCGCAGCTAAGGTCCTTTTCTCGAACTCACAAATTATATTAATTGTAATATAATATGTGAGGATTCTATTATTCATGATTATTGTATACTAATTTTACTTTTCATTATTCTAATTTATGTTCGAAATTCCTCACCTCTGATTCCGAGAATCACGTATTCACGACTGGCCAGGACTATAAGAAAGGACAGACTTTGGATAAGATTCGAATTCGGCTTTGTGGTCAAGAAGCATGAAATCATGAGTCGTCGTCGTTCAGCTTCGGCTGCTGCCTTTCCACCGAGTTCGCGTGTGTATGGTTCTGCTCATTCATGGAAGTTCACATCGAAGTTATAGCCTCTACAAGTTGTGAGTATATCTACGGTATAATAGTTTGATCTGTATAGATTCAGTTCAGTAAGATGTTAAGGTTGAATTTCGGTATAGATTATTATGTCAGTGGGTTAAGATATGGTATTGCTAGCTTTGTAAATATTCTGTATATATAATTGTATTTTGAGTTATGAACGAAGTTAGCTGGAATAAATTATGTTATAATTCCTTCGTCGAACTCTAGTCATTAGGTTATTGAAAGTTTAAGTTAGAGTGAAGTAAATTACTCTGGTGCATAAAAAAGGCATGATTTTGGGAAGTAGTAAAAAAGTACCTTAAAAATACTTTACAATAGCACACGAACTTTACGAATAAACTTTATTTAAATGCTGTCAAAATATTTATGAAAATTCTTTTTGAGAAATCACGTTCAATGAGCAAATGAAAATATGATTACAGCTTTCCGGTGGGGACCTTGGCCTCTATCGCTTGGGCTTTCCACCCGAGTGTAATTTAAAACATAATAAAATTTAACATTTATTATGCTGAATGAACACTTATTAAGGTAATTAAACATGCAATTAAGCATGTAAATATGTAATGTATCATATTTTTGTTGAAATTTGTCTACCAACATTTTATTAATTTTAATTTTTAGACGATTTTTAGCAGTTTTATTAACATTTAACAAATATGTTTGATAATTTTGAATAGAGAGCTCCCAAATAGCAGCCTAGAAGCCATTTTACTAGCCTGAAACACGGGGTAGGATTAATTTTCCCAAACGAATTATTCGGCGTTATTTAGATCTTAGATAAGCGCTCGCTATATTACTTGAATAATACAGAATCGCATCTTCAAGCGCGGATGATTTTGGCCAATTCCGAAAAGGACCGAGGCCAAACAATGTTAAAGTGTGATATGCACTCACTCCAGTTGTATATTATAGCTCATTGTTTTTCAAACTTTTTTGGTCTCGGAACCCATTTTTTAAATTCAATTAAAATAGCGGAACCCCAAAATGAGAAAAAGTCCAATGCGGTCCAAATTATGCATCAAAATTCTTAAATTTTCCGTAAATTTACACGAAACTATAACACACGTTGAAAAACTCTGTATAGCCAAGGCCATCTAGAATAAGGTCACCTAAAATGTTTTAGGTAGATTTGGTATAGCTCAATGTTAGTTTCAAACCAAATTTACACGCATGTGATCCACAAACCGGGAAAAAAAATAAAGAAAGGAAATAAATGATCCTTTCTCTAGGAGAGAGCTTGGGTATGAGCAATCCACCGGGAGATGTATTTGTTGCTTTGATGCGTTTTCTTTTTAAAATAATGTATATTTAAAAACAAAAAATTTTGTTAGAATACGAAGATACACACAACTTTCTATCGAACTGAACTAATTTTCCTGTTTTGGATGCGGCGAAATAAGTATCAGATACCAGGAGTGGCGACACGTCCCAATTTCAAAACACTAATTATTAATAAATGACAAATCTGTCAAACTGTTCCTTACCTTTTTTAGATGTTATTGTTTCCCATAACTTTTTTAATTTTCAGTCTTCTGTTTTTCGCAAACCTACATTTACCAACACATGCATTTCGGCTAATTCTTTTCACCCTATTTCTTCTAAAAAGGCTTCCTTCATTGTATATTTCAATCGCGCTTTTAATGTTAGTTCTACTATTATTTCTTTAAATAATGAAATTGATTTAATTTTTAAACTCGGTCAAGATGAGAGTTACTCTTATGAGTTTATTCATATCTTCGCTAAAATTCGCCAAAAGTTTTGACAACCCGTTTCTAGTGTTATTCCTATTAATGATCGTTTACAGTTTAAAACTAGTTGTTCTTCCTTTACGCTATAATGCTATTATGGTTATTATGCTGGATATAATATTTTAACGAAGTATCAATCAAGTAACTATTATATTTTAATATGTATAACAACGCAGATTTCCTTTTAACAATAATCTAACATCATTTCAAGATTGTTTTATATCAAATTCAAGTATTATTTACAAAAATATTAAATTCTTATCAATCGTGTTTAAAAGTACACACTATCGGCCACACGTTTTATTGCCGTAAACCCTTGGGTTGGCTGTGTGGTCTGGGCCTTCCACACTAAAAGACTGCATATACAGGTATTGTTAAACCTCGGAAAGACTACATGAACACAATGAAGTTTTTGCTGTTTGTAAAATATCAGTAAGCTTTCCAGTGTTTTTTTGGCCAAGAATTTGTAAAGATATCTATATGTAAAAATAATATTGCATGTGTAACGGATCAATTATTTGCCAATCTTTATAACAATTCATACTAACATCTTTTTACACAAACCACCCTATGCCTGGTTATAAATAGTTACACAATGCAAGCATACACAACTGTAGAAATATATTTTAACTAATTTTGTATGTACTTTTAGACAAACATTCATTCAACAAGCTTCTTTTTGTAGAAGTAAGTAATTTTGTTGCGATATTCAGTTTCTGTTATCATTTATGTCAAGCAAGACTTGGTCCAGCTTTGAAACAATTAATGAGTTGCGCATTGCTTTTATTATATAACTTTTGCACATGTTAAGGGTGTGTTTGAAAAGTTAACTGAATGGTTATCTCCGTTAACAATTGTCTATCAGTTATCAGGTCACTCACCAGAGAAGGAACAGATTGGTGTTTCTATACGATTCTATACAGCATTTCAAGCAAAACACGTGTTCTGTGTATCATATGACCACATAACATTGATTGAGAAACTCCTTGGTCATTCTGGCTATAACTGCACTGTGACCGAAACAAGTTTTTAAATGACAGTGGTTATGAAAAATTTTTCGAACTCTCTGGTAATGGCTGGTGGTCACCTGTCATAATTGTAGAAACTCTCCAACTGTTTCCCAAATATTATCAGTTTTAGTTAGATTTTGTCCAGTGGTATGCAGTTCATAGAAGCAATGCTTACCTAACATCAGTTTAGAAAAATAATTTTTTTTACTATAATATTTCAGCAAAATTTGTGAAACTGTGATTGATGATAGATCATTGGTGACCAAGCTCAAATTAATCTTAATTAATAATAGCAAAGATACACTTTTTTGTTGTATCTTAAAAAATTTTCTTCAAATTTGAGAAATAAGAACTCTTAATTTCCACGAAAATGTCATTAATGCATTTGCAAAAAAAGTAGAAGATTGGAATTTATGTACAAATAGGTTCAACAGTACAGTCAACACTCCCATAATGCGATTAACACTAGAATGACATATTTTGAACTACCTAGAACAACAGGCAGCGGTCAATTTGACTTCCAGAGAAAAAGTACAACATACCTTTAATTCAAAACCAAAACATCATCGTTACAGCATTTTGTATGTTTCTTCGACACATTTTTTACAAAGAAAATAAGAAAAGTCATAAAATTTCAATGGGCTGGGACTAGTCGTTTTGGAGGAATAGTTTCTCGAAGTTGTTATGAGGTCAAAATGACCACTTCTGTCGTTCTAGTGTTTATTCATACCGCTTTATATTATGAAACTCAGATTAGTGCACATCAGATTAATTCGTACCATGTTATATGGAAACCGCATACCACGTTATAAGAAACTCTGAACAATTCGTACTGTGTTATACAAAAACCGTATTAAGTGGAACTCAGAATATATGAATCAGACTGTTCATTCTACGTTATATAAAATTGTATTTTTAGAGTACCATGTTATGCTGAATATGGTTATGAAATATAAGTTTATAGATACAAAAGTTAGTCAAAAATATTTTACATATTTCGAATTATTTTTATTAAGACTTCATAAGAAAATTAAAAAACGATGTGAAATATAAACTTAATAACTTTTTTCGGTACTTATCGGTTATAGGGACCATGGGTTACCGATTACTTTTTCGAGTTGTCGCCAACACGAACGTTGTCGATATAATCCGATACGAGAAATTCACTACAAACACAATGATTACAATTTAATATATAATGGGATTTGATCAACTTTACTTAAAAAAAATATTGTGTTACATTGAAATTTGTGGTGGCCCAAACTTAACTATTGCCGATAAAATGTCATTAAATTTATCACTACCGGTAACGCTTCTCCATAAATTCTGTGAGATATGACTCCAAATGCTGTCTCGCAGTGCCTCTATGCTTTTTGTTACGTCATTTCGCGAATCCCCTGAGTCTCTATGGTCTACGTATGAGTCCTGGTTTCCAGATCCACTATGGTCCAGATTATACATATGGTTTACTTTCAAATATTGAAAACCGGTGTAAGCTATGAAATATGAAAAGAGCGCCACCTATTTATAATATCAACTGGTATAAACCAGAATTTGACGTGGTCGCTACGTGTTACCTTGTTTGACTTCATGTTAGTTGAGTTTGGGCCGCCACAAATTTCAATGTAACGCAATACTTTTTTGTTAAGTAAAGTTGATCAAACCCCATTATATATCAAATTGTAATCATTGTGTTTGTAGTGAATTTCTCGTATCGGGTTATATCGCCAATGTTCGGGTTGGCGATAACTCGGAAAAGTAGTCGGTAACCCATGGTCCCTGTAACCGATAAGTACCCTTTTTTACAACAAAAATTCTATTAATATTCATCACCTCTGTTAAATATTAGTTAGTGGCCTAATTCTTTTAATGTCCTCTTCACTTTGCCAATCTTCATTTTCGTTTTCAAATGTAGTTCTAATTTGTAACTCTACCAAAATCTCTCTGAAAGAAGCTAAACAATTTTGTAATTATCTTTTAAACTTTGCACTTCGCACTGATGAAGGATCATTTTCAATAAAGTAATTTTCTAATTGTTTACCCAAACCCAGCCCCCTTTTCGCATCACTTAAATTGAAATTTGAAACCCGTTCTTTACCCATATTTATCAATGCATTACATTACCTATCAATATGTATACATACCTATCAATGCATTTGAGGTGAATGTATTAATTTATTTCACAGAAAATTTCCCTGATAACTAAAATTGAAATATGGTGATGTACGTGGATGAAAAAACAAGGGAATTCCCCATTAATTTCGAACCGTAGACGTGTAATAGAAAAAATCATGCTAGGGAAGCTGCCATATTTCAATTTTTTGGGACCAGGGGCTGTTGTGATATTAATAAAAAAGAATCTTCCATAGATACCATTATGAGGTAATATATTTTAAGAAATTTATATCATATTACTCAGCAACACAATTAAATTAAATGTGTTTATACAGCAGATGATTTTAAAAAAAAATTCCAATTTAAATAAAAAAATCAACAGTTGCTCCAGTCTGACGGAGCCGAAATATTTAGCATGAATAACATTTTCTAAAATAAAACTTCAATAAAGTTTAATAACATTATTTGATTTTTTCAGACTCATTTTGTTTATAGGCTTTCAAAGTACTGCACATTACTTCTTAAAAGTTTATAGCTAGCTAACACTTTTTGTTTACGCTCCAATTTTATTTGGATACTGCGACCATAGATTTCCCGCCAAAATATCAAATTATTTTACTATTTTGTTTTTCGGTATATAAATTATACTATATATCTTTTACACTTGCTTGCAGGCTCATAAATGCATACTTGAATACATATATTTTTATCTATTCTGTTCAAACTTCACAAATCATTAAACATCTTTGGAATCCCCAAGTCCACTTAACCTCCTAATTTTTATAAACAGAATAAAATATCTTGTGCTTATGCATCAATATTTCAACAAGGAATAAGTAAACAGATTGAGCTGCAACAAGTATGACATTTTAAGTAGGGGAGAAAGGGCACATTTGAACGATTTTTTGGAAAATCATTTTATTTCGGACTTGAAATTTAGTTATTGTATTTTTGAATATCACACTAAAAAAACAATGTACATTTTTTAGTCATATGTGCCTAAAACTGAATTTTTTTTAAAAATATATGCAAGGTTTTAAAAAATTTGAAATTTTTCTGTTCAAACTTTCCCAATGTAGGGGTACCTTTGAAGAACAATTAAAGAAACATGAAGTTATTAAGAGTTTTTACTGAACACTGCACATCCTCAAACAAAATACATGATAATCAGAATAAAATGAAACAATTATATATAACTGAAATTACTACATATGTTATTTAACCAAATGTTTATATCCATAAAAATTAGCATCAAAGAACATTGTAGAAACAGCATGTAAGAATCCTCCAGTTATTTTTGGTTGGGGTAACTTTTTTACAATATCCTCTAAATCCATCAAACTGATATCTGATGCCTCTAGGAAATAAAACTCATAATCATTTTCCTTCATATGAAGGAATCTATCCTTACATTCTGTTTTATCCTGTAATTGCAATTCAATCTGACTAACATAGTGAACAATAGTTATTTTTGTATGAAATTGAACTAAAATAAAATCATTATTGTTCAAATCTTCTAAAATAAAAAATTTCAGACTTTGAGCTTTTTTTGACATAAATTCAAACCATAGGTACTGTTAAAGAGTTTTCTGTAAACCACAATCAAAACTAAATATAGTGGTACAGGTTAGCTATAATTTAAATAAATTCCTACACTACAAGCATTGTCAGGGCGCGGTAGCCCATTGGTTAGCGCGCTGGAGTTGCACTCGGTAGGCCCGGGTTCGATTCCAGCCACTGCCAAAACTGCCGCCGTGTTCATGCGGAGTACGATCACGTTAAACATGTGGGTCCGAAAGTCCTTCCGAGAGGTTGGTGGTAGGGGAAGGAGGGTACGGTCCCTGTGGATGCCTCCCCCACTGGGTTCCGGTCTAAATTGGGTGGCACTTCCCGACCGTCCAAACAGTTACCTTACACCTTTCTGGTAGGTCGGACGGTCTGGGTCTCAACAACAACTACAAGCATTGTCTTCCCGGCCGTCCAAATAGTTGCTCTTAGTCCTCTGGACGAGTCGGACGGTCTGGGTCTTCAACTACAAACATTGTGATATATTGTGAAGAGAACTTTTAACTTTTATATAAAAGTAAATAACATGCTAGATAATAATTATATAGCAATTAAACACATTGTTCATAAATCATTGAAACTTTAATAGTAAGGTGACTCATAAGTAATCTGCATCTTTAATTTTTGCAGTAAATTCAAAAATAATTACATTTAGATACTTTCATAACTCTTTATTATGTAGTTTTGATTGTTCAATGATGCCCAATGCCCCAACTTTCTGTTCAAAGGTACCCCATCACATGAAGTTTAACACTATTAACTACTAAGTTAAGCTTACATATTTGAATAAAACAAAGCTTGTAATCTAAAATGCCAATCTTCAGTTAAATATTAAACAATCAGTTAATATTATACAGCTAAAATACACTCAATCTTAAGCTTACAACTTTATTTTGATAGTTTAGATTCAAAACGGAAAATAATGCATACCTTGGTCAGATGACAGTATCCAGGAAAACTGGTAGAGCTTTGGCTACTTTGTTGCTTTACAAGAATAGTAATATGCTGTCATTTATATCTAAACAACAATGTTTATTTTAAAGAGAATATTTAGGGTGTTCAAAGGTACCCCTTCTCCCTTACTACACATTTCTGACCCATTGGAAAACCCAGGTTAAAGTAAAATTCTTGCTTACTGTTTATAGCTCGTCATTTAGTTTTTGAGATGTAAGCCTTACAAACTTAACAAAAGGAAAAATTTCAAATTTTTTTACAACCTGACAAGACAATTACTTGTAAACTATAAGAGCTATTTTTAAAGATAAAATACAGATTTAGAAACTAATTTTCCTATTGCATATTTTTGTCATTCACTCTTCATATTGATTATAATTCCGAAGATACTTAAAATAAGAAAAATGAAAAATTACATTAGGTTTGGAGATATAAGCATCCAAATTGTTTACATTTTTCATAATGCTTCGATTTCGACACAGATACTCAAAGCATAGATCAAAGCATAGATTCACATCAAAAATAAATAGATATAAAAAGACATTTTATAATTGTACAGTATTGCATTTATAACTAGATTTATGAGAATTACTTATATTTTCATTTTACCAATTTAAATAAAAAAGAAATGGATACAAAACTAAATTTTATAAATGAATGATATTGCATTTCTGATATTTTCAATTTCTTACATCATCTGTTTATTTTGGCAAAGACTTTTCAAATTCATATATTGTGTTTAGCCAATTATTGAAACAGAATGAAAGTTATGGGAATATCTTCTAATGCAATTTTATCGCTTTCATATTTTTTGTAAATTTGTTTACAAATGGAACCAGGATGTTTTATTTTTCAGATTTACATGTGAAGTGCAGATAATTTTGTATAATGAAAACATATATTCTTATATACTTCTTTATTACAATTAAATTAATTATTCAGAATAAAATTAAATATTTTAATAGAATGCATTGAATAAGAATGCCACTTAGAATACTATAGGAATTTGCATACAACTGTACATTTTAAGTTTTTTTATATTCTATATGAAGAATGTGTATGCTGCTAGTGTCATTGCACATTTGAAAAATTGATGGGGTTCATTAAAAATTTTGGGAGTGCTTAACACCCGAACCACCATCTTTGCCAATAAAATTCAATTTGGGAATTTAAAGAAAAAGTTGATATATCAACTTATATTTCACTTTAAATAATTTAATATGAGTGCTTCATTTTCAAAATAATTTGTAGAAATTATAACCTAAATATTTGATAATGCTAATTTTCATGCATTTTATAAATTATGTTTATGAACAATTTTTATTTTATACAACCAAAAAGCAAAATGCTGCATAAAAAGTGATTCAACAAAGACTTCAAAGAAAAATATCTGTAAACTTTTTATATTTTTAGTATTCATTCACAATAAATTGTCATAGGGCTATATAGCAACCAATTGTTACAGAGCTATCAGTAGGAATTTTTCTCAGTGAGGTAGCATATTCTAATATTACCGCTTTAGATATATATTTTAAACATGAACTTCAGTTAAATACAAAAAGACAAGATTTATAATTTTTAATCTTTAAATTTGAGACTAGATTGTAACAATATTGGCGTTTTGAACCAAAATGTAGATACTAAATATAATATTTACCTTTATAAATTTTTGAAGTGTTTTTTAACTTATCCTTCCAAAAGGCAAAAGACGGCGATAAGAAGGTTGCGCAAATTTTAATATAGTAAAGTGAAAATTGTTTACTTTTACGCAACATAAAATAATCACGCTTCTACAATAAATTTGTTTTGGGTATTGACTTGATTGACTTTAGGTTTACTGTGCACTAGCTTTGCGCCAATTTTGCCAAGCATTGGCTGCAAAAATCACTTGTTATTGTAAATGCGACGCACACAATTGTGAGCTTATTACTAAATAATATGTAATAAATTTATGTATAAATTATAAAGCTATAGTCCTAGTTTGCTCAGTGGAAGCCAAATTTAAAATATTCAGCGTAAGAAATAAGAAAACGGTTAATAATATACCCTCAGAGTCATTCGACGGCTCTATAGCGCCACCTATTGCAGAATTGCAAAACTAAAAATTAATTAGTTTGTTTGAGTTTTTTATTTATATCTTTTTAATTTATTAATATTTTGCAAAAATGCGTTCCACTGAGCAAACTAGATATTCCCTTCTATGTATCGCGACAAATTTCATAAAGATCTGAGCACTGGTTATTTCACAGTTGTGTGCGTAAGAATGCCCTATACTTTAACATGGGTGGAAAAAAGTCGAAGTCCGCCTTAAACTGAGTGGTATTATAGAGAAACCACTTTATAAGACTACTGCGTTTTATGAATATTGCCTTATGACAGGGCTGTCGCAATTTTTGATCCGCATTATGAGAGTACCACGATATAGAAGGATTGACTGTAATATATTTTTCTATTGTTTTTATATACCAGAATTAAATGTTATACTTGCCTAAAGCAAAATATTGCTGCACACCACTGATTTTATCATTTCATTTAAAAATCGATTCGGTAACCTTGCACTTTTATAAATGTAACATGTTACAATTTTGTTTTAAGTTTTTATAAAGAGTTAATTTTGTAGAAATATTTTATTTATTTTGGTTTTATGGCTGACAAGGGAGATAGGGTCTATTCAAATAATTCGTACGTTTACTACGTATACTTTGTACGTTTACTTAGTACTAAGTACGTTTACTTTGTCTAGTAAAGCTAAGCGTCAAGCGGAATTTTCAGAAATGACGAATCTTTCTCTGTCTCATAACTGTTATTGTGACAGAACCATCCTCCTCAAAATTAAAAAACAAAATAATCAAAGACTTGTAAAGTTACTTGCTTTTTAAAAAGCCGTGTAAAAAGAATTAATTTTCAAATCTATTAAAATGAAATAAAATTAGATAATTTATAGAAAATAATAAAAATAGAAAATTACACATCTCTAACTATGTCTGAAAAAGATTTGGTATGAAATTGATATGATGTTTTTAAATAACAATCTCAGGATGCATATAATTTTTTTAAATCATTGTGCATGTAAATTTTTAGTATAGTTAAAAAAATGTTTTTGACTTTCTTACTTTCATCGATTTACACATTTTAGTTATCCCTGTACACAAAGCACAATTTTAAAATAATTTCTGAACAAATATTTACGTACAATATCGTTAAAATTCTAAGAACTCATTTGTTTAACGTAATATGAAGTAAGGGATATTTATATTTTGTTTTAAAGAAGCATGTTATCAACAAAGAATAATTAATACCTGCAATGGCAGCAAGAAAACTTGCTTTGCTATATGCCACTATAATGTGAATTTCTATGGGAATAATTAAGTGCTACCATGCAGCCGGCTTCTAATTTAAATTAAAATTAAACACTTGAGAAAACTTTGCCTATAAAAATATTCCCAATGTTTGAATCAGTCTCTCATTCAATGTGCAAAATAAGGGGCGTGACAGCCCAGTGGTTAACTCACGGCAATTGCACTTGGATGGCCCGGGTTCTATTCCCGCCACTGCCAAGACTGATGCTGTGTTCATGCGGAGTACGATCATGTTAAACATGTGGGTCTATAAGTCCATCCGAGAGGTTGGTGGTAGAGGAAGAAGGGTGCGTTCCCTGTAGATGCCCCCCCACTGGGTTCCACTTTAAATTAAGTGGCACTTTCCGGCTGTCCAAATAGATACCTTATACTTTTCTGGTGGGTCGGATCGTTTAGACCAAAGAGGAAGAAGGGTGCAAAATAAGGGAATATTTTTCATTAGCAAACTGCTAATCAAAATTTCATTTCTATAGCAGTTTCAATATTTTGACTAGCAGTTCACAACTATTATTTCATTAGTTTTTAAAAATGTACCTATAAACATATTGAGATGCCGGGTTTGAAATATAAAAAAGAAAAACATAAATATTGCAGGAGCTATGCACGTTTGCGGTAAGATTTTTTTTTACCGTTATTAATCATTTGTTGTGATTTTTAAAATTGTCTTAAAATGCGATTCAAATTTATTTTTACATAGCAAAACACAACTTTTCTATCGTAATTTGCGATGCGATACCGCTCATTTTCCACCCTGCTCTCATTGCAGATAAGATAGTTGTCACAACAGCATTCCTATGAAATAATTTAGATTGTCAATGCTTTTAGTGGTATATTTATCAATGCTTTAATGGTATATTATACTAAATATTTTGGAGTGTACTATAAGCAACAGATTAAGGGGCCATTAATGGCCCCCACTATGAACTCCCACTTGTTTATAAAATGCAGTGGGTAATATTAGGTGCTAATATTAGGTAGTTGTGTGATATTGTAACTACATACATGAATCATGCAATACTATTTACTAATTGTCATTTGTAATTGTGACAAGAAAACATCAAAAACAAAATAAAAATATTTGATATTCATGTTTGCAAGCTTTAAATATGTTGTTGAAAACTTGAATGTAAGAGAAACTCGAATTCAACACAAAATAATACTGATGATTAAAATGATTTTAAAAATGCGGGCAAGATAAATTTACAATGAATCAGATGTTTTAAAATCCACCAAATCCAAAGAAAAATACCCAGCTCACTGAAATATTTCAAAAATTACATTATGTGCTCAAATTAATACGAATCGCAGTTTAAATGAGTTTCGATAATTATACATACGTAAATAGAAAAAGATATCCATCCGTAATACAATGAAGGCAAAAAAAAGTCCCTCAGGGAGCCTGTAACCCCTAGAGGACGCGTCCCCAAATTTCAGATCGGGGAATGCCTCCTTCGGGTGGTAAAAGGGAAATGAAATACGTTCAGCGGACCAACAGGCAGAAGTCCAACCTCTCGAGGCTCTGGCAACCATTTTCCATGATGAGTCAGTTGAATAGATTTTCGCAGAATGCTACCGCGTACGGGACAGCCGACGCGTCGAGTTCTGATGTCAGGGAACCCGATGGGATCAGTGGCGCAGCGACGGGGGGCACCAAGGGGACCGGACCCCCCCCCCCCCAGAGCCTTAAATTAAAAACAAAAAAGTATTGATTACAATAAAAATAACTACTATTTTTTCTCATTTTTGGTATTTATATTTTTACTTTTTCTCGTACTTCGTTCAAACAAATTTAATTCCCCTAAAATTTTGTTTTTACTCGACACTTCATTTTTGGTTTAAGGGAAATTCCCTTCGGAATGGAAAAGCCCTTCAGAAAGGGAAAAATCCTTCGGATAGGGAAATTTCCTTTCGAAAAGAATTTCCTGCTGTCATATGTCTGGTCTTGTTTTGGAAGCAAGTGTTGAAGCTTTAAAAAATAAAACCTATACGTTTCTCGATCAAGGGCTCTTTAATCTGTTCTCTTATATTAGCAATTGTATAATGAATAGCAGCAAAGGTAAGTTATTTGAGAGTAGCATATACAATTTCTTTAAAAGAGAAAAAAAAAAGAAGATAGTGAATGTAATGAAAATAAGTTGAAAAATGTTGAATGCTCTGAAGATGACAGTTCAGAAAGAAAAGCTCCAATAGACGTTGAGACATCATTATTTACACCATCTGAAATCGACGTGAATCCCAATGATATTGGGTTATTTGTAGGAAAAAAGGTAAGGGCTGTTTTTATATAGTTGTCCTAATAGATCGTAAATATAATTTGCAAGGCTCGGATTTTCATGCATGAAATTTAGCTCAAATAATATGTAAATATGCTCAAAATTATTACATAATATGCACGAAAATATGCAGAAATATGCAAGTGCATAGAAATCCGGACCCTACTCGTAAGCATTTTGTACAATGCAATTAACAAGTGTGAATTCGTTATTTCCCTACATATTGTTAAAAAACTATTTTCGTACAGTTTACCTTTGTCGAAATATTTACAATCTGAAAAAATTGATCTTTCCAAAGCCATTGGTTATGCTGAAGATATACGAGCAATTATACAAAGTTTAAGAGACAATTCTGAAAAAGAGTTCTCCGTAATTTTTAAAGATGTTGAAACATTTTGTGAAAATTATGAAATCCCCAATCAGTACCAAGAACTGTAAAATATCAAGCTACACGAATTAACGTCGACAATGATACTCCTGAGGTATATTATAGGAGAGCTGCTTTTATACCTTTTATAGATCATTTTCTAATACAGCTCGATGAAAGATTTGTGAAACATAAAAATATATTAGCTTCTTTTCGAATCCTATTGCCGAGCAAAACAGCTCAAGACCAAGACCTTACAAAAGAAAACAGTGAAGCAGTGAAGACGCTATGTTCCCGGTATTCAGAAAATATTGGTCATATCACATATGAAAATTTGTATGTGAGTTAAAAATATGGCACAGCAAACTCGAACGACTTCAGAATCCAGAATATCCAGATTCCAGAATATCCGACTTCAGAATATCCAGATAATGCTTTGGAAGCTTTTCATGAATTTGATGAAATTATGTTTCCAAGTATACGAAAACTTCTGCAGATAATGATTACACTTCCAGTCACAACGTGTAGCGCAGAGAGATCTTTCTCCAGCTTACGATATTAAAAAAATTATTTAAGAAATTCAACAGGTGAGCACAGATTAAATGGACTGCTTATGTTATATCCCTTTCGCAATCGCGGCCTTCCGGAGCTGTCGCGGCCCAAAAGACAGAGCGCTTCGCCTCCGAACTGCTCCCAAAGGACGGCACATTTTTTGCGCTAAGCCTAACTCTCGAAAAAAATTCTCTAAAAATCACCTATTCAACACAGAAATCTACTTTTTTCAGGAATAAAAGAAATATTTAATTTCTATTTGATGTATATTTTTCATACAAATCTGAATACATAATACTCGCTAGTTGCTCCCATTCTTTTATCCGAAATAAATATAATAAGAATAATTTCACTGCCTCTAAAGCCCAAACAAACAAAAATACTCTCTTATATTCCTATGATTCACCAACGAAATTATAACGCTGAAATAAAAATAAAAACCGAAACTCAATTATAAAATTGTTGATGATACGAGAATTGCCCTGTCTGTTTATATTACAAAATGATGCTTACCGCTCCAAATGGAGAAATAATTCATTCGATCCTCTTCTGCCAAGGTCATGTCTCTGCAAAATACATTGAAGTTAGTTCCATGGACATATAACGCCATCTAAAACGTTCCACGTGGAGGCACGTATAAGTGCCACTCTCCCCTTACGGTAAAGTTTCCTCCGTCACGAGTGCGTGCCGTTCGTCCTTGAATGCAAGTTCCCAGCTGGCACGTAGGCGTGCCGATCGTCGCGAAAGGGATATATCTACAAGGACATTGAAGTAAACCCTGAAGAGGTTTTAAATGAAATGGCTAAGAAGCCTAGACGACTTGATATTAAACTTTGAATATTGTATACTTTCATTTATAGAAGTTATCAGTACTGTTCTTATTTAGTAAACGTAATGTTAAATAAATAAATCTATTCGGCGATAAATTGATTTATTTCAATATATTGTCATTTGACATGCGTAATAATATACAATGAGGTTTGACCCGTCCTCCCCCCCCCCCAGAAAGAATTTCTGGCTGCGCCACTGGATGGGATATATGCTACGAAGACGTTCAGCCTTCTACAATTTAATATTAATGGTACTCAAAGGAAGAGAGAGGAATTGCAAAACCTCCTGGAGGTTGCTTCATGTTGCTTGCCTTCAGGAGTCTGTGATCCTGCAAAATCTCTGAACAATAAATACACGGAAGTTCGGCATAAATAAAATTGAAGGTAAATAATTTAGACAAACAATATTTTGATGTAGGAATTCGATGTTAACGTGCTATAAACATCAAGTTAAAACCGATACAAAAATATACGGTTTACTGATCGAAATTACGTAAACCAATAACGTATGCATAGAAAGACATATAAACCATTAAAAAGTTATAAAATGCAAATATATAATAAACGAAAAATTGCAAAATACACTACATCTTTTTACGTACTATAAGCATTGACGTTAAGGCTTAACAGATGATGCAAGGAAAATGCATCATTTATTACAAAAATTATCAAAAAAACTAATTTCTTTTACTGGCGGTGACTGCCAGAAACATTAATATACATATAGAAAAGTTTACATACCTGTTATGGGTGTAGAATTAATGAAAAATAACCTCTTTACACAAGAACTCCATATATCTCCATAAGCTTTACATTAGAGTGCACAATTTTCTAGCACTCTTTTCCGTGACGTCACGAGGGAGTTGGGAGGTCTCTTTAGATCTCGAAGGTCAAGGTTAATAGAATATTAACAGGTTGTCTCGTTCGCTATTCCCCCCATGGGCCGCTCGGACCGTTTCCTGTTCGCTCCTGCTCTGATCTCACCACGTGGAACCTTGCTGTACCATTTCGTACAGCGTGTCTCTGACTTTTGCTGCTTTGGACTCCATCTCTGTCGGACATGGCGTCCTCCCCTACAACTCAAGTTGCCGGCCTGGGCATCCCTCAAGATATTAACATGATTATCGAAAGATTTCGGACTTTGCCTCTTCCTTCTACATCGGAATCCGGAGACCTCGCCCAGATGAACAACCTCAGACAGATCGGCGATTTCCTGCTGAATGAATTCCACAGACTCACCGGTGGCCTCTCCCAACGCTCCATGGACTCCTATATGGGTATGTGCTTTACATTGTCCTCTCATTTTGAGAATGCAGGAACCTTTGACGACAATACCCCCTTTAAGGCAGAAATTGATAAATACATTGAACGCACGGGCATAACCCAGCGCAAGCTTAAAAATTTTAATGATAAAACTAATCATGAAGATAGTAATGATAACATGATAACTACTAATAATCCCACTGTAATTAAAATCAATAATCCTAACCTTAAAGAAACTAGCCAGCATAATTATATCATGCCCAGTAACAGCAGTAATTTACAAGTGCATAATGAAGAAAATAAGATAAATAACTCTGGATTAATCAACTCTGATTTAAGTAACTCTATTGTAAATAATAAAAGTAAAAACTTAATGAATAGAAATAATGATATCGAAGCACCTGAGGACTCGGAAGGATTCAGATACCCCAAAAAAGTCTGCCGGATGGCACCTATACAGACCAGCAACAGCATTGAAACAGCTCGGAACCCCTTCGACTCGTCCGATATGGATACCTCCCCCCCCCCCGCTGAAAACGCCACCTCCGTTAATAACAATAACGGTCAAAATATTGAAGAAGAAGAATCTCACGTCACCAACGCGTATAAACCTGAACCGTTCTATATTAATTGTCCTAATGACTGGAGAGAGCTAATTAAGTTAATTAACACAAAAACCTCTAAAAATGTGAAAGCGCAACTTGCAGGAGAACTAATAAAAGTATATCCCCTTACTCTCGAAGATTATAGAATCGTACAAAGATTCCTAACGGATAGTAACCTAGAATTCCACTCGATCAACATAAAAGCTGAAAGACCAATAAAAATATTACTAAAAGGGCTCCCCACTAACTCATCCATCCCTGAAATTAAAGCAGAACTTCAACTTATCGGATTTAGTGTGCACAGGATAACTCAACTTCGCGATCTTAAGAACCAGGCCCCCCTCCCCATTTTTCTCACATACATAAACCCAACAAATAGATGGGAAGAAATTTGGAAAGTAACCACGCTATTGGATATGACCATTAAAGTCACTAGCTTTGAATCACGCGGCTTAAAGATGTGCTACCGCTGTCAGCGCTTCGGGCATTCGAGTGAATGCTGTCGTCTACCACCACGCTGCCTTAAATGTGGAATGGGACATATTACAAGGGAATGCACCAAACCTCGTGATACCCCTGCACAATGTGCAAACTGCCAAGGGCCACACCCGGCCAACTTCAGACTCTGCCCCGCTAACCCTCAAAATAAATACCTCGCTCTAAATAACGAAACTCAACCTTCCCCCCCCCCCAAGAAACTCTCAACCCGCTTACCAACCGCAAAACTTTCCCCGCCTCCCTACCACCGTAAGAGGTAAAACTACCCTTCCCACCCAACCCAACCCTAACAAATCTCCGGCTCCCAGCATCAACAATCTAACTGACAATAGATCCTTCGCAGAAACTGTCACAGGTAAAGAACCGAACAACGCCGCCAAAAACCCCACCACCTCATCCACCACCCCTAAACTCCTCCCTAGAACTCAGATCATAGAAAATGCTCGCAAGCAAACTCTACAGCAAATATCCGTACACTCCTACATCTCCCCCCCCCCCAAACCAACGAGACCTCTCAAAACCCATCCACCACTACTCCACCCTCAAACACTTATTCCTCTCAAATTTCCGACTTCATCCTCCTAATTCAAGAAATAAACAAAATGTTTTCAGACTTAAACATAAACTTCTCAAAAATTAAAAACTTCATAAATATCATAATTGAAACAATAAACAAACCCATCAACCCCCTGGACAAGTTACTAAATGTGATTACTGCCCTCGGAGAGGTGTTTAGCACAGCCCCCCCCCCCCCCCCCATCATGGGGAGTAAAAACACTGAACTTAAGATCTTGTCGTGGAACGCCAACGGCCTCCGCGGCAAGATCACCGAGCTACGCAACTTTGCTAACTCCAACCAAATAGACATTATTTTAGTTCAAGAAATCAAGCCTGGACCCCGCCCCCCCCCCCCTCAAAATTGCTAACTATTATAATTACACTGCCCTAAGGAACCAGTCCCCCAACTCCCAGTCTGTCCACGGAGGTGTCTCCGTATACATAAAACGTAACCTTCCACATCACGAACTCAACCCCGCTAACTCCAATCATATTGAAAATAAATTAATTCAGCTTACCCTCCCTAATTACCCTCCCATTACGATAGGATCTATCTATATAAAACCCAACCAAAATGTCGACATCACCCCCGACCTGCACAATATCTGCAACACTAACCACCGCACCATACTGCTCGGTGACTTCAACGCCCATAGCCCTAACTGGAACTGTCGTAGAAACAATAAATATGGTAAGGCTCTCCAAAACTTCTTAAACGTTAGCGGTGTCCATCTTGCCGTCCCGCCGTCGCCGACCCATTACTCCCGTTCCCCCCACCCTTCTACCATCGACCTTTGTCTACTTAAAAACATTCATCTTCCTTACACCCTTGATACCATTAACGATCTAAACTCCGATCACCTCCCCATCCTCCTCACCCTTCAGCTTAACTCCCTTCTCCCCGTCTCTAGCCTCCCCTCCACTGTTAATTGGCTAAATTTTAAAAACAATCTCCGCAACACCACCTTGCTCATCCCAAAAATTAATTGTACCGCTGACATTGACTCAGCTGCCCAGGAAATCACCGAAGAAATTCAAAGATCTCTCGAAAAAGCCTCCTCTGCCCGCCCCCCCCCCCCCGTTTCAACTCCCTCCCACCTCATATTCAAAACCAAATCGCCCACCGCAACTTTGTCCGCCGTCTGTGGCAATCCTCTAGAAACCCCCGCATCAAAACGCAGCTTAATTCCATCAGTAGGAAAATCAGAACCGACATTTACAACCACAACCAAAATAATTGGAAAAACTATATCGAATCACTCTCCCCCAGCGATCGCTCCTTATGGAAAGATATCAAAAGAGTCCGTAAACCCTTCTCCCAGCTCCCCCCCTCCGAACTGACACGGGCACCGCTTTCTCGGAAAAGGAAAAAGCTAATGCAATCGCGGATTGCTATGAAAAGCAATTTGCGATTGATCTTCCTAACAGCTCCTTCCACGACCAAATCACTTATTCAGTCAACAATTTCCTCTCCTCCCCCCCCGCCCAGCCCACCCACCTCTGTAGATGAAATCCTCGAAATTATACAAAATCTTCAAAACAAAAAATCCCCCGGTATCGACAAGATATCCAATAGAGCCCTCAAATCCCTCCCTCTCAACATAATTTTTTACATTGTTTTAATGATTAACTCTATTCTCCAATTCTGTTACTTCCCCAATTGTTGGAAAACTGCAATCGTTATCCCCTGTCTCAAGCCCGGCTCAGAAGCCGCCAAACCCGTCTCTTACCGCCCCATCTCCCTCCTCCCCTCCCTAAGCAAAATCACAGAGAAAGTTATTCACAGAAGGCTCAGTAAATTCATCAAAGACCACGACATCATGATCCCCGAGCAGTATGGCTTTCGCCCCCAGCATTCTACCTCCCACCAACTACTCCGCGTAGTAGAATTCACTGCCAATGGCTTAAAAAATAAATCTCCCGTAGGTGCACTTCTCCTGGACATAGAAAAGGCATTCGATAAAACTTGGACCACCGGAATCATCCATAAATTAATCCAGTACAGCATCCCCCCTCCCTACATCCACATCATCCACTCTTACCTAAAAAACCGTAAATTTCACGTCCGCACCCTCAATACCCTTTCAGACATCAAAAGTATCCAGGCAGGTGTGCCTCAGGGCTCCATCCTCGCCCCCCTCCTTTTTAATTTATATATTAACGACATCCCCCGCGCCCCGCATACCACCCTCTGCTTATATGCAGACGATACATGCATTATTTCCTCCAACAAAAACATTAATTACCTACACGCTCACATTAACTTACTCGAACAATACTATTCTCAATGGAAAATTAAAATAAACGCAACCAAATCCCAGGCAGTCTTCCTTTCCGGCACTCGTATCCCCCCCCCCCTTAATGATCAACAATCAGCCCGTCCCGTTCCAGCGTACTGCCAAGTACCTCGGCGTCCATTTGGACAGCCGACTTACTTGGAGTACGCACCTTAACTACATAATTAAAAAATCCAGAAAACTTATAGGCACCCTCGGTCATCTCCTATTCTCAGATCACCTTGATACTAACAACAAAATTCTCTTGTATAAAAGTATAATCCAGCCCATCCTCCTTTATGCTTGCCCAATCTGGGGTTTTGCATGTAAGACCAGCATCCAAAAAATCCAGATTGAGCAAAACAGAGTCCTGCGTATAATAAGAAAAGCCCCGCGCTACCTGCGCAACGATATAATTCGCAAAGATTATAAAATCAAAACTATTAAACAAATTATTAGAAGCTAGGCCACCAAATTCTTCAATAATATCCCAAAAATCCCTAACGAATCACTCTTCACCATTCAAGATTACGATCCACGGGCGAATCGTAAGAGGCCCCGAGCTGTTCTTTTTGACCCGCCCTAAGCATTGCTTAATTCCTTCCTTCCCAGTCCGCATTTAGTGCTTCATTCCTGTTAAGTCTCATCTCTCACTTGTATCAATTTCTGCATTAACGCTTAAGTCTAACACCTTTCTGGTTCATAGATGGCAGCACTGCTGCGTTTAATTTGCTCACCCCTTCCCTTAAGGAATACGGACAATGTTGTCCGTCGTCAAAGTACTTATATCCTGTAGCTCAAATGATGACATGTATTCACACCTAATATTCAGATCGGAGGTTACAGCCTTCGGGCTTGGCACTCCAGCACGGCTATAACATCACAGAGGGGGCCCCCCATGGTAACATTTCTGGGCGAGCTGTGACGTCATTGCTAGACCTTCAGTTCTGTTGACCAGCTGCGCTTCGTTGAAAAACGTTGGAAAACAGCACGGTTTTATTTTAAAATGCCTTACTTTAAACATCAACGAGATACATGAAATGTTTCCTAAAATAATGTGCTAACACTGAAATATGACAAATGAACTCAAATTTGAATTCAAAACGAACTAAATTGCTGTAATTAACGAATGAAGAAGTCATAAACAGCGGTTTGGCAAATTATATATTAAAACAAGGATATGATTTTCTGAGTGATTTCGTATAACAAATACATTCATCTTCTTTTTTACACAAAATTTACATATTTCATGTGCAAATTGATAATCTTTATTAATATTTTTACTCACAAATATATTGCATTAATATGGATTTTAATATAGTATTTTTTAACAATTACTTTTACAACACATTAAAGATTTTAAGCGAAATCCCGTTCAAATTCATTAAATAGAGACTGTGCACTTTACTGTCTGTATTGTCTATTAAAGGTTTGAAATAGGATACAACTGATGAGAAATATGTAAAAATAGAATTAAATAAGATTTATCTCTATAAACTCTCCATATTATCTTTATCAATTTGCAATTAAATTTCTATTTCTTTAAAAATTGGATGATTTAAAATTTCCTGCATATAAATGCTATGGCACTTATTCTATCGAGTAAGCATACCATTCCGTTCCTAATAGTTCCTATACAAAAAATATTTGAACTTTATAATTTTCTGAAAAATGTCATCGATTTGATTTTAAAATATTTAGATTGTATCATTGCATGCACAATGCATGTAATTAATATTTTCATTTTATATGCTTAACGAAAACCCCGTTTCTATATATTTAATGATATATACATCTGCTGTTTAATTTTGTTTATTTGAAGTCTTTGTGAATTCATTTAATTTCTTTTATGGTATAGATATTACCGTAGAATTCAGTCAATCGGCACTTTAAAATGAGACAGAAAATCGTGGAAAATAAAAAGGGGGGGGGGGGGTATCATCCAGAATTTTATGCTAAAAGAAACAAAGGCTATTTTTATCATTTTATTCGAAGACGAATTTTTTTTTCTCCGAAATTTGTCCAATATTTATGGGGAAGGAGCTTCAAACAAAAAGGATTCCATTCACCGTTTGCTTTAAAATAAATAGGGGTAAATGTATCATTTTAATGCGACTATAAATTTATTTTGTATTTACAAAATTATCCATAAAATTACACTAGTTTCTTTTAACTTATGAATATTCCTTTCCTGAACAAAAACCATTTTTATTGAATCGAAACTGCTCCGTCTTACTCATGATGAAGCCCTTCAATTTCACGAATCAAGATATAAATGCCTTAGCAAAAACTTTATTAATAAATTTACTAACGAAAAAATTCTTAACTACATTTGACGTGACTAATAGTTATTATTGCAATGATTTGATAAAATATGTGTTTTCAAATTTAAATCAATTACTGTTTTTTCTTCAGATGATTTTGAAAGTTTCCTGACCTTCTCTGAAATCCAGACGATATATTTTTTTTAAAACATGTAACATTTTTGAACTAGACAAAAGCTATGCATTGCATTGCCTGGAAATAATATTTATTCTAATTTATACTGCGTTATTCATGCCTGTAAACTTCGGAATACAGTCAATATTTAAATGATGACTGATTTGCCACATTTAGATTAGAAATATATATTTATATCCTTCTCAAACCGATTCACATAACAAACACACCTAACAACTATTGGCTCTTCTCTGATCATTCACTATTTTCTTATATATAACCTTTGCTCATTCAATTAGCTTTCAACATAGCATTCAGTAATCTTTGTATAAACTTCCCTTATGTTAAAATAATATTTATTCTAATTTATACTGCATTATTCATGCCTGTAAACTTCGGAATACAGTCAATATTTAAATGATGACTGATTTGCCACATTTAGATTAGAAATATATATTTATATCCTTCTCAAACCGATTCACATAACACACCTAACAACTATTGGCTCTTCTCTGATCATTTACTATTTTCTTATACTTAACCTTTGCTCATTCAATTAGCTTTCAACATAGCATTCAGTAATCTTTGTATAAACTCCCCTTATGTTAAAATTTTAATAGCTTCCACTCTCATAAAAAATTTGCTATTTCTTTTCATATGTACGGAATTTATTTTCGTAAACTTCACATTACTATGCATGTACTGTTTTATTTTATTCTATATTGCTTGCACACCGTTACTATTAGATAAATATATAAATAGTTTCCGATCCACGTTTCTCAATAGTTTTTCTCGCCTCTGTCAGAGAATGGGTCTAGCAGTGACGTCACTCGTCTTTCCTTCCCGGGACAACTTTTTCCTCGAATAGAGTTTCGTCCGGTACAGAACACCAGCAATCTCTAGCTGTGGTTCTTATCTTCATACTGTGACATTATTTCATTGGTTCATAGTTGGAGGTTCGAGGTTTTTGATTTAATGTTTTTATTATTTGACTTAGCTCCTAGTGTGGCAGTTTGTTGCACATTTAGAGTTTAAGCAGTTTGGGGGGTTGATGCAGATCTGAGGGTTACATAGCATTTTAGCAGTTTAGGATTTAAGACATTTTGTAGAAAGCAAAGATCGCGAGTTTTATTTAATATCAACTGATTAAGGTGGGACGTTCCTAGTACCGAATATCAAAGTTAAGTACCGAACGGGGTCTCTTACGAGATTTAGCCTTGCGATGATCATAGTCATGCAGATTAAATAATAGTTCATTTGGGACAGATGGCACAATTTTGTAGAATTTAAGCGCTAGCTTTTTAATTTGGACTCTAACAGTTTTTATTTTGAAGTCTTTCCTAATTACCGAGTTTCTTAAGTATCTAGGGGCTTTCCTTTTAATCCTTAGGGTTTTGTTTTGTCGTGTCTCTAATAAGTCTATGGTAGTTTTACAGGCATATCCCCATACGGGTGCTGCATACAGCATTCCCGGGCGGATGACCGATTTATAAATTAGGAGTTTATTTTGATAACTTAGATTTCCGTTTCCTATCATTGGGTATAAGGCTCCTATGGTTATATACGCTTTTTTGATTATGTTCGTTACGTGCAGTTTTCAAGTTAGGTGGGAGTCTATTTTTACACCTAGGTATTTAGTAGATTTTTCCGCTTTTAGGGCATGGTTGTTTATGTATAGAGGAGGCGGAGGTTTACGTTTTCTAGAAAAATAAATCCAATCACATTTATTGGGGTTTAATTTTATTCGCCATTTTTCCAGCCATGTTTGGAGTATGTCTAAGTGTTGTTGTAGCAGTCTGTGCATTACTGAGACGTAAAGGTGTTTTGCAAGTATCGCGGTGTCGTCTGCATAGAGTGCCAGCTCCGTGTCTGGGGTCCTGGGAATGTCATTTAAATATATGTTAAAGAGTGTCGGGTCCAGGATAAATCCTTGCGGTACACTACTTTTAATGAGCTTGGGTGTAGATAAGTTATTTTTTACTCTGACTTGAAAGTGTCTGTTATTTAAGTATGAAATTAAAAGTTTGAAAAGTGCGTCAGGGACTTTTAGAGTGATCAATTTGTAAGCTAATCAACTGTACCACACTTTATCAAAGGCTTTTTGGATGTCAAGAAAAATCGCAGCTGTGGGTGTCTTATTATTAAAACCAGAAGAAATGCATTCTACCATTCTTAGCAATTGATGAGTGGTGGAGTGTTTTGGCCGAAATCCAAACTGCTCCTGAATGATAATGTCATTCTCACTAAGGTGCGTGTTCAGTCTCTTAAGAATTATTTTCTCAGTAATTTTACTAAGTGTCGGTAACAAACTGATTGGTCTGTAGTTGGCTGGAATTGAGGCATCCTCACCAGGTTTATGGATCGCTATAATTATCGCTTCCTTCCATTCTTTGGGGAAATAATTTAGTTCTAGTATTTTATTTATTTAAATGGTCAAGTAAAATATTATATTTAAGGGTAGGTTTTTTACCGCGATATTCCTGATTTTGTCGTGCCCTGGGCTTTTACGGTTTTTGATAATCTCTACTATCTCTTGCGGGGTGGCTGGTTTAATCTCAGCCGCAACCGGGGAGTTTCTGAAATTGTTTAGAGTTTGCCTAACCATTCTCAGGGTGTCCTGACACATTAGATCGTGGTTTGGTTCAAATTGCTTTTCGTAATGCCTAGCAAGTGCTTCTGCCTTTTCTTCGTCTGAGTACGCGATATTAGCGCCATCTATTGGTGGCGGGAGTTTAATTTGAGGTTTTCTGAGTCTTTTAGCGAATTGCCACAGCGATACGTCTTCCTGGCTAAGGGATTCGATTAATTCTTTATACTGTTGCTGCTTTTCTGCGACAATTTTTTCACTGACTTTACACGTGAGTCTATTAAGCTCCCTTTTAAGGGTAGGGTCTCTATTAGCCTGCCATGTCTTACGCATTCTATTTCTCTGTTTAACTAACTGTTTGACATGGTGGGAAAGTGTTGGCATTTTTGGTGACTCACGATGTGTTGTGGCAGAGGCAATAGCTCTCCTGATTTCTGTTGTGAGTGTGTGCGTGGCAGAGTCAATATCCGCCGTGCGCATAATGTTGGGTACTGCGAAAAGTGCTCTTTTGAATACGTTCCAGTTCACCCTCTCTTGTCCCAGAGAGGCTGGAACGGGAGTGTTCAAATCGAATGTCACCAATACCGGTAGATGATCCGAGTCGAATTCATCCAGGGTATCAATTGTGTGAGCGTATTCTATGTTTCTCGTTAGGACAAAGTCTATGAATGAGCCATTGGCACCTGAGAAGCAGGTTGGTCTCGACGGTGCAATGATGTCAGTGTTTGTTGTGTTCAGCAATCTATGTATCTGTGTACCGCGTATGTTGGCTCTCCTGCTGCCCCACGCTCGGTGGTGTGCATTGAAGTCGCCCGCGAGTATTGTGTTTGGATATCGCGAGAAAAGCAGTTCCAGCTGCGCAGCTACATTTATACCACTCATGTTTTTGACATATGTTGAAGTTAGGATAAATGGGTTTACATTATTTATTTTAATTTTTATACTAGTATTTTCTATACCTTGAGGATTTATGTTGTTTATTTCGTCGTGGGGAATATTACTTTTAATATATATTGCTGTTCCTCCATGGGGATTTCTAGCAGTTATATTTGAGCTAAGGGTATGATAGCTATTATAGTTTGCTATATGTATCTTTTTGTTTTCTCTAACTTTAGTTTCCTGGATTAGCAGGGCATCTACATCCTTTTCATTTACGTAGCTTCTAAGTTCATTTATTCTTGGAGATATGCCGTTCGCATTCCAAAATATTATTTTAAAACTTTCTTTTTGGAACCTATTCATGGCGGGTTTGTTTCTCACTGTTTTTATTAAATTCCGCGATTATTCTAAAAGCCTCAAAGATCATTTGCATTGGATCGCTCTTTTTTTTAATTAACTCAGCGAGCTGCATCAACAGATGTTTTATATCGTCTAGGTTGAAGATACTGATAAATCCTCTGACGAGGTTGAGGATTTCATCCATCTTTCCATCATTGGATTTACCAGCAGCTTCAGTCTCAGCTTCCATTTCCTCAGTCTCAGCTACAATTTCCTCAGCCTCAACCGTGGTTTGATCTGTTTTGTGAGTATCCTTTTGGACCTCGGTAGTCTTTTGTTTTTTTTTCAGCCGATTTGTCTAACTGCTGTGTTTGCGCGAGCTCTTCTTCTCGGGCGCGTTTAGTTTTCTGTCATTCCTGAACCTTTTTTTCTAATCTTAGTTTTGCTTCTCTTGCCTTTTTGGCGGCTTTATCAATTGCTATCCTCTGTTTTACGTCTTCACGAGCTATTCTCACTTCCTCCACAGTCATTTCTCTGGAGGTTGACTGTTTAGGGGCCTGCTCTTGCACCGATCTGGTAGGTGCTGAAGTTTGAGTTCTTTTAATCTGTGGCACAGAGTGCGAGGAGCCCTGATGGGGTGCCTGAGTGTTTAGACCGAGGGCCTTTTGCCTCCAAGGGGGTATCTGATTTTGGGGGGGGAGGGGGACATACCCCGGTGCCTTTCCTCTGTTCCAGGGGTTCTTCGGGCATTGCCTGAAGTTCGCCGGGTAGTCTCCATTGCAGTTAGCACACGTTGCCTTCTCCGTCCTTGGTCTTTGGCAGTCCCGTGTGAAGTGCTTCAGCACACTTAAGGCACTTTGGTGGCATGCTGCAATTCTCAGAGGAATGATTGAACTGCTGGCACCGGTAGCAGATTTTGAAGCCCCGTGCTCTGAAGGTCTCTACCTTCACAGCCAAGTATCCTAATCTTGTCAGTCTGTATACCCTCTGCCAGTCTTCCGTAGGCCTAATGCTGACTAAGAAGATCGGCAGGGGCAATCTCGTTTTTTTGTTTCTCAATTGAGAAACCCGGACTAGATCTAATCCTTCGGATGTTAGAGGGATTTTTATTTCCTCAATGTTATAGTTTGTTGGTAGCTCCTTCAAAACTACCTTTTTGGGTCTTTCCGTCTTTAAGTTTAAACTGTGGAAGGGGATTTTCTCACTAGATAAATGGCGTTGTACAACCCTATAGGCGTCAGCGTCATTTGGAATCAATTTTAGCATGTCTCCTGTGAGCTTGCCAGATAATTTATTACCTGAGATTTCATTTAAATTTTTAAGGAGAGCTTGGTAATTGTCATTAAACTTGATGAAAAAACATTCCGCTTTTGGGTCTTTTTTCTCAACCTTTACACTATTTTGCCTGTCACTATTTTGAACCGTTTTTGGTTTTGGTGCACTTTTGAACACTACAGGTTGCGCGACAATTTCAGCATAACTCTTAGTATTAACATTATCATTTACATCATTATCAATTTTTTCACTACAATTCATATTATCCTGGTCACAACAACTTTTTCCCCGAACGAGACAACCTTATATATAAGATATTCTACGGAATTTGCTCGAAGGTGACGCAGAGTATATGTGTTACGTCACAATGGTACGAACCCCGTATGCTGCTTCAGGTGAATTCTGCTCAAACAGCAATCTCTTGGGTAACATTGGCTCCGCCTGCAGTCTCTTCTATACTTACTACGGACATCTTGTCTCAATATATGTTCTCTCTAGACTTATCACCATGGAGTTACGAGCTATTGGTTTGGTCAGTTGACTTTTCAAAGTGTCCTACTAAATATAATCATTCCGGTTATTTTGCTTCTAGTGTTAAGGTCGCTTGTGGGAAGGAAGCCGTGCTTGCGTTAAAAGTTCGGAATCAAGATGAGGTATTGTTTTTTAATTAATATCTGAAATTATGTTTTTTTTTTTAAATTTTGATAAAAGGAATATATTACCTACAACTTTCTTGCGCTGTAACATATTTTTTCAAAATAATCAAAATTTTGCTTTGTATAAACTGTGCATATTAGCCCTAACTACTTAACACGTGGCTCAATATAATGATATCTCGCAACTTAATGTGTTCTCCAAATATATCTAATCTAAATAATATCCATGCTTAGAGTAATATAAACACTTAGGATGCTTAAGTCTCCGAACCTAATAGATAAAAATGTAAATAATGTTTGTTTCGTTGGAAATTTGGTACAAATTATGAATATATAAAATTAATTTTAATATTTTGTACTTTGTTTCCAAACAAGGTATAGGGAGGGTCTTTTCGTCATTTTTCTTACTTTCATTCCGAATATAGTGGTTATAATTTTGATATTTTAGTATTTTAACATGCGTTTTCCTATGAGTTAGAAAGCAGTAATATTTTTACTTAATTTATTGGTGCACTAACACGTTTTGTTAAAAATTAGGAAGTTAAATGATCAAGAGGATTTTAAAGATTAATTAGGTTTGAATAGAATATATAGAAGTACATGTATTGTATGCATTTATGTGCCACCAGACTGGTTTATAGATTAACTTAAATCTAAAATCTCGCCAGATATATGATATAAGTGTAGAACCCATTAGTGAACACATGAAAATGTCAGAGAATAGAAAGATAGGTTCATTATTTTTCCTGTTAAAAAACTCTTTAAACCGTGTTTTATAGTATACGAGTGACAAAATAAGAATGGTGGATATGCAATGTGTTTGCAAGTAAACAAAAGAATCAGAGTAGGATTATGCAACTTTGAATTTGCCCTGCCTCCTCCCAGCATGTTTTAAACATTCATCCGAGAATAAGCATTTTGAATGATTTGTGCTCATTAAAAATAAATACTAATAAAGCACCAAATTACTGAAAATATACTAATACATCTAATTACTGATGTAGCATACTAATGCATAATTTGGGTTGATTTGGAAAATAATTCCGCCCACTCCTAAGCTCACCAGGTTGCTGTCAAGCTTTCCAATTGTGATCGCTTTTTATTATCGTTTTGCATTAACAAATCTGGTAACTTCTCATATGCATTATATCCAATAGGGTCATTCTGTGTGAAGGCCCCAGGCCGTCCGACTCGTCCAGAGGACTTAGAGTATCTATTTGGACGGCCGGGAAGGGGGTCATTCTGTGTAAAATCAACGAAAAGAATAATGGTTGAACCGGAAAATAGGCCCCCACTCATTTTTCAAAGTACGATCCCGCGCCAAGTTGGCGCGATTCATCGGGTTGCAATTTCATTTCGTATACTTCGCCAATTCTAGTAGCCCACGGCTTCTGGTAACCTACTGACATCCAATCAGCGCATACCAAAATGACGTCGTATTCTATACTTTTATGAACTGGAATTTTGTTAAATGATATTGCAATTGAATATAAATAAAAGTGAATAATACTCATAAAAATATTACAAAATACGATTTTTGTGCATTTAAAAAATATTGCGTAATGGCAGACGTATAAAAATATCGCGTAATGGCAGATTGTACTTTAACTAAATTTAAGGAAAACGATACTTAGAAAAAAAATTGTACTTTAACGAAATTTAAGAAAAAACAGAACTTAGAAAAACGTATGTACTTTAACAAAATTTAAGAAAAAACGATACTTAGAAAAAAGTTTGTACTTTAACTAAATTCAAGAGAAAATGATACTTAGAAAAATGTTTGTACTTTAACAAAAATCAAGAAAAAAACGATACTTTAAAATTAAGAAACCCATTTTAAAAACACTGAAAAATACAAAAGACAATTTCAAAACACTGGATGAACAAAGAAAAGAACTCTCCTTTATGTAACGGATATCCATATTTTTAATTACATTTACACCGGAACACGTTTTCTTACAGCTACATTCAACACCGCAGCACGTTTTCTTGAACATATACGTACATTTAACACCGGAATCTGCATATTTATTGAAAATTTGCATAAAATGTTAATGTCCATGAATTACGAGGAATGTTTTAAATATGTATTCCAAAAAGTTTATACGTGTTTAAATCTTTGCAAATCGATCGAAAAAGATCTGTAAAAACAAGAGTCAACGAATTCGATCGAAAAAGGTCTGATGAAATACACAGAAGACTATTACTGCCTATTAAAATTCAGATTCCCAAACAGCCGAGCGCTGATTGGATGTCAGTCGGTTACCAGAAGCCGTGGGCTACCAGAATTGGCGAAGTATACGAAATGAAATTGCAACCCCATGAATCGCGCCAACTTGGCGCGGGATCGTACTTCGAAAAATGAGTGGGGGCTATTTTCCGGTTCAACCGAAATCACTTTCTTTCTCTGCGTCGTCATCACTTCTATGGAAAGGGAAGATTGAAACGGCAGCTTTCAAATATTCGTTCCAAGCTTCCTCCCCAATAGAATACTCCTGCTTCCTCTTCCACATATACTCATATAAATATGAGTTGAAGTATTTTTTCACTTTTCTGCCTTTAACTTTCCTCTTGATTGCAGACCAAGTTCCTTCAATCAAATTGGTATGCGCTCCTGTCTCGGGGTCTTTGAAATAGTAACTGTGATTTACCTGAAGGTGCATAAAGCCTTTATGTTCAAGACAATTATACGCCTTCCAACAGTCCGATATTATCAATGTCCCCTTCTCAACATATTTTTCGATCACATTCAGCAAGCATCTATTTGACCTGTTAGAAACCTTCGCAAAAAACATTTATTCGTTCCCCTTTCAACCTCCCCCCCCCCCCCCCCCCCCCCCCCCCCCACATGCTTTCCTCTTCCATACTTATTTTTCCCAAAATCCCCCCCAAATCTTACTTCTATCTTTAAAAAAAAAGCACTCTCACAAATGTCACGGCAAAACTGTTTCCAATCGGTAACGGTATTTGCCGTGACAACTGATTCATCACAACCCTGCATTCAATATTACAAAACCATATTAAAGTTAAAATTAAAATCTCAATTATACTTTACTTTTATCAAACTACTTCATGCTCATCATCACCTGATCTCTTTCTACACCTCCATTCAAAACCATCAATCTCTCTCACACAATTTCATCTCATCTCCACACCTAGGGCATTCATATCTATCACTCATTAAACCTTTCCAAACACACCAATCAAGCGCTACTTTCTTACCTTTCGCTTCCAGCATGTAATAAAATTTAAAGCTGGACTCATTTTCACCAACATTCATTCGAACACGTTTTCTTGAACATTCGCTCGAATCCATTTGCCGCTTACCAGATGTCATTTTGTAACTCAGTCTGCAATCAAAAACTACTTAAAATCTTAATAAAATTATTACAGAACCAAAATTTGTATAAATTGATTGCAGATTTATTCCAAATCAGTTCGAGGAATTGCGTTTAGTAAAAGTGATCGAGAAAGATTTACTTCACAGACAGAAGTTCTAGAAATAACGCTCAAATCGATCGGTTGACGAATTCGTTCGAAATAATTCTGATGAAATACACAGAATACTACTGCCTATTAAAATGCAGAATCCCAAAAAGTTGCACACTGATTGGATGTCCGTTTGTTACCAGAAGTCGTGGGATCGTACTTTGAAAAATGAGTGGGGGTCCATTCTAAGAATCAAACGAAAGAATAGTTCAGAAGTTAAAAATATAAAAACTGTTTCAAAGAAGCCACAAATACATACAGATTATCATATGTATTATCAAATTTTGTATATTTCTTCTTTTCTGTTTTTAAAATTCAAAAGAAAAGTGACATTTTCTGTATTAAAAATTTTAAATGATAGGAAATTATTTATTCATATTTAATGTTTGTACAAAAAATGCTATTTTGCTTGTACATTCGAATATATGTTCAATCATTTAAATTAATTATTCATTAGATTTCATCATATTTTTTATCTTTGGGGGAAAATCCAATAAAATAATAAATTAATGTTCATGTTTCTTACCTAATTACATATTATGAAAATAAATTTAAAACATCCATTATGTTGAAAAAATATGAAATTTAATAATTATTTTTCTCTTCAATTGCTTTGGAAAACAGCTTTCTCAGATATGCTCTGATTCTTCCCCAGCAGCCTTCGTTCTGTACAAGGTACCCTACTGGGTTGTAAATGAGGAAGAAATAGGTCAGAGATCACATCTGATTTTGGAATCACTGGACATTGGCTTAGTTTTGTAGGTGTGAGAGTTAGATCAGTTTGATGTGAAACATTGAGCTGAACAGCAGTCTAGTTGCATTTCTGTTGGAAATGCTGCTTCATATTTTATCAGATAAATTTTTTAATTTTGATTCTTTAGTAAATTGTTCTCGCTGTGATCCATTTTCATCTCATAAAGCTCAAGTAAGTAAAGGCCTGAGAACAATTACTTTATAGGACAATATAAAGTAACAAACTTGCGTGATCTTATACCTGGTAAATCTTTATGGCCAAGGAAAGGTCAACCACTGAGAATTTCAAAAAGAGTAGTTCCGATGAATATCAGACTAGTGCATTAGCCATTGAAACAGTCAACATAGCATGTAATGTATTAGGTGTCTCACCAATTAAAAAAACCTAAGTCAACACCAAAAAATCACACGGAAAGACAAAACTCAAAAAGATATATTAACTTGACTCAAAAAGCTGTTAAACTTAGTTGACAAAAAGTTTAGATGTTAAACTACCTTCCGAACAGTCATCAGAACTCTTCACATCTAGCTATCTCAGTGTGAAGATTGCACTAATTTAATCCAAAACTAAAGGGAAAATATAACGGTACAGCTTTGATATAAAAAATTTTGTTTTCTCAGCGTTTTTCGCGAGCGATAAATCGCCAAATGTGGTGCAAAAATAAAGGTGTGAAATGTCTTTTTCTGGCAACCCCTTTTAGCTTTCTGATATCATCGGCTGCGGCCATTTTATTTTTGTTTTGTTGTTGCTGTGTGTGTAAAAACGTGTCTGTGTGTCTTAAAAACGTGAATATCATACAGGAATTAAAGATAGCACATGTTAATAGATAACATAATGTAGAAGCAGAAAATTTACATATAAATAATAGAGTTCTTTGATGACCGCAATGTGGAAACAATTATTTACGTGCAATTTGGATATTTACACTAAGTATTGTTTTTCCTTAAATTTCGTTAAAGTACAAACTTTAAGTATTGTTAAATCGGCATTTTTATGCATTTTAATTATATGTTTATATTTTTTACGCGCAATGTTCAAGATGGTGTCCGTTAGGGCTTTTACACCGTACACGTTGGCGCCATTCTCATACCTGCCAACTTTTACGCATTATGCGTAAAATTTACGCATTTTAGTTGCTCTTTACGCTTTTACGCATATATTGCTATATTTTACGCATTTCCGCATTCATTTGAAATTTTTAACATTACTGGGAAATCAATCTCCGGCGAAGTTTTCCGGCTTTTTTTGTTTGAAATTTATCAATTAACCAGACATGGTACAATTCCTCGGAAACACCAATTTTTCGCTTTTTTAGCACTGATTTCTACCATTCCCGGGATCGTAGCAAATCCATAATAAAATGCAGGGTAATGCCAATCAAATTAACGGAGATTTACTGCCGCGTGTAATGTAAATTAAGATGTCGATCGCTTATTTTATGAAAGTATTATACTTATTCAAAGGTTGTCTTAATTCTGCATAAATCGCTAAAATGTTATTTTGTTCATTAATTTCGTATAAACACTGCGATTGCACAATTCAGTTTGTTCTTATAAATCGCAGAAGTTACCATAGTATCTTTTTCCATCCATCTCAATCTTCTAAATATTGCATTTTTGATTGACTAAACTAGCTTATTTTTATATTCTAATTAATTATTACGGTTAATTTCTTAATCATTTTCGCATAAACAGTGAGATTACGCAATTCAGTTACTTCGCGGGAATTGCCGAGAGTACGTTGGTATCTTTTTCTATCCATTTCCATCATTTAAATGTTGCATATTAGATCGACTCAACTAGCTTATTTTCATATTATGACTAATTATTAAGGTTAATTTTTTAATTATATTAGTATAATATAAATTTTTCTATTTAAAAAATAGGTATGAACTCTGTGAAGGGATATTTTCCAAAAAATGGTATTAAGCAATGATTTAGGCAAACAAAAAGGAAACCATTTTGGCAGGAATATAATTCAGTGCTATATATATATATATATATATATATATATATATATTTTATTATTATTAAAGATCAATATTTGTTACTCTCTTTAGTGAAAACCTGTGTTTTGCCAAACATAAATATTTGTTTTCATTATAAAGTAATTCTCACCGGATAAAGCCTTTATATATTTTTTGTTTGTTGTCTGAAATTTTATAAAATTGGTGTCCTGAATTTTTATATTCTACCAGTACTATACCTGATATTTAATGCAGGTACTTGTACATAGTTAAATTCATTAGAAATGTCGTTTACGCGTGTAGTTTAAAAAAAATCATTATAAATGTCATTCACGCAAAATTTTACACATTCCAATTTTCCCAGGTTGGCAGGTATGCATTCTTGGCGACAAAAAAAAATGGCGGATGGATAATGTCTAATGACTTTTTAAGTATTTATTCTTATATTATAGCTACAGTTAAACATATATTACACATAGTGATAAAAAAGGGTAAGTGAAACACAAATCCTGATATCGTGTTCAGTTATATTTACTTGCTCTTACTAGTTAAAAATGTTTTCTACTAGTATTGTGGCACTAGAAACTTTGCTGCTAATTTTAAATTGGATTCTTCCTGCTTTGGAATAAGAAGGGACTTAAAATAAATATGGGATTTCATGCCTATAGATGTGTATGTATTTCATTTGAAATATTGATGTGTTAAAAATTTATGGCATTTTTATAAAGCATTTTCTTTCCTGCCTTTGAAACATGCATGTGATTGATCACCATTTACTGTTCTAGTCAAAATTGTTTGAAAATAATATTGTTGCAATTTACTTTAGTTAAAAAAGTTTTAATACTCTGTTTCAGTTGCTTACGACTGCAAAAGCGATTAGCTTCTGCTGTATTAAAATGTGGAAAAAGAAAAGTATGGTTAGATCCTAATGAAATGAGCGAAATTGCAAATGCTAATTCTCGTAAGTATATGAAAAGAATTTCTAAGTAATTTAATTTTTATGCTTGCACTGAAGAAATCAAAGTATTTCTAAAACTCATTTGTGGAATATTTTACATTTCTGCTCATATTTATGTATTTCTTTGCACAAAGTCACATTCTGTATATAAAAGATTTGAGTCAGTAGTTATTCTGGTTGATTGATAGAATAGCCTACCACTCTTTTTTTTTTTCAAAGTACAAAATCGCGCCAAGTTGGTGCGATGCTCCGGGTTACAATTATTGTTGGAAACTTAGTTCTGTTTTCGTCACGATTCCTGTTTTGCATGTATGTGATTTCATTTTTAGAATGGTTTTTCCGTTTGTGTGAACGACTCGTGACTGGAACAGAACGGTCATGCAAATCACCTTTTTGCCACATGTGCATTCTGTTTTGCATATAGTGAGGGCACTGCTGTCAACGGTTGTGTTCCGGGGCTTACCCATCACGGTGTATATATGGTAGACGCATTCTCAGTACTGCATCTATCTCGTCTCTCAGACGTATCTGACGACAACGAAGGAATTGGATCAGATAGATCGATGATCAGCTGTGATAGCTGTTGTATCGGAGATACTCGGTTTGAGTATGTTGTGATATGAACGTGCGAGTCTTTTCCAAAAGTCGAGTTCGGAAATAGTGGTAAACTTTACAAGTGTTGGCTCTTCCTGTTTTAAAGAGACAGAGTTAATTTATTCCGCGGTGTAGACTCTGTAACGTGAAAGTAAATTCACCATAACGTGTGACCAGGATATGGTGGCATTTGGAAAATACACAGCATCTTTGGTAAGATGATTTTCTTTACTTACCTGTGTTAAGTCAACGTTATAAGATACTGAGAGTGCGTCTAGTCATATACTTTAAACTGACAACCTTTTTCTATGAGCTTGTGAGTTCATTATTGTACACAGTATTTTTTCTTTACTACGATGTTACAATGTCTGATGTACCCTTGTCAAAGTAATGGACTCGCGTCAAAGTGATTTCGTTTTGAATAAACTTGACTGTTTATTGATGAACACTTACTTAACTCTACATGCTAACATCCACTGACAAACTACCACTCTGCAAGCAAAATTTTTAGACATCAGCATGCTGCATTATAGGGACATTCTTGTTCAAACCATACACTGGTTTCCAACAAATGGAGGCTATAGAGACTTCATTCCGTTTACTTCATCAATCTGGTAGCCCACAACTTTCCAGACATCTAATCAGCATGCGACTGACTTATAGGGAATCTGAATGATAAGTATTTCAATAGTATTCTGTGTATTTCATCAGATCTTTTTCGATTGAATTCGTTGACCTGACCCTTGTTTCTACACATCTTTTTCGATCGATTTTGCTGAGCTTTATTGCTGCAAACTTCTTTGGAATGAATATTTAATACTTTCCACATAATTCACGTACATCAATATTTTATACAGGTTTTCTTTATTAAGTTTTCCAATGACATCTGGTACTCTGCAAATGGATTTGTGTGAATGTTTTAGAAAACATGTTCCAGTGGAAAAGTATCGTTTTTTTTTCTTAAATTTTTTTTTTTTTTAAATTTTTGAAGTTTCGAGTTATAAGTTTTTGAAATTGATTTAAAATCACAAAATAGTTTAAGTATCGCGTGTTTCAATATAATTTTTAAAATTTTAAAGTTTTTTATTCTGCCATTATGCAATATTTTTTATAATGCACAAAAATCTTATTTTGTAAGCTTTTTATGAGTATTATTCACTTTTATTCAAATTGAATTGCACTTTCATTTACATTCAAAATTCCAGTTTGCAAAACTGTAGAATACGTATAGATTGCATTGCCTTACAAAATCTCCCAAGTTTTTTCATATTTGGAGGTTGACAGCTGTGGGTTATAGGGTTAGGGTGGTATTTACTGCTTGGCAATTCATCTGCTTTACATCACATGGATACTATAGATAGATTTTGCCTTGAAATCTCTAAAATTTTAATTTGGGCTGAATTTTAGCCCAATTATGGGTTTCGGATTATTTTATAACATGTATTTCGTATATATATATATTATATATACTACGTTATAATTTGCATTACCCATTGAATGGCTACAAATTTGCGCTTTTATTGATACTCGACACATTCACAAACACTGTCTATTAGAAACAAATTACCAATTATCCAATATTTATGAAATACTTTGACGTTGGATGAACTGCCAAATTTATATCAACCATTAAGCTATAGACTAGTTTATTTTCATTATCAATGTTCATAGTTCACGTGCAATTGAATTAACTAATATAACATGCATTGCTTTTAAAAAAAATTATGAACTTGAAATTATTTACTTTTTTCAAAACATTGTGTACAATTTAACAACAGATATTCAGACCTTTAAAATATTTTGATCAGTGTTGTATATTGTCATGTACAAATTTATTATATGAAAATTTAAAAGCATAAATTTATATTTCTGATGAAATTCGAAACACGTTAATTCAAAGCTTTTGTATCTACAAAAATAGCACAGGAAGTAAAATTGAGATGTTAATTCAACATCAAAACTCTTGTATGTTGAATACATAGGTTTAAAGCTAATAAACAACTGTTCTTGATTATGAAACTCATTTGTATCTATACATAAATTATGTTTGTTACTTAATGACAGTGCTCATATTTTAGTTATTAGTTTTGTACATAAATAATATTGCAATGCATAACTTTTTGCAAACATTTTAAAATACCCCTCTTCATTAATAAATATTTTGCCAGTACAATTTCGGAGGTCACATACAAACAAAATGTAATTCAAACACAAGAAAAATTTAGGATGCTACATATAAAGGGTCCAGCAATAAAATAGCATATCTGATATAATAAACAGATTGGCTGTAATATTGCAGTACATGTTTATTTCAAAGTACTGCAACTCTATGTTTAACATAATCCCAGAAGTGTGCATTATTGTTAATATCATGAACATGCCATATGTCAGTTTAAATCAATCAACAGAATTATAAGGTTTTGCTGGGAAAATATTCTCAAAACTCAGCATGCCGACAACCCCACTCTCCATGTGAGGTAGAAATTCGGGAGGAAAGACCCCACAACGACCAAGAACCCTCCCAGATCTTCACAGCACGGCGGTTGAATCGTTAATGTGTCAAGATGCAGGCTTAACACCCAGAGAATTACTTTTTATTGAGTTAAATATGCCAGAAAGGGGGCTTAAGGCATGTTAATGTGTCACTAGTGGAGCTTAGAACCCAAGTTGTCAGTTTCCAAGAAGACTCTACCTCCAAAGGCCAATGAACTTATACAACTGACTGTTGTTCAGGATGATTTCTCAATGGGACACCGACGGTACCGGTCGATATTTTTCAATGCTCAGAGGGTTTGCATTATGATCCTCATATCTCCGCTAACATTTGTTTGAACGTCTGCTATACAATTCAGCTCAACATCCATTGTTGGGGTTTCATCTTGGGTAATTTAATATGACAAGTGCCATACCGTCAAAATGCAGTGTCTTGGTTTTATATACATTTCTCGGATTGCAACCAGCGTGCTGGTCCGCTTGGTCAAACATTACTGATTTTTATTATGCTTCATGTCGAATTTGATCACCCCATACATGAAGCTGGGGAGAGAGACCGACAGACCATAGGAAGCATCATCTTTAGATAATAAAGACTGACAAGAATGTAAATGAAAATTATACAAAACATGCCTGTTTAAAAGTGTATTCCACAGGGTGGCCACTCAACCTGGAAACCGGGAAAAGTCAGGGAATTTTAGAATGGTCAGGGAAAACCGGGAAAAGTCAGGGAATTTTGTGAAAATTCTGGATTTTTTTTTTTCACTAGTCCATATAAAAACAGAACTGCCCAGTTTGTATGCCATTTTCGAAAAATTTCGCCAAGTATTACGCTGTATTCATAACCGCTAAATAAAGGTTGCCATGTATCCATTTGATTCCGTATAAAAGCAAAAATGCGGAGTTTGTGCGCCATTTTGGACAAATGTCGCCAAGTACAGCGATGCCAACTTTTACGGATTTTCCGTAGTTTGTACGGATTTTTACTTCATCTTACCGTTTTATAGACATTACTCCCAAAACTACGGGAAATCCCGTGAAATCCATGCATCCTGCCATTCAGTTCATATTCCCTGCTTTGCTGAGAGTCCAAAATGATCAGTTTGCATCCATTTTCTTCTTCTAATGATTTGATATTAGAACAATAGACCTAATTTATTTTTATAGTGCGCGTAAAAATAAAGAAATATTTTGCTAAAAAAATTATATTTCGCTTAAATTATAAAATTGCGCAATTCAGTCCTTCTTTTCGGGCTTTGCTGAGAGTGCACAATTGTCTTTTTCCATCCATCTCCATCCCCTTATTATTGCCCATTAGCTTAACTAAACTACCTTATTTTTATATTTTTGTTGATTATAAAGGCTTGTTTTTTAATTATTTTCACATAAGTAGTCCGATCGTGAAATTCTGGTTTTTTTTTTCACTGGCGTTGCCGAGAGTACGCAATTATCCTTTTCCGTCGATCTCCATCTCCCTATTGTAGCACATTAACTTGACTAAACAACATTATTTTCATATTTTGGTTGATTATAAAGGTTAATTTTTTAATTATTTTCACATACATATTACGATCGCGAAATTCAGTTTTTTTTTCGCGGGCGTTGCCGAGAGTACGAAATTATCCTTTTCCATGGATCTCCATCTCCCTATTGTTGCACATTAACTTGACTAAACTAGCTCATTTTCATATTTTGGTTAATTTCCTAATTATTTTCACATAAATAGTGCCATTCAGTTGTAATTAACTCAGTTAAGTTAGCAAAACTACATTTTGAACTTATTCTAAGGTTTTAAAATATATATTGTTAATATACGTAAAATCTTGTTGATGGTCGATGCCGTTTTACTGAATACGCCTGATTTTTCTACTGATGACCCTTTTCAGAGGTTGGCATCTCTGTATATATATTATATACATTTTGCTATATTTTTTTCTATTTTAATGACATTCTTTTGATAATTATTCAATGACTGTAGCTTGTTATAATGTAGTTATTGCATATCTTTAATGATCTCTGTCATTGTGAGCAATTTGCAATGCCCATATTTAAGGACATCAGTTTGGACTATTTCTTTTTATTGTCTTCAATGAAAATCATTAAATTATTTTAAATATTTCAGTAGTTCAATTTTATTGTATTTACATGTATTTTTTATTAAAAATGTCAAAATTTATTTGTAAAAACAAAAAAATGTGTATTTTTTTCTCCTGATTTAATATAACTTTTTTTGGATAGTGGAGTTAAATTGTTAAGATTCTTTAATCAAATTTGTAACTAAATAGGGACGTAAGCACGTTTATGTTAAAATTACTGGTCTGGAATTTCTTTTCAATTCACCTGGAAAACCTGGAAAAGTCAGGGAATTTCAATATGTCCGAAGAGTGGCCACTCTGTAATCCAAATACTTGGCTTTAAAATGTTTAATAAATATTACTTCGTTAAGTGAAATAAAATCAGCCTAATTCTTCATACCATGTTTGCTTGTAGATTTCACGATGCCATAAACCAGCTGTGCCAACTTGTTCTCTATATGTGATCTCTTAAGACAGTAATGAGAGCTATACAAGTGGTCATCTGGATAGCTTGTGAAAGGACTAGTATATTGGGCCTGCAGGGAAAGAGGCCATACAAGGAGAAAGTGCCCATTATTTGAGAAAGAGAATCCCTTTAGAAATGACACAGGAAAACTGCCAACGGCCCCTACCGTGCTGAAAACACCACTTCTCGTTAGATCACCGAAGTCAAGCAGCATCGGGCGCGGTTAGTACTTGGGTGGGTGACCACCTGGGAACACTGCGTGCTGTTGGCACATTTCGGGCGCGGTAGCTTGGTGGTTTGCACGCTGCCACAACTGCCGCAGTGTTCATGCGGAGTAAGATCGCGTTAAACATGTGGATCCGTAAGTCCTTCTGAGAGGTTGGTGGTAGGGGAAAGAGGTGGTACGGTCCCTGTGGATGCCTCCCCACATGTCGAAAATCAAACTATTGTAATAGTATGAACTGGCTGCTAGTTGAAATTGCTTAACTTTGCGGCTTCAAATTTTTTCTCGTAACAAATTGAAATTTCTGTTTGCTTGACTGTGGCATTACTGAATGGGCATAGGTGAGTGGTAAATTTTACTCTTTCTGGCTAAAGTTTCTTTTAAAAAAAACAATGCCATGTCTCGTCATACTTAGCAAAGAATGGAATGGCACTGTGGCTGTTTCAGATAGTCATTGAAGAATATAAAATGGGATGCTACTTAAAATAAAATTAGAAAAGCGTAACCACTAGGGAAAAACACACAAGAAAATACATGAAAATATATCATTTAGCATTTTGACCCCAAAATCCAACAGGATGTGTAAAAATGCACATGATGTTGTAAAATGGGTAGTGTAGTGTAGCGTAGCAAAATGGGTAAAAGTGCCTATGTATGAGAAAAGCACTGTATAATCAATAGGTAGCGCCACTAAAAGCTTTTTAACTTATTCATAAAGTAGTCTTTAGCTACCCAGAAATTGGTTTTTTTTTCTTTGTGTGTGTGTGTGCAAAATACGGGCCTTTTAGCTTTTTTTTTTTTAATAAAATTGTTTATTCAAGCATTTTTCATGAAAATTCTTAAATGTTTTTTGAAAAAATCTAAATAGTTACATAGTGTATTATCAGCTTCTTGCACAGTTATGATTATTGTTCTGTTTTTAGGGCAAAATATTCGTAAACTTATCAAAGATGGCCTTATTATTCGAAAGCCTGTTGCTGTTCATTCACGTGCTAGAGTTCGTAAAAATAAAGAGGCTAGAAGAAAAGGACGACATACTGGTCCAGGAAAGAGAAAAGGTACTGCTAATGCTCGAATGCCAAGGAAAGTTGTCTGGATTCGACGAATGAGAGTTTTAAGAAGATTGCTTAAAAAGTACAGAGAGGCCAAAAAGATTGATAGACATTTGTAAGTTTAATATTTATTATTATAATTATAGAATTATAGGTAGTGTATTTAAGAAAAGATATAAGTATACATCGGTTGGCTAAATTTTAATAAGATATTTTAAGAATCGGTTGAACCGTATAAATTTGATGCCATGAAACTCCTCTGTAAAAAATCAGATGTAACATATTTTGACTAGAGATTAAATGTACAACTGTGGTACAGAATTATTCTCATTTCAAAGTAGGGTTTGGAGAAATGGCAGCCCCTCTTTAGAATTTTGAAATTTTACTGATGCTCATATGTTTGTACCTTTAAAATTTTTCATTAATTAGCATTTCTGGTACATCGTTATTCCCATTTCAGTGAGTGGGATGTTGGTGAAATGGCAGTCCCACCTCAGAATTTCAATATTTCTCCAATGTGATTTCTTTGTACCCGATTGTGCCATAAAAACTTTTATTTTTACAACTTCTGGTACCGCATTATTCCCATTTTAAAGAGGAGCTAGATAATTGGCAGCTCCAACCGTTGGAATTTCAAAATTTTGCAGGTGTTGTTTATACTGTTTGTATAAATAACATTGTACAATAAATTACTACTTCATGTTCAACATTATTCCCATTCCAAAAAGTGGAGGGGGCTGGAGAAATAGTAGACATCAGAATTACAAAATTTTGCCAACATCGTTTATTTGTGCCTAATTGTGCCATAAAAACATATATATTGTGCCATAAAAGCATAAACATATATACTTCTTCTGATACATCATTATTCCTATGGTGGGGTTGAGGAAATGGCAGCCCCCTCCTCGGAATTTTAAAATTTCACTAGTTATTTGTTTGTACAATAAAAGATTTCATTTGTATTGTAACACTTCTGGTACAGCATTATAAATATCGTTTTTGTTAAAGTACAATCTTTTAAGTATTGTTTCTTTTTAAATTTCGTTAATGTACAATCTTTTTGTTTAGTTTAGTTTTTTTTTGCTACATATGTATTATTTTATATTTATTTACGTATTGCATTTTTTATGCATTTTTGATTTTTAATTAATTTTTTAATTTATTACGCACAAAGCCTAACATAGCATTTGTTAGGCCATTTCAAAGGCAGTCTTCCTTGTTGCCATTTTTGATCGCCAAAAAAAATGCATTAAGCCCAAATTCTTTATATCGAAGCTGTACCTTCAACAATACAATAGCCAAAGTTTAGGGGAAAAAATCTTATCGGGTTAATTTGATTTTTCATGGCTCAATATCTGTGATAGAATGACTACCAAATTAAAACTGCCTACTGACTTGCACTTGCTACAATTAATATCTAAATACTAAGTAAAAATTTGAATTTTCAAGTCTAGTTTCTAGACATACATCTTATAGAAGAACCTGAAAGGCATACTGCTACAGAAATCTAGCTTTTTTGTGTGTGAGTGGGATCATTGGAAGAATTTGGTATACTACACCTGACATCCGTGCCTATAAACCATTGGATCAAAAACTCAACATGATACAAATTGTCAATGGTAAAGTAATTCATAAATTTGAAATGGCTATTTGTTACATCCCTTGTATCTAAGCATTTTACAGTTCTTAGTATATTTTCTGTTCTGCAAGGCCATAATTTTGTAGATCCAAGGGGAATAGAAAAACTTGTAATGTGTGATACTTTGCTATATCCAAGTTCGTTATAGGTTGAATCAATTGTATATATCAGAGCTCACTCTTGATTTGTACAATTACAGGTCAAATTGACTTTTACAAATCAAAAGTATTAAGTCAAATTTGGGAGTCGTTTTTGTTACTCTTTAGTATTTGTAATGTTATTTATAAAAATAGCAAAAGAAAGGTTGATGTTTTGGTGTGCCTACTGTTATAAAAACAAATTTTTGTTCTAGGTATCATGAACTATATATGAAGGCAAAGGGTAATGTGTTCAAAAATAAGAGAGTTTTGATGGAATTCATTCATCGCAAGAAGGCCGAGAAATCCCGCTCTAAAATGCTTTTGGATCAAGCAGAGGCTAGAAGACAGAAAGTTCGTGAGGCACGTCGCAGAAGAGAAGAAAGACAGCAACAAAAGAAGGCAGAGTTATTGCAGGCTTTCCAAAAGGAGGAAGAAGCAGTGAAAAAATAAACCTGATTCCCTATTGTGTATGAGTGAGTTCATAAATAAAACTTTATGTAAACGATTAAACCTGAATTCCTGTTGCATCAGTGCATGTACACACCAAGCTCTGTTTGTTCTTTAATCAACATTTTAGCAATAAATTTAATGTTATATATGGCTAAGCATATATTCGAGTATTGAAAACTTCAAAAATCAAGGACAGTTATCACACTTCGTCAATTCTGAAAAACTGATACATTGTTATCCAAAAATGTAATATTTCACTTTTCTGTACTAAATTACTTAACTTATTGGGCTACATATTTAAAAAAAATTATCTTGTTTTTCAGAATTGGTGTTTTGCTATTATTTTTTAATGTCTATAATAAACTCTTTCAATCATAATTGTGAAGAATAAAATCAAATATTTGAGATTATGAACTTTTTTTAGTTTCTTTTCCCTTACCATTGAACTGAACAAAATTTAGAGAAGAAAAATGTAAAACACTCCTGAAAATAAAGTAAGAAAGAATAGTGTCCTCCCTGTTCCATTGAATAAATTAGTATATGTTTCTTTTTCCTTACAAAGTTAAAATATTTCTCAATGATTCTTTGTTTGGTGCCAATTTGTGGTAAAAAGTTCTGAAATTTTGAACTCTTTAGGAACCTATGTTTGTAGGCATTATTCTTCTGGTTATGCACAGTTATTTTATGTTTCTCACTTGTGTGAATGTAAAGTGTTAAGTTGGAGTCAAAAAATGAGATAAGAGTTGTATGTAAGGGGATTCTCGCTTTTGCCATTACAGCCTCATTGTTCACCCAAGTCCTAAGGTGTTTGTTCTCGCATTTGAAAAGGGAACAAATATTTTAATGAACAGAATTCAGGATTTAATTTTTTTATACAATCTGTCTTTAAATGCAAGTATAAATCTACCAAGTTTCCTTAATGTTCCATATTTATTAAAAATTTTATATCTGTCTTTTTATTTTATCTCCTGAAAAGTCTCTGGTCTTTGTGGTGGTCAACTGCAAAGAAAATGTTGATTGTTGGGTGCAATACACAAAAAAAATTTTAAACGGTGTCTGCGTGCAGCAAGACCGCCGTAGCCAGCCAAAACTATTAAGAAACTCAAGTTTATTTCAGGCATAATGTTTGCTATGTGTTAACTAAAGGCTTGATGTAAACAGATAGTATTCTCAACTTTTAATATTGCTCCCATTTCCAGTTGTTTTGTTGTAGGAATTTGACCTGTATTACATAAGAATTTCCTTTCTTACCAATGATCATTTTCTATGTTTGCAATCAACATCATATTAAATTCCCATATAAATGCACACCAGGTTCGCACAGTTGTTAAAAACTTCTTAAAGAACTCCTTAAATTCACATTTTATTTTTAAGGACCCTTAAAACTCTATTTTTGCCAAAATCTTCGTAAAATTTTTGCCATTCCAATTCCAAAACCTGCACTGTGAGCAGATATTTCTAATTAATAATGCAATCTCTAATATTATCAAAATATTAGATTATTATTGTCTTTGTTTTTTAATTGCCCTAAAATCCGAACTTCATTGGTGAAATCAAAAGTATGGAAAAAAAAGCAAAACAGCCAGCCCCCTCTCCTGAATAAAATATAACCAGATAGGAAGATTGTTGATTAGTGTAGTGCATTTCCCTTCTGATAAATCTGTTTCTTTTTCTTTATAATGGTAAAAAGTTCTGAAAATTTGAACTCGTAAGAATTTTTAATCTAAAACCAATATTTCCGATTATAATTATTCGACAATTAGGCAAAGAGGTTTTGAGTTTTTTCTTATTTTGCACCATCAACCCTAATTTAACATTTTAGAGATTTCCCTTAGTCTGAAGCTGAGATGGGTTGGTTCACATTAAAACCAAAGCAAGGTATTAGCTACAGTGGAAGTGCTTGATAAATTTGATACATTATCCACTGTCAGTTTCAGTACATGTTATCAATTAAAAATTATATATCTTATATTTTTACATTTATAACATTTTAAACATTAATAAATTTGAACATTTGTACTTGTTCATTCTTGTGCAGAATTTTTATAGTTGGAATTTGTAATTAAGAAAAGGGGGCTTTGAATGAATTTCCACTGCTACAAATCATTCGAATTATGCATTTATATAATGCATTGAAGCACCACCAGTTCCAACAAATTCTGAAAAGGTTGTATTCAGCTTTTGTAATGCTTTATATTTCTCAAATATGAGGTGGCTAAGTAGAGGAGATATGCTTTGCAGATGCATACAAGAAAAAAATGCCTTTTTATGGCAGAAGGGGGGGGGGGTAACATTGTGCTGTTGGATCTATGCCATTGTTCATAAGACCTGTTTGTTCCTACCGATGTCAGTTATTACGTAGTTTTTGCGGGAAACATCCTCAGACAGTGGATTACAGAATTTGCATAGTTTTCTACGGAAAATTGCTTTTTATCCAGACCGGTGTATATTTACTGATGCGTGCACGATAATGCTAGTCAGCGTGATAACTGAGATTTACAGTAGTGTTCACGTTAATGCCGATCAGGGATGTAGTCCTAAATTAAGTCGTACCGGAATGCTCTGACCTGGAGGGTATAATACCACCCAGGTCGCTCACCCCCTCCCAACAATACCACTAGTATTGTTTGGAGGGCGGTTGAGGAACAGAATGGATGTAAAATCATAACATGGGCAGGTAAGATAGAAAATATTATGGGTTTTCAGAATCAAAACATAAAATACATTTAAATGTTTGTAAATTTAAATATACTTGCAAAAATATTGTTCTCATCACTTTCTTTTGGTTGTTCTTCACACGTGTTCTTGTGTCATGAGCAGAATGATGTTTTCTTAATCAGGTTTTGATGCATGGCTCTGCATTCCATTGTCTCAGATCGGGTCCTTGGAGTTTTACAAACATACGTGATGTAATGTGTGCCATTGTTAATCTTGTTCTTGTCTGAGATATTATGAGGTTCATCTGACTTAATCCCCTTTCACACTCAGATGAACTACAAGAAATAAGTTTTGTGCAATTGAGCAAATTGTTTAATTCTTTTGGAACACGTGAGCCGTCCTCCAAGTAAAATCGCGATATGAATATTTTGTTTTGGAGACGTTAAGTTTGAATTTCCGGCAAAGACTCAATTTCACACTCTCCAAAACCAGGGGCTTTCCCGAAGGCCACTGATCACTTTCAGTTCATCCATCAGCGAGTTTTACTACTGTTTTTTTGTTGGTCTTCACTGCCACAGATTTCTTTTTGTTGCTTGAAATTGTGGTTAACAACCTCCTTTTCAAATTGTTAATTACACCTGTCAACAGTTGTTGCAGGTTGATTACTGAAGTCTGGCTGTGTTCAATTAGCTCAATACTGCAAAAATTACCCTCTTTAGTAGCAATTTCAGTTTCAAGACACGTAGTTCCGGGTTGTTCTTTAAAATTTTCTGTGAATCTGATAATTCTTCGGATTAAGTTGTCAACATAAAAAACTGTCATGTTTCTGTTGTGCATGCTTTTTGAGAGCATTGAAAGTTCTGCTTAAATATCATGCATAATGGCCAAGTCTTTTAAAAATTGAGGGGATAAGAACCGCTTAATCCACTGTACATAACTCGATCAGTTGAATTTCTACTTTTATTATATTCAGATAATGTAAAATTGTTAAATAATGAGTTGTATCTATGCCAAACTGCCGAAACAGTTCTGAATGATCTAGCGACCCATCTTGTACTTAATAATCTTCCAATTTTATTCATTTGTTAGTTTAACTCTAATGCACACACTGCCACTTCACGTTGTTTCTTGTATGATTTACTGTAGACAGTGTATAGCTTATCCATAAATATCTGAAAATGGTTCATACCACCTACTTCGTCACTCGATGCTAGCTCCAGCTTGTGATTCATGCAGTGCCACACAATAACGTTCTGATATTCATTGAGTTTTTTTGCCCTAAATTTTTGAGTGAAATTTTGAAAAAATTAAAACATTTGATAATGTTACGTAAATAGTCATTTCTTATGTAATTTGTCAGAAAACGATTTACATAAATTTTAGAATGCTAGCATGATCCGTTCTTGAGATATTGCACATTTTTAAAAATAATTATCAAAATATCATATAAAATAAAATAAAAATATTACCTATTGTGAAATATGGCTTGAAATTTAGAGCGGATATTCCCCCTTTAACAAAAATTTTGGGGGAGATTTTCAAAAACCTGGGACGAAATTTAAAAATCCAGGATTTTTATTAGTAAAACATAAAACAAGGATATTTTTATATTGCCATTTACTTTCAAAGGATACTTTCAAAATTGACATTTAATATTTTCAGCCTTGATTTGAAAATTATCAACTTATTTTTTAAATAAATTGGAAACCTCATTTTATGATTGAAAATGGAAAGCAAAGAGGAAAATATATGTCGTTATTTTATAAATTGCATAATTTTAGGATAAAGCACATTTTGAATAGTCTATATTTGTATCTCGCCAAGCTAATGTTATTCAAAATATTTTGAACTAAAAATATTTTTTTAGTACTTTTAGTAAAATTAAGATCAGAAGGTTGTTCATTTTTAATTGAAATTAGATGTTCGACTTTAGGTGCAAATATATCCAATTCTAAATGCCTAAATAAATAAAAATGTTTTAATTTCATTATCCTAAACATATATCTCAATTTCATTTACAATATGTTTAAAGGGTAATATTCCAGCATAAAAAGCACAATAAATGTAAAAATATAAGTGGATGTAAACAGATTGAAAAAATGGAAAATATTTAAAAATAAAACGAAATATACCCGTGATCGTGTTTAAATAAAAAATGTCCGTGATATGGCTGAACTGTCTTATAAATTACTATCTAATACATGAAACACGTAAACCCATAAATATGCTGCAATGGATTTTTTTGCTATGGCCAATTTTTGGTCCGAAATGGTCATTTTCATCCTAAGAATTTGGAAACCCCATTGAGAAATGTATGTGATGCTGGAATCCCATCAAAGTCCTTTAAAAAATTTGTATATTTTCCGGGAGAGGAAAAATTCGGGTTTTGCGAGAAAATTACAAGTCAATCAAAAGGCTTAAAATGACGTTTTGTCTGTTATAATAATTTTCTTCGCATTTCTGCAAAAGTTAGCTCGCATTGATTTCGGGAATCGTTGAAAAACGTACTTTCAATATTTGGTAACAAAATTTAAGAGGATCGTATTTTCATCTCGCAAATGCTCTTTTTTTTCTTTTCCAATAAATGTTTATTAATTGCACGTGAATCCTGTGCGGCACATCGCTCTTGAAGGGCGTAGCCAAAGCAGCTCAGATTTCTTTGGAGATATGCCCGGAACAATGCTCAAAAAAAGAAAACAACGAAATCTGGAAAATCGGAACGTTTGTACCTAGTGTACTCGAGTATAATACTCGGCTCTATACACTGAGGAAAAATGAAACATCGTTAAAAAGCACATAGCCGCGACATGTTCGTAACTAGTGGACAATGGAATGACGCGTCGCTCCCGTTCCGAATGCGGCCGGTTAGAGTTTCTTTGCCCTTCAAATTTTCGGGAGAAACTGTGCAACTTAGAAAATTCTCGGAAAAGAGGAGTTGTTGGTGTAGCTTTCGGGAGATGCGGAACTTCCCGGTAAAAACACGCGCGGATCCGCGAAACATTCGCTCTCCCGCGCATTCTTCACTTCGACCAGAAATATAGGGATATCCCTATATTTCCCCTCGATGATTTCTCACGTTCGTTTTCGAAATTTAAGGAAGATCATTAGTTGGACGGCGGCGACGTGCGCTCGCGATTTCCTGCGCCGCAATTTTTAACACTTTACAACAAAGTTGAAAAGTGTTTATGACTTTGTTCATTCTGTCTGTCTGTCCGTTAGCACGATAACTGCTGTAAAAATGACTTAATCAAAGTGAAATTTTAGTATGTTGTTCAGACGGTCTGTAGGACCTATGGGAATATAAATGAATAATATCACCCAATTAGTTTTGGATTGAACCCTGGTTGAAAAAATTAAATACATTGAGCCCTATGGGACCTAATTTTTCAAACATTTTTTAAGCAGATTTAAAATTCACAAATTGCTTCGAAAATTTTAGGTAATATTCAAATTGTTCCATAAAATATATAAAAAAAAAATTCAGCGAAATATATTCAGTAGTTTTTTAAATAAAAATTAAAATAATAATTACACCTCTTATATGAAACGATCACGCGACCATGATATGAAACTATCACATGACCCACTTCAAAATCGTGATTTTTTTAAGTTCTTTTTAATTCATATTGAGTGTTGTATCCGTCCTAAAACTACTTTATTTTTGCTTAAATTCTGTGCATCTACATACTGAAACAACGCAATGACAATATATTTGAGTTTAAATGCTCATCTAAATTTGATTATTTCTACAACTAAGCCTATTTTTCACCTATGTAAAATGTAAACAGCAAAATATGTAGAATGAGTTGTATTAGAATTCCTGTATTTTTTAACACAAAATAATTTAGTCCATGGAGTCTGCATGGCTGATATGAATGAAATATTAATTGATTTTATAAAGAGAAGGACGATTTTTTTCGATGAAGTTTTAAGCATAGAGTTTAATTATTTGTAGCTCCATGGTCTTAAATAAAATAAATTATTATAGTATTGGGATGAATGGGAGAAAGTTATGAATGAAATCCTGTTTTTATAGAGATATCCAGGCGTGTTATTTTTCTATGACGTCATTTGAATTAATTTCAGTTGTTTTCGATGAAGTTTTCAAATATAATGAATTATCGTAGTATTATGATAATTCTAAAACTATTACCGAGGAATGTATAACATTTTAGAGATGTTTAAACCAGGCAATTTATATTTCAATGCCGTCATTTGAATGAAGTTCATTTTATTCGATGAAGGTTTAAGTTTTCAAATATAATAAATTAATGCAGTATTGTGATAAGTTTCAAAATATTACCGAGGAATGTATTGCATTTTAGACTTGTTTAAATAAAATTGCATTGAAGTTGGAAAGTGTTTCATAATCAATGCTTTAAGCATGATTGATTTTTCTTGTTTTTTTTTTGTGCGGGATTTTTGAATTTCTTGCGCAATTCGCGCAAGCGCGCGTCCTATTTCAAACCCAGGTTCACTTTTCATAAATAATATCATGCGATAAATTTGGTGACATCATTCTCGTGGATCTAGCTAGTTCCATTTATGAGAAAATATAATTTAGGTAATACTTTTGTATTTGGACGCCAATGCATTTATCTGCTACAAGAATAACTTATTTCTCCGTCCATAACGCTTGGTGAGATTTTGGCGGAATGTCCCCAACTTGGTGACTTTTAAATGTTGCCAAATTAACAAAAATGTCGCCAAATTGATAAGAATGACGCTATATCAATGAAAAATGATTACTAGATGATGAAAGTTCAATATCTTGGAAAGAACATAAGCGTAGACTATAAGAATAATACATTTCTCCGCTTGGCAAGAAATTTAACGGAACTTCGCCAACTTGGCGACTATTTTAAATGTTTGCTAAAATGATAAAAATGTCTCCAAATTGATAAAAATGACGTCAAATGGAAAGTAATGTCTCGCAAATTCCTATGATTGGCATACTTTCCAGTATATAAGAAATACTCTTCTCTCCGTTTGTCTGTAACACTTGGTGATGCATTTGGCAAACGGCGAATAATTTAGCAAAGTATTGTCAGCTGGGCGATATTTCGCCCCAAATTAACGTTAAAATTGCAAAAATGACGTTAAATTAATGAAAATGACGCCTAATTGATGAAGTAATTATTAAAGTATTTTAATATATGAACTCTCGCTTGTTGAGGATACTATCAATATTAATGATTGTTTATTACTTTCCCTGCAATACATGGTAATGTATAAGGAAAGTATATTGGAATCATGTCGAAAATCGCAACTCGACTTTTCGACGGATCTACACGTTTTGAGACCTCTAGAATACGAAAATACTATTTTTAGCATGACGTCTGTGCGTGCAATGTATGTATCCACTCTTAACTAAAGAACTAATGGTCCGAAAGTCATAAAATTCGGCGGGTAAGTCACTTGGGTGAGACCCTGATGCTGATTAGTTTTTGGTAGGATTCGTATAAACAAAACCCGCCTTTTTTTTTGCGAAATGGCCCTCAAAAATTTCATGTATCCACTCTCGCTAAAATACTAATTGACCAAATTTCACAAAATTTGGTAGCTAAGTTACTTGTGGGACACTGGTGCGATTTGGAAAAGAACAACCTGCCTTTTTCTACGAAATAGCCTGCAAAAGTCGCCAAAACCTAAAAAAAAAAAAAAAAAAGACTACGTATGCTCAAATGTATCAATTAAATTCTTGTTTTATACGCAATTTTTGACGAGGAAAAGAATATAACATACTCCATTATACTTTAGGACTAATCGTTCTCAAGATATTTGAGATTTCTTGCATTTTTGTTACGCCGATTTCGGGAAAATTTCCAATTACCAAATAAAAACGAAAATTGAATTAAAACTGCAAATTTAGTGTTATTTGGTGCAATTAAACTCAATCTAATGAATTATTAAAGAAATAAAGAAAATTTTAATTTAAGTCTGTAGGGAAAGTCACGTGCTGCCAGGGTTCCCACTAAGTCAGGAAAAGAGGGGGAGAATTTCTCTCCTTCCAAAAAATTTTGGGAGAGATTTTCTGTTATAAGGAGAGACACTTAAAATTTCATTTTTTTTTACCATGCTAATTTAGAAAGTAATAAAAAAGAAAGCATTAACTATAACTCATATTCTTCGACATTTAAATTTTTTAATTCTTAAAACTAACATTCTTTTAACATTCTTACTAACATTCTTTTTAAAAATTAATTAGGAGTCGTTTAAGTATTAAGTAAGCAAATTTTTGGTAATTTTATAGCTCCCCCCCCCCCCCCCCCCCCCCACTTGTTAGCAAAAATACTCAAATTCCTGACTTCCCCCATGCTTACGTTATGATTTTATTTGCTGACATAAAAACGTCTACATGGGTAATTTTATATAAAATGACTCATATGCGAATTTACGATTTTTTTGTCTGTAAACTGCAAAAGTCGAGGGCCGACTGTATTTACTTTATATTTTGATTTTTAAAATCATTTTATGATCAATTTTCATGCAGCAGTAGCAATTAAAAACTTTAACGATTTTTGATCGCCGAAGGCGAATATCGACGAAAACTATTTCACTAGGCAAATAGAATTAAGTAATAAATTTGACTTTATGTTTGAAAATGGATTTTTTTTTTTTTTCGAATTTTTTACAAAACTTGCAGAACATAAGGATTGCATCGTCCTTTAGTTGAATCTCAAGTCAGTCATGTGATTTTAGCCATTTTGTTTGACTCGACTTTTTTCTTTTTGTTTTCAAAATAGCCCTTTATTTCATAAATAACACGTTTGTAAAATAATTTTTCTGTATAAAACGCGAAACAATTACAAACACTGTAGTCGATGCAAACAGATTGGAAAAGTGGGAAATATTTTTCAAATTAAACGAGGTATGCCGAGGATAGCGTACAAATGCAGATTTTCGTGATGCTGCTGCAAAATAACCTTTCATTTTATTAATAATACGGTAGAAAAATGGTTTGGTTTTTATTATTTGTATATTAAACGGCATAATTATAAAAAAATTCAGTCGATGCAAATATATTGTGAAAATTGCAAAAAGATATTCATTGGTCATCTCTCCTCAGAAAATGTGGGAATCGCCGTATGCGAACGCCGTTTTCGCAATCGCGGAGAAACAGATTTTCAGATCATGAAAGAAAGGAATGTCTCTGATAAAAAATTCGTTGCTTTGTTCAAATTTTGTAACATTTTTTCGGCATATATGGCCAATTTCACGACATTTTCGGGATTTTTGTAACCTGTAGACATACTGTGTACGGGGGAAAGGATTTTCGTCCGCGGAAAGAAGAAAATTTCTCGAGCAAAACACAAAAAATGCGGGAAGTACGCGGAAAGAGCATAATTCAAATCTGTGAAAGAATCCTATAAAAAAAAAAGCAAAATTTTATTTGATCGAATTTGCCACCCGCGCAAGCTGAGGGGACACTTATAGTTTTCTATAAAATATCTCTCTAATTAGAAACACGTAGTACTTTAGTGTACCCAAATCGCGATTGACTGCGATTCAGACGTAGCTACGAAATCGCGGTCCGCGACCGCTCGGCAATCGGCCCGCGATTCGCAACAACGAGGCAACTGATCGCGATTTGCGGTCGCGAAGCAATCGGCCCGATCTTCGATGCCCGATCGGGATCGGGCATCGGATTTCTCGGTATCCAATTTGAAGGAAAAAATAATTTTAGGCCGGAACTGGAGAGAGAGAAATTCTCGCGCAGTCTAAATTTTTACGCGAGATTTTTCATAGACTTCGCGAGAATCTCGCGGGTTCGCGCTGAAATGGGAACCCTGCGTGCTGCCCACATCAGATTTTTTAGAGTTGCGCGAAGTATAAGTTAATTGAGTATTTTGAAATAGTTTTACATGTTGTCGTGTCCGAAAAATCTCCAAATGTACAATTCAACGATAAAAACACAGCGCCGTGGATTTTATACATTATTACTTTCCCTGCAATACATGGTAATGTATAAGGAAAGTATTGGAATCATACCGAAAATCACAACTCGAGTTTTTGACGAATCTACACGTTTCGAGACCTCTAGAATACGAAAAACTATTTTTAACATGACGTGTGTCTGTCTGTGCAATGTATGTATACACTCTAACTCAAAAACTAATGGACCGAATTTCATAAAATTTGGTAGGTAAGTCACTTGGGTGTGACCCTGGTACTGATTAGTTTTTAGTACACTTCTGGATTAAAAAAACCCCGTCTTTTTTGCGAAATGGCCCGCAAAAATTGCCTGTATCCACTCTAGCTGAAAAACTAATGGACCGAATTTCACAAAATTCAGTAGATAAGTCGCTTGTGGGTTACCCTGGTGCTGATTAGATTTTGGTATGATTCGGAAAAAAATACCCTGCCGTTTTTTGTGAAATGGCTCGCAAAAACCGTCAAAATCTAAAATAAAAACCACGTATGCTCAAATATATATCCATTAAATGCTTGTTTTATACGTAATTATTAACGATGAAAAGAATAAGACCAACCCCATTACACTAGAACTAGCCATTCTCGAGATATTTTAGTTTTGTCTTATATTTTCTACGCCACCTTTGAAAATAAGTCCAGTTACCAAATGAGAACGAAAATTGAATTAAAAGTGAATTGAATTTTATTAAAACAAAGACAACGTGAAGATAAATCTGCAGAGAAAGTCATGTGCTGCCCACATCAGATTTTCTTTTGACTATAAAAATAGTAAATCCATTGCATTATATAAGGAAAGTCATGTGCTGCCTGCATCAGATTTTTTTATTGTTCATTTCTTTGGAAATATGATCAATAACTTCTACAGCACTGTATCTTGACTGTAGCCCGACACCAATGTCTACACCATTTAATTTTTGCAGTTCCAAAAGTCCAAAATGATGAGAATCCTGTCTATCACTTTTAGCGATATAGTACGCGGTACTGAATACTGATTTTGTTGAGGCCAGATCGGATGCATTCATTGAATCACACACTTTTCCAAGAGTTTGTAATTTTTCTAAAGAAATTATTTTTTTTGCAGTAGACTGTTTATGCTCTAAAAATTTTTTCGAAGAGAAGTGAGCTGGGTGGGATTATTACTTTTATTAATTTGAAATACCAATCATATTTTTGAAGGTAAGGATAAGATCGCGCTGTTTTAAGAAAGTACTGTTTAAAAAAAAAAAGAAAGAAAGAAAGCAGTGTCGGAACGGCACACACTGGTGCCATGGCGGAAAAAACCCGAAAATAATATTTTTCGATACCAACTACTATTTTTTGATAGGCAATGAACCGAAGGATCTTGCCATGTAAATAAATGCATTTTATTCAGTATAACTAGAAGGAAAAACTGATCTTAAACAAGACTTCCACATTCTAATTGAAATTTTGTTTATTTTAACTAAAATTTCAATATTTTTTCCAAAATTTTTGTGGATATTTATAATTATATGCCTCACGTATTTTCCATATATGTAACCTCAGCTTATTTCTGACATAAATACACTTGTAAAAACATAGCCAAAATCATACTATAAAGCGTAAAATATAGATATATAAATTTGTTTTCCTTCATTTCTTTAAGCTTATAAAAAAAGCTACACGCTCTGGATGAGTTATTTCGATAGCAGATACTATTATGCAATTGTTCTGTGAAAATCAGCTGCAACTTTTTGCAACCTTCGCTGTTTCGGCATGCATATAAAATCTTACTTTTAACTTATCTACATGCGCAAAAAGTATGCAAAACTATTAAGAAATGCATAAGTTGTGAGGTTTTTTCCGCAAATTCCTCATTTGGCATCACTGTGCGGCGTTCCGGCTCCGCTACACCCCTGATACCAATACGTGTAACAATGGGGATTTACGGCCGTGACGCGCGTGTAATGTTAAGATTGCTTTTTCATAGAAGTAAAGCTGTCAAATTCGGCATAAATCGCTAAACGGTTAATTATTACACAATTCTGTTTATGCTCTCGTGAATCGCCGAGCGTCCATTAATGTCTTACTCCCATCCATCGCCATATTTTAAATATTACATATTAGACTAAACTGGCTTATTTTCATATTCTGGTTAATTATTATATTCGTACAAACAGCACGATTGCGCAATCAGTGTATAGTGGAAATATTGCTTTGGAATCATGCCGAAAATCGTAACTCGAGTTTTCGACAGATTTGCACTTTTTGGTACCTCTAGAATACGAATAAACTATTTTTTGCGTGACGTCTGTGTTGTTGAGACCCAGATCGTCCGACCTACCAGAAAGGTGTAAGGTAACCATTTGGACGGCCGGGAAGTCGTGACGTCTGTGTTGTTGTTGAAACCCAGACCGTCCGAGTCGGACGGTCTGACGTCATAGAAAAAATAACACGCCTGACTCTCTCTATAAAAGCAGCATTTCATTTATAAATAATTTCCCATTCATGTCATTCATCACAATAGTATAATAATTTATTTTATTTAAAAATTAAGACCATGGAGCTACAAGTAATTAAACTCTATGCGTAAAACTTCATCGAAAAATATCGTCCTTCTCTTTGTAAAATCAATGAATATTTCATTCATATCAGCTATGCAGACTCCATGAACTAAATGATTTTGTGTTAAAGAAATACAGCAATTCTAATACAACTCATTCTACATATTTTGTTGTTTACATTTTACATAGGTGAAAAATAGGCTTCGTTGTAGAAATAATCAAATTTGGATGAGCATTTAAACTCAAATATATTGTAATTGCGTTGTTTCAGTATGTAAACGCACAGAATTTAAGCAAAAATAAAGTAGTTTTAGGACGGATACAACACTCAATATGAATTAAAAAGAACTTTAAAAATCACGATTTTGAGACAAGATGGATGCCATATATCATTTTGAAGTGGGTCACGTGATATTTTCATATCATGGTCACGTGATCGTTTCATATAAGAGGTGTTATTATTATTTTAAATTTTATTTAAAAAACTACTGAATATATTTCGCTAATTTTTTTTTATATATTTTATGGAACAATTTGAATATTACCTAAAATTTTCGAAGCAATTTGTGAATTTGAAATCCGCTTAAAAAATGTTTGAAAAATTATGTCCCATAGGGCTCAATGTATTTCATTTTTTCAACCCGGGTTGAATCCAAAACTAATTGGGTGATAACATTCATTTATACGAGTATTTCCATAGGTCCTACAGACCGTCTGAACAACAAACTAAAATTTCATTTTGATTAAGTCATTTTTACGGCAGTTATCGTGCTAACGGACAGACAGACAGAATGAACAAAGCCATATACACTTTTCAACTTTGTTGTAAAGTGTTAATAAGTAAAGCATAACTCACTCATCCCCATCAAGTAATTTTGTATCCATATTGTGCAGAAAAAAACAACAGAGCACTAAAACATTATGTATGACTGCTTTGTGTATTTTTAAAATCAAACTGAATTTTTCGTTGTGGCTACCGGAAGGAAGTGTGTAATTAACGCTATCTACATGTAGGAATAGGAAGCAATGTGAACTTTGCTTATTAAATTTTATTAAGTGGAAATTTAAATGTTATTTTGAATTATAAAGTATTTTAATTTTGTTATCAATATAATGAACAGGAAAACCATTACTCTGTTGCAGCTCTGCAGCAGGGTTGCCGGAACTTCTGCGGTCCTCCGGCGATACTTAGTTTTTTAAAGAGAGTCCCACGATTATTTCTTTATTCTTATTTCTTTCGTTTCTTGACTGCCTAATCACCATATGTGAAATAAAGAATCGTCAGCTCAGTAGTGTCGCCGTTTATTCGAATAGGATATAAAAACAGGCAAATGTTTTAGATACAACAACAAATTAGGCGGTTTTTTTTTCTTTTCTTTATTTTTTTTTAGAACGCTTGTTGGCGATTTTTTTTTTCATTGGGGAGTCTACCCCTTCCATTGGGGAGTCTAAAAAAAAAAAAATTCGAGCATTAGAGTGTGCTGTACCACACCCAGCACACCCCGTGCGCACGCCTATGCGTCCGACCTACCAGAAAGGTGTAAGATAACCGTTTGGACAACCGGGAAGTGCCACCCAATTTAGACCGGAACCCAGTGGGGGAGGCATCCACAGGTACCGTACCCTCCTTCCCCTACCACCAACCTCTCGGAAGGACTTACGGACCCACATGTTTAACGTGATCGTACTCCGCATTAACACGGCGGCAGTTGTGGTAGCGTGCAAACCACCGGGTTACCGCGCCCGAAATGTGCCAACAGCACGCGGTGTTCCCAGGAGGTCACCCACCCAAGTACTAACCGCGCCCGTGACGTCTGTGTGTATGTATCCACTAACTCAAAAATAAATGGACTCAATTTTATAAAATTGGGTAGGTACATAAGCCACTTGTGTCATTATACATAAGGCACATAAGTCACTTGTGTCCCTGGTGCTCATTAGTTTTAGGTGCAATCTATATAATAAAAGGCAATGTCTGTCTGTCTGTCTTATACACTATAGGCTCAGCGACCGCGCGTCGCAGAGCTACGAAATTTGGCAATCCCGGGGGGGGGGGGAAGGTGACACGTGAAAACCGATTTTTAAAATTTTAATTTTTGTTGTTGTTATTATTTAATGTTTTATGCCATTTCGACCGTTTTCTCCCCTTTTTTCTCCACCATCCAGACGTCTTAGAAAAAAACAAATCACACGACCAGAAAGAGCAGATAATTGCGAGTAAAAATATATCAATTTCAAATCTCAGGGACAAATTCTAATATTTTTTAAAGATTTTAAAACAAAAGTCACTTTCTGTTAAAAAAAAATGAACTTTCGTTTTTAAATTCTCGCGTCGGGAAAAGTACCGACAATTTCGACTAATAATTTACATTTTTAGAAAGCTCAAAAATCAGGCTTTCTTACAAGCCCAATCTGATCAAGAAATCATAAAAAGTAGCTGCAGGATCCGGATTTTAAGGATGTAATGAATTTCAATTTCTTGACAAAACCGCTAAAGCAGTTTTTCACCCACGTGCGCGCGCAGACGTACTAGGTGGAGAAGACCGCACGGTTCTGAATACGTATAGCGAAATCGAATGGAACATTCGATATTTGTGCCTGCCAAATAATGAATGTACGTCATTAAACTAAAACAAACCATCCATTTTATTTGAATAAAATTATTCATCCATTTTATTGGAATAAATTATTATTTTCGAAATAAATTACTTTTCATTTTAAATACATTTATTTATTTTTTAAAATCGTCATTTTTTCTTACAACTCAACCCAAACATTTCACTGTTGTGTTAGCAGCATGATGATTAGCAGTTTCTTTCCAGTGGTTTAACTGTATCAAGATAATAATTTATTGTTCTTTTAAAAACATAAACTTCTCTTTCTCTTTTTCTTCTTACGTATTAAGTGAAATTGTTCTTATTTAAACAGGGGCTATTTTCAACTTCTATTCTAGAATTGTATTTAGATTTTTGTTTAATTTGTAAACATTCTATTCAGTTTAGATTTTATTTTAACAGTGGGCTATTGGTATTATGGGTGTTTAAAGCTTTTAATATATACAAACTTAAATAATTTTTGTTTTTGGAATACATTATTTTTCATCTTAAAATTTAATTATTAGTGTTAACGTCATTAAACTAAAACAAATCATTCATTTTATTGCAATAAATTATTCATCCATTTTATTGGAATAAAAAATTATTTTCGAAATAAATTACTTTTCATTTTAAATTTCAATTTGCTTGAATTATGCATTTAATTGTTCTTTAAAGAACATAAAATTCTCTTTCCTTTTTTATAACATTACGTATTTTTATTTATTGTGTTTATAGTGTATTGTTTTTATTTAAACAGGGGCTATTTTCAACTTCTATTCTAGAATTGTATTTAGATTTCTTAAAATTTAATTATTAGTGTTAACGCCATAAAACTAAAACAAACCATTCATTTTATTAGAATAAATTATTCATCATTCTTATAAGCCCAATCTGGTCAAGAAATAATTAAAAATAGCTGCACGATCCGGATTTTAAAGAAGTCATGATTTTCAATTTCTCAGCGAAACGGCGAAAGCAGTTCGATGTTTACCCACATGCGCGCGCAGACGCACGGTGTTTCTATCTTAGAGGAGAGATACGAAGTAGAGTTACTATAACCCTTGATTTGGTGTTCCATCGTTAAACCACGTGATTACCGGCAAGAACTTCTTTCTCCTCCTGTCATTTCAGTGTTATTTCAATGGACGCTTGTCAAGTTAACTATTTAAAAGAGGTTTAAATGGTTTCGTCATGCTGCTGTTACAACTGTACAGAAATACAAGTAAAAGGAGGATCCATAACGTTTCGTTATTATATATAACTATTCATTAATTTTTTGTTATTGTGTAGTTTTTTGGTATTAAGTTCACTATTGAACAGCCTGGCTGATCTAAATTTGTGATTTGCATTGTAGCAAGCTATATAATATTGCTATTTTTTGATAAATTCTTATATTTTGATGTACTATTTGCACTTTTTTAGTCAAATTCGTTTAAATGATTTGCATATATGCAAAATTATTCAAACGGTTCGTTTTGGCGACCAAATTATTCGCCAAATGGCTCTGTAAAAATAAAAGCTAAACATATTTCTGCTATGTTTACTTACAAAGTGCTAAATAAGTTTAATGATGTTTGTATTTAAGTATATCATATATATTTTTTAATATTGATAATACGGTAGTTGCTAGTTTAAATCAACTAAATTATTTTGTTTAACAGATTTTAATAATTTATTTGACTATAATATATTAAAATTTGGTTTAAATGCCTGTTGAAATATATCTGATGCCGTTTTAAATGCTTCATATTTATATTTGTAGAAGGGAACTGTATTTCTTGCTTCATGGTAAGTTCCTTTTATATAACTTGGTCGGGTGTTTGTCAGTGTGGTTTATATTATTAATGCTAATCAGGTTCCATTAACCACAGTAACATCAAAATCGTTGCCTTTTATAGTACATTTTAATTCTTTGGATTTTGAACCTTATCGGGATAACCCGACAGTCAACATGGGCCCGCAATAGGAATGTCTACTTTTTTGGGAATAATTTGAAAACCGAAACAGCTAGAAATTCCAAATTCAGAATAGATCGGCCTTTTGGTGTATATTTTAATTCTTTAGATTTTAAACCATTTAAGAATAGCCCGTCTTGGGCTCGTAAAGAGAGGGAAGCCTGGAAAAATTCTCGGGAGCCCGTAATGCTTGAGCGACCTGGGTCTGAATTTATGTAGAACATTTTCTATCTGCATGCAGTTTTTCTGTCATGAGGCCCGGAATTATTGTTTTCTCGGGGTCCGGGTCCTCTCGGGGTGGCCCTGCCCTTAATAGGAATATATTCATTTTTGAGGACTAATTCAAGAACTGGGTAACTAGAAAATCTAAATTTGGAATGTCGTTTTCTTCTGCGATATATATTGAGTCCTTGGTCTATGATTTTCTAGTAGCTCTTGCTCTAATATGTTATTTTTCAGTACATTAAAATCGTTTAAATTTGAAATTGTGTTTGTTATAAGTTTTTTCATTATATTTTTCTTTTTCAAATATTGCTCAAACCGAAAAGATTTTTCGGCTTCTTCCCACATATGAACAGTATCAGAATAGGCAATTCTTAGTGATCCCAACATTTTTATTTTTAAAAGAGATACATTTGTCACCTCACGTTTTGAAACGCTTAGTCATTCTTCACAGTGTATCTTTTCATTTTCTACAAAAATTTTTAAATACATTTTCTTTCACATGATCAAGTTTATAATTACATTCTGCTAAAGAGCTCAACTGTGTTATTTTATCTTCAGTTCTCAAAAATATTTTTCTAATAAATGTTAGTTCACGTATCTAATTCACTACATTAAAGACTTTTTTAAAAACCAGAAAATTTTGATTTATTTTTATCGTTACGCTCCATGCATGTTCAAAAATGCCCCTCCAATGGGGCACATGTGCACAGTTGAAGTTATTTTTTAAATCAATCATGAAGTAAAGAATTCTTTAATTAAAATATCTCATAGAAATTCCTCCAAATAAGAAAAAAGTTTAATTTGCGGACATTTTTGGTAGAAATAGTGATCACACTTTTGGGAAAAATGAAGAAAGAAAAGAAGAGAATCATATGTGCCACCTCTGCCATAGATTAAAGGAAATATCCAGATTAAAGGATATATTATTTAAAACATTTCTACCTTTTAAATAAAAAGTTTATTAGAAAGCTAATTTTCTATTCCAAACAAACCACAAACTAAACGAGGAAGTACAAAATCCTTTCCTATTCTAATACCATCAAGTACTATATTTTTTGTTTTCACGGGATTCCTAAAATACACACTGAAAATATGTTTTCGTTAAATTAAAGAACAAGTACTAAGCAAGCTTTTCTTGTTATTTTAGAGATGTCAATCGCCAAACGCACCGAAGTAAACGAGCGGATAAATAGCACCGGACCCACTCCGACGTCATGATGTAGCGTCACTCGACGTCAATATCGACGACCAATAGTAGCTTCAGTGGACTGCGCCTGTGCACGGAGATGGTAGTTTATAGTACGAACTCATCATCACTCAGCTGTTAAATTTACTATCGTATACTAGTATTACTAGATAGTTTAGAATATTGAATTCTAAGTTATAGTTGATGCTTAAAATGAACTACGCCTGTGCAAGGAGTATTTTTTTTTATTACGATCTCGGTATTATTCAAGGAAATTTAAATAAATTTAAATATCCTTCGTATTATTGGATAGCATAGAATATTAAACTCTATAATTGATGGCTAGATGTGACATATAGATATAATTTAGTCATTTTGAGAGCCATGTGTCAATGGCACCTAACCAATTTTCCCCATTTGAAAAATTGTTCTACATAGATGCAATTTAAAAATTATTTGCTTTATTTATATTATGCAACTCACAAAATCAATCTCCTTTTATTAGTCATGCATTAATTAGATTGTCAAAATGAAACATTGTTCTTTGCAACATTCAAGTTGTCAAGTTCAATTTAAAATTCCCAATCATGTGCAAATTCCTATAAATATATTAAATGACATTGTTAATCAAAATATTCTATTAAAATATTTAATTTAATGCTCCTAAAAAGAAGTTTAAGAATATCTGTTCTAGCTATACAAAATTATCTTCACGAGCAGATCTGATTTAAATATTAAAGATATGTATACGCATGAAATAAATTTCATTGATATTGCATTTTTGACTGGATTATATCAATTACGGTCATTATTATTATTGATATTTTTGGGGCTTATTGATAGTTTCAATTTATTATGCTATTGCTTCAAATGTGTTTTTTCAGCAACTGGTTGAACATTTTTTCTTATGTCTGTAAAAGGTAGATTTACTGGAAAATATCATTTTGCAATTGCACATTTTAGAAAACTTTTCCGTTTTCTGTGAGTTTCTGACTTGTGAAGTGTTTGGTCCATCCTTAAGCTTTAGATCAATATTCATATTTCTCAAAAAGAAAAAATTCACGAAACTTAAATTTGCCGCGAATGCTAAATAAAAACTCCGCTAACCAGAAACAACGTGAACCCTACGTCATCGGTTACGTCAATCGCATCATCGTCAGTAGCGGTTCCTTGTTGGTCAAATCGGAGTGGGTCCGGTGCTATTTATCCGCTCGTCCGAGTAATAGATAGATCCGCCAAATGTGGCAGCTCTTCTGCCTGCATGTTCTGAAAACGTACCCGCTATACCCCCTGCTGTGAGGCCGTTTCTTCGCTATTGGCTAAGTTAAATGAAGTCATGGGCGGAGCCTAGTATACACTTTGAAGTTTGACAGTTTCACACAATATCTGTCGTCTTCGAGATTATACATGGGAAAAAAATGTTTGTTATTAAATCGGGAAGAAAATTATGATAGAAAGAAGTAGTGCAAAGATATAACGTTGTGTGACAATATTCGGAGATATATACACGTTCGTAAAACAACAAAAATGTCTTAAATTTAGGTAAGTAGTATATGATATATTTATTACAATTTTTGCGAGTAAAATGTTGACACTGGAAACGTTCTACCTTATACATCTGTAATAATCCGATTGAATGATTTTCTAACTTATTTTTTTATAGTACCTAATTTTAGATAGAAGATCGCCGACCAAATATGAATATATCAAAACTTGTACTGCAATATTTCACCTGGCCTGTTTAAATAACTTAAGTGGTCAGATGTTTTTATTGTTGTATCAGTTAAATTAAAGGAGAAACTTTGATTTATTTCCTTCTAGGCTAATTAAATTTATGTAGAAGACAGCAATATATTTTTTAATCTGATTCATAGTTACTTTGTTTATCACAGTAGTGTATTATAGTATAAGAGTGTAAAGATGTTATTCAAATTAATGAAATTACTAATAAAATTAATATATATGTATATACCAAGTTGTAATTTAAATAGCATATATATGAAGTTTGATTTCAATTGTATGGGTGTTGATTTTAAGATTTTATAGATATTAAGTAACATTCTGAAGAAAGCAAACACTAATAGCCATTATCTAATGTTTATGAAATACTTTGAAGTTTGATCTGTACCCAGTAGTGAGTTGCCAAATTTTTAACAGCGAGTAAGCTATTATGCAAGATTATGGTTTCAAATGCTATCATTCTTCGCAGTTCACACTAACATAATATACATTTATTGTGCATTTAGAATTCATTTGGTGTTCGAGTTAAAATTATTTATATTTTAACGCTGTTGTTGTTTCTTATGACCTCCTGATTTCGATGGATATTTTAACTCTTAAACATATTTATTTCAAATTATGTTTAAAATAAATAAAATTGGCATCACGTCTGATTTCAACCAGCAGAAACAACAAGCACACAACTATAATAGAAGGTCTTTATTTCACTTCTTTAAGATGTGAAATGGGAAGGAATGTCAAAGGTGGTAAACTTTCTACGGCCCTTGCTCATTTTGTTGTTAAAGAAAATTTCCGGCCCCTTTTTTGAAAGAACTTTCCTTCTTATGCGTTGTAATAACCCTCATAATATTCTCCTTTTTAAGTCCCTCTTTATTTATGTTTACCGCGAGTCGATTTGTAATTTTGACCCCGTTCAGATTTTAAATTATGCTTGGCGACTCAGTCTCGACTCCACGCAATTCAAGTCTCTTCATAGTTATCTTTGACGTCATCCTCTCGGGGATTGGGCTTGACTGCCCCCATTTTTTAAAATTTTTTGAATTTGAAAATTCTGCAATAAAATTGTAAATTTTTACTGTTCTTTTCGTGATTTATGCTCGATTTTTTTAATCTGTTCAAAATGTTTTGTATTTTTGGATTCTCCTTAGATAAACGTAAGTTTATTGATTTATGCAGTATTTATGCAAATTTGCCACCTTTTCTGGTCTATATATGAACGATCATTCCTATTTCCATGCAGCCACTGATGGAGAGCGTGAACGCTCGAAAGCACTCTGGCCTTTTTAAGTTTTGTACGTCTTAAAGAAGTGAAATAAAGACCTTCTATTATAGTTGTGTGCTTGTTGTTTATGTTTAAAATTTAACAACCAATATTTAAACTTTGGAAATGTTTAATAACAATTACATGTGTATTATCCTACACTTTGAATTTTGAATATACAAAATTTTGATATTCACATTTAAAAGGCATGTATTGATACATCATTCAAATTTTTCAGAACATTTTGAATTTAACTCAACGTTAATTCAGTTAAAAACCTCTTTACACTTGCTATTCTGTATAACACATCTAAAATATAAAACCTGAAGTTTTATTTTTCAATCTCTTGAATAATTTCAGTTTGAAACATTTAGTCAAAATACTATTAATTTCTAAACCCAAAATTATTTATTTGAAACAAATATTAATTTCAGTATCTTTATTACTTCAACAACTATAATTCGATTTAGATAATATATTACTATCTAATGTTAACGAAATACTTTAGCATCGGTTGGACGCAGTGATAATTATTCAAACTTTTAACTGGTACATGTATTTTCAGCTTCATTATATCTCATTACATCAGGATAAATCAGATAACATCAGTATTAACTAGGTAAGTCATTTTGCATCTATTCATGCATCCTAAGACATCAAATCCATCTTCATATAAAATTAAATTAGTAACTACTGTCTATTATTTTCAAAAACAGCATTCAGTAAGTTGATTTAAAATATCTGTTGGATAAACTCCTTCTTTTTATAATGTTATAAATTGAAATTAGGTAATTTCATGCAACATTTATTATGCAGTTAAAGTTGTTCAAACAGATTGTACTGTTAAATAGAAAATGCATATTTTTAACTATAGTAAAGCACTATCACTACTCTAGGGACCAGTGAAGTAAAGCGTATACCTGTGAAAATATATAACTGAAATTAATGTCACTGGATAGGAATGTTTGACGAGCTATGTAGAAATGCATATAAATGATGTATGTACTGTATTTCAAATATTTGAAATTTAATATTCACTGATTAGAATGGGAAATTAGACTATATAAGATTTAACAAAATATTTGAAACATTTTTATGTAAATAAAATTAAAATTTGTTTTGATTTGACAACAAATTATGAATTTTATACAAATATTGAAATTTAATATAACTATCCATATTTCATTACCTGAAGATACATTCAATTGAGTACGTAGAAAATTAGTACTAACTTTTGAATCATTTGTGAGATATCAGTGATTACAAACGTACACATGCTTATCTCAAAAGCATTCAATTCGAAAATAAGAATATTTAAAACAAAAACATGTAAATTCATTGATAGTTCAAATATTTGATCCTATTACAATATTTTCCTTTAACGTTAGTATTATGTGTGTAACAGTAGCGTAGCGTCCCCAGGCAATTCTTTTTTTGAGGAAGGGGAGGGGGGGGGGGGGTGAATTGGTAACCAAACAGTTTGCTTCCCATTTCGCTAAATATCATTTCTCTGAACTTAAATGGGTTTCTAGGGAATATGATTTCCCTACTTGGTAATGCTATTGGTGTTTAGAGACAAAAAATATTTCTTAAATATATTTCTATAATTTTAAAGAATCAAGGGTACTTCCTTATTATAGTGGCCCCCGAGGATGAATCACCAAGCGTCCGAGATTTATGGCCAAAGTAGGTTGTAAAATCTCACCAAACATTTGCAGTCCTAAAGAAACAGCACGTGTTTATATTATTGTCATATTGCTTTTTCGTTAACGAAAACCTTGGCTCAATCGGATATGTGGGAGCCACTATAATAAGATAGTACTGAATCAAGCTATATATACAATTTCTTTCTAATAGTACAATGATTCTAGCTAAAATTAAATCTGCTTTTCAATTTCTTCGCCTACAGTTACAATTGCAATACATATAGATATTAGTTTATTAAATGGGATATTTTTATTTACTTTTGAAATTTATTTTTACCTTTACTCTAAGGCAGGAATTTACTTTTATGCATCAAAATTCTATTATTTGTACTACTGATGGGAAAAAATCAGTACAAATAAGATAACCATATGCATTACTTAAAAAACATATTTTAGTTCATCCGGTGAACAATATCTTGAAAAATTATAAATATTTAATCAACTGAACATGATTGACTAGTACCTACTTAATCAAATTTAAAACATAATTTTTATTACATAGTGTTTATGATAGTGTTTATGTTAATCCATGTCTAACCAATTCGAATTTCTTATAGAAAGCTGAAGGTTAATTAGGTCCTTGTAAATTGATAATCATTCAATGAGTCATGAGTACAGTTAACCAAATTTAAAAGGTAGCTGCAAAGTTTACAGTTAGTACATTACAAGGGCAGATTCAGGCAGAAATAAAAAGGGATTTACAGGGATGTATCTAGAGAAATGTGAGTGGTGGTTGATTTTCCAGAACAATTATAATTGAGAATATAAAATTTCGAAACGAGCTTCACGTTAATTCGCACACACAAACAGTATTAGTATTATATACTTATATATTAACGAAAACATTTGATAAAATTGAATATAATGTTTTTTAAATGTAATTATAATATGTATATTTTTTTGGATGAGTGGTGGTCGGCAATTGAGTGGTGGTCGGAAATTCTGAGTGTGTGGTGGAAACCCCGACCACTGTAGATACATCCCTGGATTTACTTCGACATGTTTCTTTTATTGAACATTCGTTTTTGTAGTATATCAGTAAATAGTTAAACTGATAAATTTTTTTTTATTAATCATAAAATGAAGCAAACTAGCCAGATAAAATGAATTTTATGTCATTTTGCGATTTATGACATTGCAATAAACTTTTATAAGTGAATCTATAGAATCACAAGAAATGACATATCTGAAAAAAAAGGGGGGGGGGGGGGAGGGTAATTGCCACAATGACCCATACCTGGATCTACATTAAGTTTCTTGTTACCATTATAGATATCAGATATTCTATATGGACAAATGCATAATAAGCATGAAACCAGTCCAAGAATGCTCATGCTGGTATCTGTAATAGGAAAATCACCCATATTTTTTAGAATGCCTCTTATAGATGGGCTTTGTGTTTATAAACTTTGCCTTTGCAACTTCATGTGGCCTGAGCTAAATTGTATATGAATTTTGAGCCGGCCACGTGGAAGAACTGAAATTGTTAGTTCCCATAGAAGTTCTAAAAAATTGTGGTGCATGCTAACTTTCATGCTACCACTGCAAATTTTGATTATTTCATGATGACGAGCATATAATAAGTGAGAAACTAGTCCATAGATGCTAGTATCTGCAATAGGAGTGTCTTCTCCATTACATCCTATTCACAAATTGATATATTAGAATGTTGCAAAACTGTAAGAGCAAAACAGTTTTATCAAGCTATTTTCACAAAAAATATTATGACTGGAGAAACAAATATGAGCAAGATAAATAGCAGATATATTTTAAAGTTGAAATTGGGGTTGCAGCTAATATATTTCACATGACGTCTTTGATGAACAAGTATTTTAGCTATATTTCAGGCATTTAACTTGAATGTACTCGGAAAGCTGTATCTGTTTACTCATATTTGTTTCCATTCACCTATTACGTGTACATATATTGATGGTTATCATAGAGTGTACATATATAGATGGTTATCATAGAGACAAAATATCAATTTAGAATGTTCCGATACTAAAATATGGAATTATATGAGGGTTTTGCTGTCTTAAGAAAAGTTGAAACCACTTTATGTGAAATATCAGTTAGAACGAACTGCAGGCTAGGCACTATTAGTGCCTATTATATATTCTATTATACATTTATTTGTTACATATGAAGTAGTTAACATGAAATTTGAATTAATGTAAAAAAAAGCTATTCCTCTGAAAGTCAAATTCTTCAGGTAACACACTAAGTTAGAGTGCAAATCTCAACCAACTTGTTTATTTCTGGTGATATCAATTCAAATCCATAGCATCTATTCTATTGGTATATAACTTTTTAATACTTCTGTAAAGAAACCAGGCATGAAAAAATTAGGTGACAAATCAGATTCTTTAAGAAAGTATTACAAATTTATATTCTCAAAAGCAGTAGTTTAATTATTTTGATCTATTGTATCTTTTATTCACATAGAAACAAGGAGCAAGCATTAAAGGAGAACTAGAGTCAGTATGTACATACCGATTGTCAAAATTTTCAATGTTCAAGTATCAGTTGTTACATTGAAAATATTTAAAGTAAATAAAAGTTTAATAAAGAATGCCAAGAAATTAACTTATATATTTAAAAGTATGCACTGGTTGTGACTGATGGACTTACCTGGTTAAAGATACTCCCCCCCCCCCTCCTCCCAACTACAGGAAAATATTTATTCGAATTTTTTTTTTAATTACATTAAATCAAGACACAAATCATATTGTAATTGTTAATGTGTGTAAAAATTTCCTCAAAATCCAGAAGAAGGTGTATTGAAGTACTTTAATTGTAAATCCATTGACGCAGTTCTATAAAAATATAGGTATGCCATTCTTTTGGTTTTGCCACTTTGTTTTCTTTCGGTTAGTGACAGTGGCATAGCATTACTCACACCTATTCAAATGGTAAAGAAACCAATATGCATATCTATTTGTTTAGAATTTAATGGGAACAGCAAACAACTGATATATATATAATTTTCGAAGCATATCAATTAATAAAAATTTTTAGCATAGAAAATTATTAACACATCACTGGGTATATAGAGTGGGATGGATTACCCACCCTCTACACTGAATATTTTACCCAGGATTACATTGTAAGCCTGCATTTCTATTAATTTTAGATTAATTTTTAAAAAAAATTTCCACATTTTTTGTCCAAAATATTCCATTGTATGGCATTTTCTTTTAAATCAAACACATAGTTTTGTTTACAAACTTGCATAAATATTTGAAACAGACTTCAAAAAAGGTTATGGTAACCCACATTTAAACGGTTATATATTTTGTTTTGGATAGCTAACTTGTTTTTTTGTAGTTAAAACATTAATAAAATAAAACAAATTGCCTCAAGTGCTATAAGTCATCAATGAAAATAGGATTAAAAAAGTTGCGATACACGTACGGAATACAACATAAAATGGGCATAAGGTGCCTTTAATAAACATAATACATATAACACAAGCATTTTAAACTGTATGCTGTATATACTTTTTTTCCCGTAAATGAAGCATTTTCATCATAGATCAAGTAGTAATAATAATAATATATTTTATTTAATTCTTTAGTTTAAAATCATATCAAAAGCAAATAAATATGTGTGTATGAAGTAAAATACTTGACGAGATGTATATAAGGAAAATGTAAACACGTATAATCTCGAAGATACTAGGTATCATGTATTGACAAAGAATGACAATGAGTATCACAGAATACTATATAGTCACAGAATACTATAGTAGTCTGTGATACTAGGCTCCGCCCATGACGTCATTTAACTTAGCCAATAGTGAAGAATCGGCCTCACAGCAGGGGGTTTAGCGGGTACGTTTTCGGAACATGCCTTCTGCCTGTAGTCACGTGATTAACTGCGGAACAAGTTTTTGGGGAAAATCCCAAGGTAAATGGAAGTAAGAGTGGTAAGAGTACCTTTCAATAGACCTTGGAAAATCCAATGGGCTAAATCAGTCTACTTCTTATTCCTGCTCTAAGGTTTCTATGGCTACGCGTTTTGGCCTAGGGACAATTAAAAACCGAATTAGTGTTTGGTGGTATCTGGCTGATATATTTGGGCCATGCTCTTGATACCCATGTGAATATCCTGATGAGGATATTCGCATGAGTATTAAATTATATTTGCAAATGTTATCAGTGATTGTTTTTTTATACGGTTTTTGGCCGAGGGACAATTAAAACCCAAATAAGTGATTGCTTTTTGTACAGTTTTTGGCCTAGGGACAATTATAAACCGAATTAGTGTTTGTTTTTTATAAGGTTTTTGGCTCATTATGCTGGATTGAATTGTGGCGATGTATTGTTTACATCGGGTGGTGGTTGGGACCGCAATGAAAAAACTGAACAATGAACACTGAAGAAATAAAAACATAAATAAAAAGAAAGTTATGGAGATTGTCGCGGTGCATTTATGCATCAGGTGGTGGTGGGGACAATCGTTAAAAAAGAAAACTTTTTTCGCTGAGCAGCATCGTTCTCATAAATACTTTCATGTCATTTGAGATGCAATACTAAAAATGCAGACAACCGGATACAATTTCATTTATGTAAAACAAAAGATAGAGGAGCATACCTCTATAAAAAACATAAGAGCAGCTGATCCCGACTGTGAGTACATATCAAAGGGATCCCTTTCCTAGGGTTATAGGTACAGAAATCCTCAGAATCTCACAGTTCACAAACATTAGAATAAATTCCCTTTGCAAATCAATTTTCAAGAACCCCCACTAGAACATTATTTTTCATCTTAAAATTTCATTATTAGTTTTAACGTCATTAAACTAAACCAAACTTCGTTAACTCCACGGGGTTGAGGGCGCGGCAAGCTCAGTGGTTAGCGCGCGGGAATTACACTCTGTAGGCCCGGGTTCGATTCCCGCCACTGCCAAAATTGCCTCCGTGTTCACGCGGATTGCGATCACATTAAACATGTAGGTCCGTAAGTCCTTCGGAGAGGTTGGTGGAAGGGGAAGGAGGGTACGGTCCCTGTGGATGCCTCCCCCACTGGGTTCCGGTCTAAATTGGGTGGCACTTCTTGGCCGTCCAAATAGTTACCTTACACCTTTCTGGTAGGTCGGATGGTCTGGGTTTTAACAACAACTCCACAGGGTTATGGCGCCAGCGAGTTTGCCACGGTCATAATTTTCAAGGGTAGCGAACAGGCTGGTCGCCGAAGGCGGCTAGTTCGAAATAAAAGAACCTGCAGATGAAGATTTAAGAAATGGCCCGCAAAAATTGACTGTATCCATTCTAACTGAAAAACTAATGAACCAAATTTCACAAAATTGGGTGGATAAGTTACTTGTGAAATACCCTAGTGCTGATTAGATTTTGGCACAATTCGGAAAAGAAGTCTTTTTTTTTTTTAAAGACATGGCCCGCAAAAATCTAAAGTAGAAGACAACGTATGTTCAAATGTATCGATTAAATATATTTTTTATACTTAATTTTTGACGATGAAAATAATAAGACCAACCCCATTACTCTAGGGCTAGCTGTTCTTGAGATATTTTAGTTTTCTCACATTTTTGCACCCCGATTTTGAGAATAAGTCAAGTTACTAAAGAAAAATGAAAGCTGAATTAAACGTGTAATTTCAATTAATTATACGTTTTATTTAGTGCAATTAAACTCAATGTATTAAGTGAATGAATTATAACGTTACGTGACAAGACAACTTGGTGCGGGGGGGGGGGGGGGGGATATCTCGATCGCCTTTAAAAATAGAGAAAAAAATAATTACAAAGTTTTAAAGCGTTGTCAAATTAGTATAATAATGTATTTGTTAGACAGAAAAAACTAAAAACAACTCTCTGAAAACCAGGGGACAGACTCTAAATCCTTCCCCATATAAAACAACCAACGTTTTCAGACGATTGGGGTATCTTGCATTGGGAAACGCTATGCGTATAATCGTTTGGCTACACTGGCTAATTTTTCCAAAAAGAAGGATGGATGATTTTTCAATAGTAAACATGGTTCATAAAATCGAAATACAAATAGAACGGAGTGACACACACATAGCATACACTACAGATGGCATGTTCTTTCAACCTCAGATTAGTTTAATTTTCTGGCTTTGATTACGATGATGTTTACCGACAAACGGTCTGTCAAATAAAACAGTTAGCATTCAAACTAAAATAATGGAATCGTTTGTTGTACAACTGTCGCTAGACGAATTTGCAGTTCAAAGAATCGCATGCGTTAAAAAATATTTTTTGTACAATTATTTGCAGCTTTTTCTGACGTACAAACACATTTTCATACTAATTTGACAACGCTCTACAACTTTGTAATTAACCTTTTTCTTTATCTCTAAAAGGGAACAAGATAGCCCCCCCCCCAAAAAAAAATGTTTTATCGTGTAGCGCATAAGGGGTTTCCTATGCAGCTTCATATATATATATATATATATATAAATAAAGGATAACTTTCTTCGTTCTCGAGAAATCTCCCCTAATACACACTCTCCTAGGCACTCCGTTTGTATTGACCTTTGAGAAAGTAGTTGCTACTGATGCTGGAATTATTAGAAGGATCCTTAGCGTCAGGGATGCGGAGAGCGGGGAAACTGGGAAAACAATTCCGGGCCAGATGACAGAAAAACTGCCTTCAGATATAAATCATTTTTTAGTAATCCAGATCCGAGTCCTGCAGATTAAAAGGGCCCTGAATTTGTATCAGCTACTCTTGCTTTACTTACTTTCATCTTCTTATATGCCTTTTATTTGAGGTATTGGACTTTTGAAGGCTGTTTTCTTCATCTCCATAGCCCATTTGAAAAATAAACAAGAAAGATTAATCATGCTTAAAGCATTGATTATGAAACACTTTCCAACTTCAATGCAATTTTATTTAAAAAAGTCGAAAATGCAATACATTCCTCGGTAATATTTTAAAACTTATCACAATACTACATTGATTTATTATATTTGAAAATTTAAACCTTCATTGAAAAAAATGAACTTCATTCAAATGACGGCATTGAAATATAAATTGCCTGGTTTAAATATCTCTAAAATGCAACACATTCCACGCTAATATTTTTAAAACTATCATAATACTACGATGATTTATTATATTTAAAAACTTCATCGAAAACAACTGAAATTAATTCAAATGACGTCATAGAAAAAATAACACGCCTGGATCTCTCTATAAAAGCAGGATTTCATTCATCACAATACTATAATAATTTATTTTATTTAAAAATTAAGACCATGGAGCTACAATTCATAAACTCTATGCTTAAAACTTCATCGAAAAAAATCGTCCTTCTGTTTATAAAATCAATTAATATTTCATTCATATCAGCCATGCAGACTCCATGGACTGAATTATTTTGTGTTAAAGAAATACAGTAATTCTAATACAACTCATTCTACATATTTTGCTGTTTACATTTTACATAGGTGAAAAATAGGCTTAGTTGTAAAAATAATCAAATTTGAATGAGAATTTAAAGTCAAATATATTGTCATTGTGTTGTTTTAGTATGTAGATGTACAGAATTTAAGCAAAAATAAAGTAGATTTAGGACGGATACAACACTCAATATGAATTAAAAAGAACTTTAAAAAATCACGATTTTGAAACAAGATGGATTCCATATATCATTTTGAAGTGGGTCATGTGATCGTTTCATATAAGATGTGTAATTATTATTTTAATTTTTATTTAAAAAACTACTGAATATATTTCGCTGAATTTTTTTTTATATATTTTATGGAACAATTTAACTATTACCTAAAATTTTCGAAGCAATTTATGAATTTTAAATCTGCTTAAAAAATGTTTGAAAAATTAGGTCCCATAGGGCTCAATGTATTTCATTTTTTCAACCCGGGTTCAATCCAAAACTAATTGGGTGATATCATTCATTTATATTCCCATAGGTCTTACAGACCGTCTGAACAACATACTAAAATTTCATTTTGATTAAGTCATTTTTACGGCAGTTATCGTGCTAACAGACAGACAGACAGACAGACAGAATGAACAAAGTCATAAACACTTTTCAACTTTGTTGTAAAGTGTTAATGATCCAAATTGAACTAAGTGTAACAGTATTGTTAGCGTTTAAAACAATGAACTGGCTATGCATTAATAATAAATTACACACTATTATGAACGATGAACTATATTTTCCTTATATTATGTATTTCCTTAAACGTAACGGTTTGGTTGGTGTTGTGCCCCTAACATATTTATTAAGGAAGAATGTGTGCACTGCTTCTGTTTAGTCAAAGACCCGGGGCACCCGAAGATAGAAGTCTGACTTCTGCCCCAATAAGACATCACAACATCCATGACCGCAGGCGGGACTCGAACCCGCAATCTGGCAGCTGAGCCATCACGAGGAAACGTCTGCCTCTTTGACCACTCAGCCACCACATCGGCCATTAAACGTAATAAAAAGGAAGATATTCTAATTCTATGAATATCTGAGCTTTAGGCGTCAGTACTCTGCCCTAGGCAGTCACCTAGTTGGCCTAATGGTAGCACCGGCCCTGCATTTTTTATATATTCTATTATATTTACTCATACTTATGATTTCTTGTTCATGTTTTCCCCTCTAAAGTACGACAGACATCCAAACTCTAAAATAATACATAGACCACTTCAAAACAATCATTTGACTTCAAGTTTCATGCTCAATGCGAGATAAAATTAAGTTTCCAGTCACTATTACTTCCCTTCACAGAAATGCCATTGTTTTATGTTTTGTATGAATACTTTTTTTAGACCTTGTATAACAACACTGAATAACGAAATTTAAACTTTAATTTAGATGATTTTGACTAATTAGTACGCCTTGTTTCCGAAATCCAAATATTTTATCACCTACAATTTTTATTTACTATTTTTTTGGGGGGGAGGGGGTTAATTAACATTTTGAGAAAGGATTTGGAAATTAGAAATATACAATCCTATTGTAGTTTTTTTTTTTTTTAAAGGAATGTCAACATAATATATTAAAAGACATGCTGTATCTAAAATTGAAGTCTGAAAAGGTTTATAAATACAAGAAAATGCTACAAAAATATAAACAAATTAAGTGTTTTATTCATATTTTATTAATGTTCTGCTGGAAGACCTGAACTTCGAAACTTCTGTAATAATAAACCAAGAATAAATAATCGACAAGCTTGCATGGCAACGTCCTCCCTATATATTGCTTTTCCATTTCAGACATACTCTGATATAATCTTTCTCTCTGCTTGTCTCTCATTGCACCTAGGTTCATAAAAAAAAAAAAAAAGTTCCGGTGCGAGTGGAAAAATCCGATTTTAAGAGACATATTTCACCTCAAATCCTTGCAAATCTTTATCACAGTTTTCACTAGTTCACAATAGTTATCCACTTTAATATTTTCCAGAAAATGTGTGCGGGATTTTTGAAGAGGCCCTACCCAGGAGCGACACCAGAAGTCCCCATCACAATTCCTCTTTTTAATCTCAATTCTATCAAATCAGTAACGATTCGATAATTCGAATATTGTGGAATCCGGACTACGATTATATTGTTTTATTATTTATTTTGCTCAAAGGGTAATCATGAAAAATCAGCCTCTTTCAAATTTTTATGATTTGTTTAAGCCGAGATTTTCATACTTTATACAAGAAAAGAAATAAATATGAAACATCGGCTATTTTTCAAATCCATCCTTATGTGTAGCATAATCACATTTTCTCGTACATCCAGCAGTTTAATTGATTTTTAATTCGCATTACAATTCCGTTACATTCCATACGCGTAGCCAGGGGGGGGGGGGGGGTGCCCGGACACCTCCCTGCTCTGGTAAAGATTACCACAAAATTTCTGCAATAAGACAGTCACCAAAAGTTCTGACCACCAGATTTAAAAAAAAAAAAAAAAAAAAAAAAATGAAACGTTGAAAAGAATAATAAAACTCTTTACACTTCTATCAAAGTTTCATTTATATAGTTGAAGCATTTGAGCGCATCGTACATGGCGCAAAGTCAGAATCAGACTCTGACACTACCTGGAGTGCTCAGTATGAAAGAGAGTGCCTTAGCATTACTCCATTCTATCACATCGTTTGATTTTATAGCAACTTATGTCACCACCTACCACTACCAGTATTTGTCACATTTAGAAGGGACAACCATCAAACTTCAAGGCCGAGCTACCGACATCCTTGAGGCCTACAATTAGATTGAAGAAATAATAAATTTGTACATTTCAGAAAGAAATATAGTGGATGAAGGTTGTGAAAGTATCTATCAGCAAGCAGTTTTGATGAGTCAAAAAATCAATATAGAACCCTCAGTGCCACGAATTACAGAAAGACAAGTTCATCGGAGTAATGTGAAGTGCAATTCATCGTTTAATTTTTATAAAGTAAATTTAGCCATACCGTTACTTGACAGCATAATATCAAATTTGAAATCGCGATTCACTGGACTAGAAAAAAAAAGCTTCATCCTTACTATCCATTTTACCTTCAATTTCATTGAACGAAACTAAAGAAAATGCTTTGGAACAATTGAGGGAGATTTATAATGATGAATTGCCAACTCCAGAACTCTTAGCTCAAGAAATGAAACTCTGGTGTGAGAATTTCAAATCTAATTCCCAATCAGATCTTCCAAACACACCAGCTACAGCTTTAAAATATATGCACGAAAATTTTTTCCAAATATCAGCGTTCTTCTTTATATTGCAGCAACCCTTCCTGTGACATCTTGTGAATGTGAACGTTCGCAACCAGTTTGAGAAGACTGAATAATTACACTAGAGCTACGAACTTCCCGGCCGTCCAAATAGTTGCTCTTAGTCCTCTGGACGAGTCGGACGGTCTGGGTCTTCAACTAGAGCTACGATGACTGAAGAAAGAAAGCGTTCCCTTGCTTTAATCCATATTCACTACAACAAAAATATATCAATTGACAGAGTAATTGATGTTTTTGCTGGTATACACCCAAGAAAATTGCAGTTAGGAAATATTTTAAATGGCTGAAATAGAGTAAAACGACCTTTCAGTTACCGCTAAGGCTCCTCTATATACAAGCCCAAGTAGTAGAGGAGCTCTAGTTACAGCAGGCCATTCCCAGATTCAAGGTTTTTTTTTTTTATTGCTTTCCCTGCAGTACATGGTAATGTATGGGGAAAGTATTGGAATCATGCCGAAAATCGCAACTCGAGTTTTCGACGGATCTATACGTTTCGAGACCTCTAGAATACGAAAAAACTATTTTTAACGTGACGTCTGTGTGTGTGTCTGTCCGTGCAGATTTTGTATCCACACTAACTAAAAATCTAATGGACCGAATTTCATAAAATTTAGTAGGTAAGTCACTTGCAGGCGAATCTGGCGCTGATTAGTTTTGGGTACGATTCGGGATAAAAGAACCCGCCTTTTTTTGCGAAATGGCCCGCAAAAGCTTGTATCCACTCTAGCTGAAAAACTAATGGACCGAATTTCACAAAATTCGGTAAGTCACTTGTGGGCCACCCTGGTGCTGATTAAATTTTGGTACGATTCAGAAAAAAATAACCTGTCTTTTTTGCAAAATGGCACGCAAAAATCGCCAAAATCTAAAATAAAAAACTACGTGTGCTCAAATATATCCATTAAATGCTTGTTTAATACGTAATTTTTATCGAAGAAAAGAATAAGACTAACCGAGATATACCGACTTTCTCGAGATATTTTAGTTTTTTCGTATTTTTTCTATGCTACCTTTGAAAATAAGTCCAGTTATCAAATGAGAACGAAAATTGAATTAAAAGTGAATTAAATTTAATTAAAATAAAGAGAACGTGAATATAAGTCTGCAGGGAAAGTCATGTGCTGCCCACATCAGATTTTTTTTAATTGGAATTAATAATTAATGTGTGTTAAGTGTTTTAAAAAGTTTCCTGTTTTCATTTGGAAATGAAGTTACTTATCTTTTATACAGGGCTTGATGAAAGTATTTTTTAATACATTTTTTCAATTGAATTTTTATTTATATATTTCGAAGAGTCTTTAAAATCGGAGTGTGGCTTATAATTGCGTTCCTATAAGAATTTTTTAATCAGGGCACCCCCCCGCGCCAACAGTTGGCTAGGCCTATGCATTCGTTAATCACATAACAAGTTACATACTGTATAATATGATGATGTTACAGTAAGCATGCAAAATTTCGTATAAATCACTTTAATACTTTTAGAGATATTTAGCTGTGTGGAATTTTTTTTTTCTAATATCTCGAGAACAGCTTTAAATAATCGACAACAATGGTTTTTATTCATTTCTTTTAAAAAGTAATTACAAAGCATTAACACTGGATAATATTGAGAATATTGAATATCTTGGTTTTCCAACTGTGATAAAAGTACTGGAGTGTGGCTCCACTCGACTTTCTCATACCAGAATCCATTTTTAAGTAGCTTGTGATTTTTTTTTTAAATCAATTTTACAAGGAAAAATTTAAAAAATCGGTATCGTTGGTACAAATTATTTCAATGCAACTCTTCACTTTAAAGGGCTCCAAAAAAATATTTCGATTGATACCGAACATGGTAATGTATCTCCGGGAATAACTTAACCATAAGGGGCATGGGTGCCCATAGACTCTTATTCTAGGAGGAGGAAAACTTAAGAATAAGACGTATAGCATGATGCCTGCCTGCTTTTGTGAATATAATGTATATACAGGTGGGGGCACGTACCCCCTTCCCTTTCCCTCCCTCGTGGGCGCCCATGCCAAGGAGGTCACGAACACATCTATTGCAACAATTTTTCACAACAATGATTGAAACTATTAAGTATCGTGATTATTGAGCTATAAATAACCTCTTATGCATGTTTTATGTCAAATTTTGTCCTATGCTGCCATGTTAAATAAATGCAAAATATTGAAGTTTTCCCTCGAATCTAAAAAAACTATATCTAGTTCTAGATTTTTCATTAGCAAAGCCGGATATAAAGTTTCTTGAAAATACATCAATATTTGTGGCAGCTATCATCTACCCAAGAAATCGACCATAGACATGCATACAGGACATCACCCCAAAAATAATCAAAACGTGTTCATGGGGTCTTGAAACATATATTGGCATCCAATCTCGAAATCTAAACAATACTTTCTCTATGCTATATTTCACAGTAAGAGAAAGTACAAATGAACTGGACTGTGGCTCAGCTCGACTTTCTACTAGAATCCCTTTTACTTTCCCTGCAGTACATGGTAATATATAGGAAAAGTATTGGAATCATGCCGAAAATCGCAACTTGAGTTTTCGACGGGTCTACACGTTTCAGGACCTTTAGAACACGAAAAAACTATTTTGAGCGTGACGTCTGTGTGTCTGTCTGTGCAATGTTTGTATCCACTCTAACTCAAAAACTAATGGACCGAATTTCATAAAATTTGGTAGGTAATTTACTTGTGTGTGACCCTGGTGCTGATTAGTTTTTGGTAGGATTCGAGAGAAAACAATCCGAAAAAATTGCCTATATCCACTTTAGCTAAAAAATTAATAGATCAAATTTCACAAAACTTGGTTGATAAGTCACTTACGGGTTACCCTGGTGCTGATTAGATTTTGGAAAAAAGTAACCTGCCTTTGTTTTTGCGAAATGGCCAGCAAAAGTCTAAAATAAAATACTGCGTATGCTCAAATATATCAAATAAATGCTTGTTTTATACATAATTTTTAACACTGAAGAGAATAAGACCAGCCCTATTACACAAGGACTAGCCGCTCTCGAGATATTTAGTTTTTTCGCATTTACGTTGCGCCATCGTTGAAAAAAGTCGTTACCGAGAACGAAAATTGAATTAAAAGCGCAAATTCAGTGTCATTTCAAATAATTATGGACGTTATTTTGTGCAATTCAACTCAATATAATGAATTATTGAAGAAATAAAGAGAACGTGAATATGAGTTTGCAGGGAAAGTCATGTGCTGCCCCACATCAGATTTTTCATTTTAAAGGGCTTGAAAAACTATTTCGATTGATACCAAGCTTGACAATGCACTCTATCGGGTAACAATATTGGATAACAACTTTTGTATTTGTAACAACGTTACAAATACAAAAATCTGATGTGGGCAGCACATGACTTTCTCTGCAGACTTATATCCACGTTCTCCTTATTTTAATTCACTTTTAATTCAATTTTCGTTCTCATTTGGTAACTGGACTTATTTTCAATGGTGGCGTAGAAAAAATACGAAAAAACTACAGTATCTCGAGAACGGCTAGTCCTAGTGTAATGGGGTTGGTCTTATTCTTTTCTTCGTTAAAATAACGTATAAAACAAGCATTTAATGGATATATTTGAGCATACGTAGTTTTATATTATAGACTTTGACTATTTTTGCGGGTCATTTTGCAAAAAAAGGCAGGTTATTTTTTTCCGAATCGTACCAAAATCTAATCAGCACCGGGGTAACCCACAAGCGACTTATCTACCGAATTTTATGAAATTCTGTCCATTAGTTTTTCAGCTAGAGTGGATACAATTTTTGCGGGCCATTTCGCAAAAAAAAAAAAAAAAAAAAAAAAAGGCGGGTTCTTTTATCCCGAATCGTATCTAAAACTAATCAGCACCAGAATCGCCAAGGAACTTATCTCTCACATTTTATGAAATTCGGTTCATTAGTTTTCTAGTTAGGTGGATATAAAATCTGCACAGAAAGACAGACCCATAGACGTCACGCTAAAAATGATTTTTTCGTATTCTAGAGGTCTCGAAACGTGTAGATCCGAAAACTCGAGTTGCGACTTTCGACACGATTCAAATACTTTCCCTATACATTACCATGTATTTCAGGGAAAGTAAAATTTGGCTGTTTTTTCACTACAATTATTGAAACGTTTCGAAACGATCATTTGATCCATAATCTCTCTCATGCATGATTAGGTCAAATTTTGTTCTATGGTGCCATGTTAAAAAAATATAAAATTTCGAATAAATTTAGCTTTTTGTCGATTTTAAATAATTTTATATAAAATTTAGTGGACATGTATTAATATTTGTGGCAGTTATTGGGTACACAGAAAATCGACCACAAACCGACGGACATATCTTCAAAAATAATTAAAACGTGTTCAAAAGGTCCTAAAAACGTTGGCCTCAAAATCTCGAAATGGAAAAATTTCGTGGAAACAATTTTTTCTCCATACTTCACATGAGTAAGTAAACATAAGTGTAATATCATGAGAAGCATTCTATAAGAATGCCATTCCCTTTAAATTTCAAATGCCATTACAAAAATATAGTTATTTTATATACAAATAAAAATTTGTATATAAAATAACTATTTTTGTAGCACTTTTAAGATAGTTAATTTCACTTCATATTTTACAATTTGAGAGTAGCATGTCTGAAAAATTGGACTCTTCTCTGGTGCAATCAAAATTGACCTTTTACGTTTACACACTGAAATAATCGTACAAAATTTCATTTAAATGGGTCAATTTGTTCAAAAGATATCTATGCATCTTCCTGTTTGGCAGGATATAATTAAAAAAAAAAATAGTTTATTCGTATTCTGGAATGTTCAAAATTTGTAAATCCATGTATTTAATCCAACAGGAGTTTTGAACCTGTTACAATATTTTTTGTTTATTCTGTTGTTCATTGCATTATTTAATAAGTAAATTAAACACATACCGCCTTTCCTTTCAGTTTCACTGGACTACAGAAGCAGTTGCTTAGAGTCTGCGGCACAGAATAGAGCCAAAATTCCTAATTTGTTAAGGGTGAGCGTCAGCACAAATCTTCTGCCCTATCCGCGTTTTGTTAACTCTCGTGGAACACGTTTTCCGCCGAAATTCTGCTCAAACAGTTGCGAAATATGATAAAATGCAATGCTTAGATTATATTAGAACTAAATTTAATACGCAATAAAACACAGAATATATTTCTTATTTTAATCCAAAATATTTTAGGTGCTGCCATCTGTTGTCCTAATTTAATTCATGCAGACTATTTTTATTTTTTTAATGTCTATTCCTTCTAATATGCTATTAAATACAACAGATCATGTATAATTATGCCGCAATCACTGAAACGTAATTGAACTTGGAGATAAAGCTGCAGTCCTCGGTCATGTACATTCCCCTTATCAAATTTATAGAATGAGAAATTACCTTTTTGTGATTGCGGCATTATTATACATGATCTGTTGTATTTAATACTGTATTAAAAGGAAAAGATTTTTAAAACTGCTCATTAAAAAATAAAAATAATCGGTATGAATAGATATTTAAATTACGACAACAGATGGCAGCACCAAAAATATTTTAGATTAAAATAGAAAATATATTCTGTTTTACTGGGTATTAAATTTAGTTTTAATATAATATAAGCATTGCATTTTATCTTTCAGAAAATATTTCGCAACTGTTTGAGCAGAATTTCGGCGAAAAACGTGTTCCTCGAAAGCGTGGATATGACAGATTTACTAAAGCTCACCCTTAAAAGTACAGAATGATGTCTCTAAAACTCATTGGCAAAACAGTAAATTTGTTACTACTCGTATACGCAAATTCTCTAAAGAGTCCCTTTTAGTTTCGAGTCATCTAATTTTATGCAATCAAATCATTATATGTGGTTTCAAACGTATCTAGTCAAATCACATGCTTTATTATTTTTCGCACGCTTAACCATATTCAAGGTCCTTCAGCTCAAAAAGACAAAGACCAAGAGAGGTCAACGTAAAAAGTTTTTACGTTGGCCTTGGACCAAGATGCTTGCTTTCGGGGTCCTTGTGTCAGAGACACTCATCCCCCCACATCCAATATAATGTTGTCGGACCATAGGTGTAGATTAGAATTGCAGTTGGACAGCAATGTCGCTCCACTCCAGTGGAAGTGTTTTAGTCAGTATAAATTATTAGAGTGGTCCAGAAAATTATCTTGGTATGATTGATGCCTGCTCGGTTGTAAAGGAAAGGGCAAGAAAAGCGCAAGAGCGAGTCGCAATAATATTAGAAGAATGCAGAAATTTAAATTTCGGCATGGAAAAAACAGTTAAAAAAGTCGAAAAAATGCAAGATCAGCAACGGAAAGCTAAAAATTTATAAGTATGGGCTGGCGTCATGAGCGTTGCAGGCAAAAGCTAGCTGCCTGAAAGCTATTGGTCAGCTCAGAATCCGTAGCTGGGACCACCTCCATTCACCGAAGTGGACATCTGTGGCGCCATCTACCGAAGCCAAGGGAGACCAAACTGGGAAAGACTAAGTTTAATACTTCGACTAAAAATAAATGTTGTAGTTTCTTATGGCCTCCTGTTTTCGACGGAGTCGATACAGGACCAGTGATGCAGGAAGCACGACAGAACGAAGAAAGACACAAGACAAGAGAACAAAGTTTATTACAAACAAGCATCACTGACGAAGGTCGGAGGGGATGGAGCTTCTCATTTAGACGAGGACCCAGAAGGCGGAAGACTGACTCTTTATCGTCAATAAACATCCATGCCTTACTCTGGATTCGAACCCGAGCCCACTAGACAGCAGCCGAAGATGCTATCCACTTCACCGCCTGGGCGGTTAATAAATAAAAATTTGGAAAATAAATAAAAAATTTGGAACAATAAACCTCGCTTTCTCCCACTTAGTTCTCTGGGAATCAAGAAGATGCCTTGCCCTACATTTCCTGCAATAGGAAAACGAGGTTATGGCGTATGTTTGGTCCACGTCTCTCATACAGGGTCTGCTAATTTTTCTTGTAAAAATTTTGACTGAATTTTCGAACCTGCTCTGCAATGCTAGACTTGAGGTCGTGATAAATTACTTCATTTTGAACGTACCTAGGAGCTTTAACAATGCAATGAAGGACTTTCCCAGATACTTTATGGAGTGCGCAAAAGGAATATTTCCATTGAAAATTTTGAGGGTGAAATTATGATTTAGTTCTCGGTAGTTAGGACACCTTGTTTTTCAAAATATACAGAAAAAAAAAACAACGTAGAACGAAATTTCAAATTTTTCCAAAAACAACTCTTGGTATTTTAAATTCAACGTTGACATTGACAAAATGAAAGTTTGAGTTCACCAGAATATCCAGTCTTCTCATGCTTAATCTGGGGACAATCCCATCTAAAATGAGTTTTTGAGCAGCACCTAAAACACCGGCCTACCTGGCCCATTTTTCCGGATTCCCTATTACTAGGACGTGCCCTTTCGCCCTCAGGTCGAAACTGGTTACGCTCCCCTCTGTCTTCAGGTGTACTATTATTTGGACCATGCATGTTGCATCAGCAAGACTTAGCTGCATAAGACTTTCCCCTGGCCGTGTATACATATCACACTCCCTGGGTTTAAACCTCCCTTCTCCTTGCCGTATGCCTATATGGGCGTACGTCTTGATGTCCCGTCCTTTGATAATTTTGCCCGCCACCAACTGGTTGATGATCTCAAAATCTTTCGCCCCCTTTAACTGGCAATAACAATTCCACACGGATATCACCCGAGTCGCAAATTGCACGAAATTCTCGTCAGTTCCCCGGCTCGTCTTTCGAAACTTTGAGACATACCTGGGGTGAGGGCTGGTAATTTTTCAAAACTACCCTTTTAATTTCCTTGTAGTCCCCATAATTTCCCTCATGGACTTGAGTCAGTAAATTTGCCGCCTTATCGCCCAACAGATTCAAAAGAATCATTGCCTATGAACTTAAGAGGTACACTCTCAGAGGCGAATGCCTTCTCCAGGCTTGAAAAATAATAATTCCATTGGTCTGACTGCGTAGGTACTTTGACCATCAATAAGCGTATTGTAATGAGATTTGGATCTCTCATTACTTTTGTATTAAACGCATAAATCCATAATATATTTCTGATCTTCAAATTTATATACAGCTTTTTAACTTAATTAATTCTGCCTTGAACTCCCTCTTGTCCTGCATTTGTGTAATTATATTTTAGAAATATCAAACTCTTAACCGCAATCTGAAGCCATTTTTAAAAGTATTATTTCGGACGAGTGCACACTCGGAGAATAATTTTCCGTTAAGTTCGAGGTCATTTTGACTGGCGAAAAAGGAAGTGCCATGTAAAGGGTTTAATTGCAATGTATATATTTCGGCTGAGATGAAGTGTACAGGCGGTGCTTGGCAGTGCCTGGTGTGACTAACTGACATGACAGATGAACATCTGGCATTTGTGACGCATTTATAGCGTGAGAATGAATTTCGGGAGAAAAAATTGTGTTTTGAAAGCTTTCTCGCAGGTCCGTGTATAAAAGTGGGTTGAGCCATTTTTCTGGGACATTCCACTTTTAACTGCCCGACCTCTGCGGTAGTCTGGGCTTCGGCCCAACTATTTTCGGCACTCACTTTGGGTTTCGGGAGTTCGGCCACTAGGTTGGTTCCTGGAGGTCCGTGAGCTTGGGGAATGTGGCCATGTTGAAGACGTATGATCCAAGGCCCTTCCGGATCGAGGAATTGTCATAGACATCCCTATGGGACGACCAGAGGACCATGCCAGATCTAATTCTGTTTCCGTCCTAGTCATCGACAATCCTTCGGGACAACCTAAGGATTATGCTGGGTCGGTCTGCCTTGTTCCCAGAGTTTCTATTTGGACCAAGTATCCCCTATGACTACCTCTGGTACGCCGGATCTTCACAAAGGACGACGAATTATTTCGCCAGAATCTCGGGTCAAGTGGATACCCTGTTTCACTTCTTGGGGAGGTTTTTACCTCCCATACTTGTAACGGTTTGTAAACTATGTGGCTTGAGGTAAGTCATTTACATCTTAATCGGGGAAAGCTGGTGTACATGATAATTATTTTTGTAAATATATTGACTCCATGAAGGGCGAGGCAAAATTCTAATGCATCAAAGCTGGCTATAAAATTTAATATATTTATGTTAATATCATTCTTTGAGTGCTCGTTCCTATTGTTGTCTTGACCATACCTAATTGTATAAAATATATAATTTATTATTTGTTACGCCACATGTTTCACTAATGTCTCTATTCAAGCAACACTTTTTTGAACTCATAACTGGCCTACAATGTGTTGCCAATCACATTTTTTCCTTCAACATAAACACAAAGTCACCATCAGTCTTGACGAGCAAGCAGCCAATAAGAATGTTTCGCTGGTGCCAACACATGCAAGCCAAAGAGAATCTATTGTGTGAGTGAGCAATAAAAGCTCATTATATGACTGATTTAATGTATTCTCAGTTCGTTAATGCTAAATAATGTTGTAGCGAGTCCTCGTTCAAGACTTAAAATTCTAACTGTGAGCCTTAAAGTTCTAACTATGCCACGGTTCGACAATGGTAATAGCCATAATTTTGCTAACTGACGCTCCATTACTAGAAGGTCTATAGTTGTAGCTTAGGCAGGGCAAAGAAGGAATAGTGATTACGCAAAAGCTTTTAGACCAAGGTCTAGAAGGCTCTATGGGGGGAGGGGGGGGGGCGGCCCTGCAGCCACAAAAGTGAATAGACAAACTAATAAAAGATGCTACTGGTTCTGCCTTTCCAGCTTCAAACCCTACTCAGATCGCCGCTACTGAAATCTGAATGACTGAAGGTAAATTTCAGAATAATATGAAATAATAAAGGAAAACAGGAGGTGCTAATTAGTGGCAAGATACTATGTTGAAATAATTGGCTCCAAACAAAAGTTAAGAAAAGCTTAGGATAAAAAAATTATCCTTTCCAATTTTGAGGCCTCAAGCAATTTTATGGGTTGTTTGGCCCTCAGGGAGCCTCTGTATTTCACAATATTTTTCTTGAGTAACTTTCTCTTAAAAGCCATATGATGTCCACTAGCTCAACCACTCCCACTCATACAGAAAAACATTTTGCATATCTTAGTTCTGTTCCTGCTAGAAGCCCAATTTTTTAAGGTCTTCACGTATTTGCCACAAGTATTTAGAGTAATTTGATAGTTTTAACACTACAATGCATGATTTTTAATTTTTTTTTTTTCACCAAACGTTTTTTTTTCTTAGTGGTTTTGGGCTTAAGTATATGTGAAAAAATATTAAAAAAAATATTTAGCTTTTTCTATTGGTTAATTTTTGAATTTTTAGGTTTGATTCATATATGAATCAGTATGCATTTAGCTACAACTTTCAATTGATATTGAAGAGATAAAAAAAAAATGATTTACCAACATATAAATAATAAGTTTGGTATAAAAATGCTAAATTATACTTTGTTTATAAAGAGAAAATATATTTTAATTAAATTTAAATGTTTAATTGAATTTAAATTTCAGATATTTTTTAAGGTCTGCATTTTATTACTATTATATTTATGTAGAATGGAAAACACCACATTCTTTTACAGCCAATAAAAGATTGTGTATTGCACATTGACAAATTTATTTACATCTAGTGTGGTTTTCATTTCAAATCAGCATATGTTTGATATTGTTCTGCCTGACACATGTGGGAGAATGTATGCTGCAGGGCCTTTAGTTCTTTTTACATCACAATATTTCTGTAAGCTACTGCTTGGACTCCCCCACTTTAGGACAACACTCGCCAATTTCTGTTATATTTGAATAAATAATTTTAATATCATTGAATTGCTATGTTCCTTGTTATATGCTATATTGCAAATTTATTAGTATTGCTAATTATAATATTTTAAGAATTCAAAATTTATTAATAATCTAAATATTCAGTAAAATTACATTTCTAGATTAAATCTTTAGTAATTGCATTATAGTTGCTTGCGGAATATAAATATCCAAAAAATGAAAAAGAAATCATGGCCTTCTAAAAAAATATGAAATATATAAATAATTTATATCTCTAATTAACAATATCCTAATTAGTTATTGAATAAGCATTGCAGGGTATATGAATTAGTACAAGATATAAGCTGTTACTTGATATTATAACACTAAATTTTGCTTAAAAAATGAAATTGATTCATATGCACCACTGTGTATAGTGAGTCTAAACCTACCAGTTAATGCATGGTGATGCATATATGAATCAATCACAAAAATCAAAATGAATTTTAATATTAAAAATTTCAAGTTAAATTAATTTACAGAAATGAAAATTGCATACCTTGAACTTCGTAGAATAAATTTTTTGAAGTTCTATGAAAAAAATTACTGCCAAAACACACAATATGTTAACATGGAAATCAGAAAGAAATTCTGAAGAAAAAATGACTTACTAAACTATACATAACGTGCATCGGTGGTCTAATTTAGACGCTAGCAGCAATAAATTACTGAGAGGGTATTCTGGTTATGGAATAAGTACAGAAAGCAGACTATTTCTCGATATTTTAAGGCGAAATCAGCTAAAAATTAGATTGATTCATATATGAATCAGTATGCATTGTAGGGTTCAGCAGAAGATCCTAATTTTGAAGAGTTTCCTACATGTGTGTAGCATGGGACAGTAGTACCAACAGGTAATGTTTCTATTGGGTAATAAAAGTGCCTTTAAACTTAGTTTAGAAGAGTTAAGGTCTTTCATCATAACTCAGTAAACATATCATTAACATAACTAATAATCAAGATCACTACTCTTGCAGATAAGATGAGACAGATGCTCATAGCATTTTTTATATGTTGTCACTTTAGTATGCTGAAGATGCTATCTTTGCAACTTGTAGAATAAGATGGTCCAGCTTTTAAACATTGCGAACATTTGTTGCAAAATACATGCAATGTCCAAATCTTATCTTGATCATAAAGAGGGATACAAAATACTTATGCCTTCTAAATCACTAGAAAAATTAATTTACTATGGACTTTCGTTGTAAATTCATCACACACATAACAAAGAGATTCATAGAAATTCATAGCATTTACCCATTGATGCTGCTATCAGAGTATATATGTGTAACTATGTAGTAGTATGTACATGCTCAGATCAGCTCCACGAAGAAAGAACCAATTGCTTTTAGTTCTCACCTTTAAAACAGATGAAAGTTCTCATTCAATATCAGAGTAAGACGAATGAATTTGACTGATAATCGAATGTCCAGAGTTTCAACTGCATGTACACACCAGAAGTTGCTGTTTGGCAAAGATTGATATCCAGCCTATTGCAAAAAATGTTAGGCGATACAAGGATAAAGAAAATGCATTCATTTTCACATTTAATACATCCAAAAATGTAACATTTGTTATGCTTTGAATCTGGGAAAATTTCAGCGTTGTTCAGTGTAATTAGATATCTGAATAAAAAGGTAAGATAGATTAATAAGATATAGAACAAATTTTTTGTAATGTCTAACATGAGTCAAATTTTATTCAGTTTAAATATAAACATAAGTTAATTTTATAAAAATTAAATGATACATAACTCCTAGAATTTACCATAAACTTCATAGAGCTATGCCATTTTAATGTTTAGAAGTTAATTTTTAATAAAAGGGGCAGCTCACTATGGTCACTTGCTTCCTTTTTCAATGTACACACACATCAAAACTTCAAAAGCAATCATTTTCAGTTTTTACCTCTCAAGATTGAATTAAATTTATGAAGCAGGATACTAGCTTTTAAATACACCTATATAATTCTTAATATTGTCTCACAAATGTGCACTCATATTTTTAATTGCTTTTACATTCTAAAATAAAGTTCCTTCTATGTGACAACTTATTCAAAATCAATTGTCAAAACTGTCAATTAAACAATTGTTGTAATTATTTTATCTGAAACAATCAAGTTGATTTAATTTTTTTAATATATAGAGATAGTGTTAAATGTATTGTTAAAACACTCTACTTAAACTTGTGCTGATATTTTGAATTTTACTGTGCACACAGGATCTCGTGATGTTCAAGGAAATTTAGTGACACCGATGAGGCAAGAATGATAATCGCAGTTAACAAGTTTGGAGCTAGCATGCTATTATCAATGTTACTAAAGTGAAATTGAAGAAACTCACTGGATAGAGAAATGTGGCATTGGAGCAGTTAAGCTCTATAGAAAAAAAAAATCTTTAGGCACATCACACACGGAAGGAAAGTACGTCAGCTTCAAAAGATATCTCGGACAGCATAAAGTAACATTTTAAGTTTTTAGTGGCTCTATATTGCCAAGTTTTTATAGAATATCTGTTTATTGCACAAAAAGAAAATTAGATCTTTCCAGAGCTGCTAAACTTGTCAATAACTTGCATCAATTTTGAAAAAGAGAAGGATGAACTGTGAAGTTGGAGTAGCAACTGAAATACCACACACAGCTATAAAAAAAAAATGCAGGTCTAATGCATTTTTTTTTCTACAACAGAAGAGTGTCACAGAAGGTTTGTTTTCATTTCTATGTTGGACGCTGTCCTCTGTGATTTAGAATCCAAATTTTCTATATGTGCAATCATCCTCATTTAACTTTAACCTTATTTGTCAAAATATTCATCAATTCTATCGTTGTGGTAAAAGGATTGTACAAAGGTGAGTTGAATAAGAAATGCAAAAGGAGTTGGAGATAAACCCCCAGAAGGTTTTCCTGGATCCACTTCTGCTTCACTGTTACTATTGCCAAATCGGATCATTGTGGGTTAAAAGTTTGCTAAAAATCGTTAAGTACTAATTAAATTATTGTTATGCTAATTACCTAAACTGACACGAGCTAATTTAGCTAAATCTACATTACTCACGTAATAGCAGATAATATAAATTTCATTTGCAAGCTATTGTTTGGACAGCACTGCTTTAGAGCACATTAATTTAACCAAAGTAATTAATCAATGGAGCAAATTAATCTATAGTGTCCTTGCCATAATTATTTTATTGATTATAATTCATTGTATTTTAACATTTTATTAGGACATTTTAATACGTACTGTATAAATGTCTAGATATAAGTACAACACAAAGTATAAAAAGACACTTTGCAGCAATCAACTTTATTGGTGAGAAGGATTTTTTTTCATATAAAGAAAATGTGTAAGAAACATTGTGAAAAGTTTCAACAAAATTTACAAATGTAATAGAATATGGAAGAAGACTGCTTAAAAATACAAGATGTAAAACAAAAATTGAAAATATGTTGTTACTGATTTGAATGATGTGCTAATATAAACTGAATAGACGAAATTTTATTGTAACTTTGATATTCCCATTGCATCAGATTAAAAAAATTAGATGCGAAAATGTTCTTTTAATGGAGAAAAAAATTAGCTGCAATATATTATAAATTAAACTTGAAATCGCCTTAGAAATAATTCATTTAGTAAGCTACCCAGAGAATGACAAGAAAATCATTTCCATATTAAAACCTTTCTATTTATAAACACAAAATAAAGAGGATGGTACAGCTACAACACTGCAAATTAAGTGATTAGACATTATATCTGATGTTCAAAAGAACAGCAAATTGCCTGTAAAGTATGAAAAGAAGCTAGTTTGCCTTAAGACTAAATCTAAGGCAAATATTCTGTCTGAGTATTGACAGCACAGGGATAAATATATAAATACAGAAGACATCTTCACGATGTTAGGAATGTTCTAAATAAATTGTCACAGGGCTGTGTTGTACATACATATATATATATTTATATATTTTTTACATTTGAAGATAATCTTTATTTTACAAGTCTTTGCCCTTAAAAATTCTAGGCCATTTAATTTAAAGCAGCACACACACAAATTGGACAGGTAAGCAACGCATACCCACCAAAACACACAAAGAAAACACATAAGATAGAAACACATCAAACTTCCACAGAGCAGGTATCGTTGATTTTTACAGCTGAAACAGAAGAGAAAAAATACTTCAAAGCCTCCTTGGCTTATACTCCATCTCAAAAATATTATAGCTGATTTTAAGCTAAACAGTTCTTTCAATGTACACTCTGAGCACCTAAATTTACAATAAACCTCCATGGTCTGAAGGTTTTGACACACACGCACACACATACATACAAACAAAAGGGGGAAAATGTCTAAAAAAAAGTATCTATAGCTCATTGGACATTTAACAGACAATGTTTATCCTCCAAAATGGTAAGTTTTTTTTTTGTTTTAATATCACAGTTTACCAGTTTGTAAAGATTGAAAGCACACAAGAAATAGATCAATTAAAAAAAAATAAAGAGTAAAGCAATGCTTCAAACATTCAACTTGAGACACAACACAATATTAACAGATTTAACCATAAAATAGTAACTTTCGACAGGCCATGGTTTAGTGTTTTAATATGCACAGACACAATGTGTGTTTCAGATCAATTATGAACGGCAGTCGACTGCTGCTGCTGTCTTTCGACTTCTTCAACAAGAAGGGCTTTTTGATGAGATACAGGTGGCATGTCTGGCATTTTCTGTTTCAAAACATCTGAACCAAACCATTTTGCAAGATTAACAGGAGACCGGCGATTGGTGGATGATTGACCAGGTAAAACATGCTGGTGTTTATTATCTAGGAAAAAAAAAAAAAAATTAATGTATTTTTAGAGCATTGAGTGAAATAAAATCTGGTATGCTTTTAACCATTTTCAGTAGAGATGCAGTTAACAAGAAAAACAGTAAAATAATGTTTTTAGCCTGTTTATTTATAGAACTAAATAAGAAAATAATTACAAATATTAAATAAATACTAAAACAATCTGAAACCTTTATATATTTAATCAAATTGCTAAAATTATGGAGAGGCAAATATTTAGCAGATTTCTTTACAGTATTCATACAGTTTCAAAGTATTTTTTGCTAATCTAATACACAAGAGAAAATTTCAATACACGCTTCTAATTTGTTCCATAATGCATTAACCATGTGATGATTTTGATGAAGTTTTCCCAGGCAATGAGGACAAATGTAGGTAATATACATATTTTGATATTTTCAATACATATTTTGCAATTTTTATTCTGAATGAAAGGGAAGTGCAAAATTGGGAATATTCGGATGCAAGTTTTATCCCTTTACAGTGAAGTAATAAGAATTAAAAATCCGTTTGTCTGTCACGACCACATGCACAAAACCAGCTCAACAGATTTACACACATTTTTCTTTCCTGTTTAAGCTTAATAAGGAACAGATTTATGGCTAAAATATCTTCACATTTGTATTCCTTTCATACATAGTGAAAATTTATAAATATGTTTCCAAGTTAAATATCTTCTGAAATACAAGTCCTATCTTTGTGAAACTTCTTTCAGTCAATGCAACTTAATTCAAGGAATGTTTCATCATCCTCAATGGCTTGAGGGCTCATTGTGGGTCTTGGACTTCCTCAGAAGATTCTTCCAAGTTATCCCCCTGGGAGCAATGCTTCTCTTCAATTTTAAATATTTAACACTTCAAAGTCCTTATCCATACAATCGATCCATCCATCTGAACTTCGGTCATTCTCCAAGTCTCCCAATCAGTGTGGACATAAAATAATTTCGTTGAGATTTTGTTGTTATCCATTTTTAGCTAATATCCTGCTCATTGCATTGTTAATTTCAAATGTATTTAACTATACCATAATATTTGTGTAATGTGAATAGTTCAAACCAAGGAATACTTGATATAAACTTTCTTGTCCTACTTCCTCAGATTGATGGTAATTAAATTACTCAATTTTCGACTGTCTCTAATAATTGTCTATGATTTCAAAATGATTCAACTGATTTACACACTTTTTCACTCATTTGTTAAAATTAAAAGCATGTTTATGGCTAAAAATATTTCAAATTTTGTATTGCATCAATTGTATTTTAGTATTATCCAGGCAATGTCAGGTATTTTTGCTAGCCCTTACATAAAGGCCTTCAGTTTATATTTTATGTTTTAGTCTTTATACTTTTGACATGTGAAAACCGATTTTTAAAATTTGAATTATTTTTTTTTGTTATTTAATGTTGTATGCGATTTCGACCATTTTTTCCCCTTTTTCCTTCACCATCCAGACGTCGTAGAAAAAGATAAATCACATGATCGGAAATTGCAGACAATTGCGAGTAAAAATATATCAATTTCAAATTTCAGGGACAAATTCTAATATTTTTTAAAGATTTTAAAACAAAAGTCACTTTCGGCTCAAAAAATCAAACTTTTGTTTTTAAATCTCGTGTCGGGAAAAGTACTGACAATTTCGAATAATTTACATTTTTAGAAAGCTCAAAGATCAGGCTTTCTTACAAGCCCAATCTCGTTAAGAAATAAGAAAAAGTAGCCGCACGATCCGGATTTTAAGGAAGTAATGATTTTCAATTTCTTGGCCAAATCATGAAAGATTTTCACCCACATGCACACACAGACGCATGGTGTTTCTATGGTGGAGGTGAGGTGGGCATAGTAAAATCGAATGGAATATTCGATATTTATGCCTGCCAAATAATGAATGTACGTTAAATTAAAACAAACCATCCATTTTATGGGGGTGGGGGGAAGGTGACACTTGAAAACAGATTTTTAAAATTTGAACTATTTTTTTGTTATTTAATATTTTATGCGATTTTGACCACTTTCCCCCCTTTTTTCTCCACCATCCAGACGTTATAGAAAGAAACAAATCACACGACCGGAAAAAACAGACAATTGCGAGTAAAAATATATCAATTTCAAATCTCGGGGACAAATTCTAATATTTTTTAAAGATTTAAAAAAAATTACTTTTGGCTAAAAAAAAAACCCAACTTTCGTTTTTAAATCCACACGTCTGGAAAAGTACCGACAATTTCGACTAATAATTTACATTTTTAGAAAGCTCAAAGATCAGGCTTTCCTACAAGCCCAACCTGGTTGAGAAATAAGAAAAAGTAGCCGCACGATCCGGATTTTAAGGAAGTAATGATTTTTAATTTCTCGGCCAAACCACGAAAGAAGGGATTGATTTTTCCCCCACATGCGAGCACAGACGCACGGTTTTCTATAGTGGAGGGGAGGTGGGCGAGGTTATAACGTCATGGTTCTGATGAGGTTGCGTATACAAAACTTCATTTTCTAAAATGATAACTGCTAAAGGTGTTAGTAAGAATGCTGTGAAAAAATTAATCTGTCATCAAGATTACTATATCTGTCTAACAAGGCGAAGATATAATGAAGTTGAACAATTTAAAATTGCAAGTAAAGACCATCAGATTTATACTGTTAAGCAAATTAAAATGGGATTAACCACTTATGATGATAAACGCCATATTTTAAACGACGGAATTAAGAGCTTAGCATATGGTCATTATAAAATTTAAATGATTAAATTATGGTGGATTGAATTGTGGTGAAGTATTGTTTACATCGGGTGGTGGTTGGGACTACAATTAAAAAACTTAAACACTGAAGAAATAAAAAAATAAATAAAAAGAAAGTCATGGAGACTGTCGCTGTGCATTTATGCATCAGGTGGTGGTGGGGACAATCTTTAAAAGAAAAACTTTTTTTTGCTGAGCTGCATCGTTAAAGCAGCATTGTTATTTCTTAAATACTAAATTCACATTAAACATAATCAGTCTCAAAAATACTTTCATGTCATTTGCGATGCAATACTAAAAATGCAGACAAACGGATACAATTTCATTTATGTAAAACAAAAAATAGAGGAGCATACCTCTATAAAAAACATAGGAGCAGCTGATCCCGGCTGTGAGTACACATCAAAGGAATCCCTTTCCTAGGGTTACAGGTACAGAAATCCTCAGAATCTCACAGTTCACAAACATTTGAATAAATTCACTTTACAAATCAATTTTCAAGAACACCCCCCTAGAAATTTCATTATTAGTTTTAACGTCATTAAACTAAAACAAACTTTGTTAATTCCAAGGGATTATGGCACCAGCGATTTTGCCACGGTCAGAATTTTCAAGGGTAGTGAACAGGCAGGTCACCGAAGGCGGCTAGTATATTAATATATATATATATATATTACTGACATATATAGGCATAAATATATAGACAAGCACCTCTCTCGACATATCGCTCATGAGTCGCCACTGGTATTCACCCACCTTCCACATGGAACTAAAGAAAGCCTGCCACCTCGTCCAAGGGGCAATGTCTCCATACCTTGAAATTTGATCCATTCTCTATGTTTACCAATAAATGGTGCTCGTTTTCCACCTCCACCATCGAGGAGAAAAAAAGGGCATGCAGCGCTAATGTTTGTTTCCCTTTCTCTAACTTTTTTTGTTAGCACTTGTGTTTAAATAAAAAAAAAAAAAAAAACTTCTATTTTAAACAAATCCTTTGATTTATAATGTCTCAAAAGAATTTGTTGGCATTTTGGGGTATAAAACAGCAAAAAGGAAATGAACCAAAACCCCCAAAAAGAGACAGATTTTTAAATTCAATAATCACAGGGCTGCTATTTTTTTCTATTTTATTTTAAATCATATGTTGTTAAATCATATGTTGTAAAGTATGTTGTAGACTCCAGTCGTGCTGTGAATAATTGGTTAACAGTCAGCAGTATGCTGGGGCCTCCAATCATCTTGCTATGTGTCGAGTCGTGATAGTTCCACTCTTAGATGCAATATACTATTTCTCCTCCAGTAGGATGAGTGTTGAGATTTCCAGATGTATGACTTTGTGTTGATTTTTTTTAGTGTTTTGAAATAAACTGAGCTAAAGTGTCCATAGTTTGTGCATGATATCCTAAGCAACTGATCTGACTCCTCTATTGGAATTAGCACCTATGCTTTGCTTCCGACAGAACACTTGGACAATGCAAGTTATTCTCATATTTTTGTTTGCTGCTAACTGTGTACTTTTGATTGTATTCGCTGCAGTCCACGAATAAACTACTTGTGTGTTTTAATGCATTTGTTTTATTGTGTGCATGTGAAATTAACTGAATCATTTTCTTTAGGCTTTGTTCCGATGTTATTAAATTCTGGAAACATTGCAATGTAAATGTAATACCTTCAGAAAATAAAATGATTCTTCATAAAATTAGCTTGATGGGACAGCAAGGTTCCAATCAAATGTACAAATTGATTTTGAATATAGAAAATAAATAAACAATAAGAACCACCGCAAGTATTAAATGGATAAACAATGAAATTCAGTGAAATAATGTACCTCTGTTTCCTGGAAATCCAGCAACCACTTGTGCTTGTGCAGCGGTCACTTGGTTTTGACTGTTCATGAGAAGTTGCTGCAAAGTAGCAGGATGGAGCCTTTGAGATTGAGCAATAGCCTGAAGTTGTCTGCTATCAAGGGCACCTCGTTGAAGTTGGAGAGAAAGTCCCAAACTATTCAGCTGATTCATTGTATTAGACTGGGCTAAAGAAAACAAATTAATAATTCAAATAAAGTATACCATGCAGAATATAGAACTACTGTCAAAAATATTACAATGTATTAGGTAAAAATAAACTTTTTTAACAAAGCTAGAATGCAATTGAAGATATTTAATGTATTAAGGAAGTTCTTCCTTTCCCTTTTTGTGATCAGGCAAATAAAATGTTGAGATGACCCCTCAATTTTGCCTGACCTTTAGGTCCTTTCTAATATTAAGAAAACAGTTTTTTAAGGCCTGGATTTGCACAAGATTTGTCTTGAGTTATTTCCATTTCCTATTAAGGTTACTTTCCAAACAATGCATAGTATATCTAAAGAAGAAGTATTATGATGGGGACTAACTACTGAATCGAGAGTTTGATTACTAATTGAATTGTAAATATTCTACCAGCTAATTAAAAACATGAAGCTATGAAAGCTACAAAAATACACTGAAAAGATCCAACTAATAAAGTAACAAAATTAAATAACTACATCTTAATGTAAAATGCTGTGCAAAGTGGCATTCAGGTCCAAGCTTGTGAATGTGTGTTATCTTTTAATAAAGTATTTCTTATATGCTAAATAAAGTATACTAAATAAGATTAATTACTGTATGCATGAAAAGTTGCTAAAATTGTACATTAATATCAGAGTACAGGCACTTTTAGTTTCTACATTATACTCTGCTTAACAATGCAGTATATACACAACTGTTAGCATAGATTTATTTCTTACCAGTAACATAAAGTCGTTGATTGGAACTTTAGCCATCATCATTAAAAAGATATGAACAATGGAGATATAACTTAAGAGGATTTTTAAACTTTTTTTAAAACTGTAGACATAAATTAGTTTGTATTATCACTGCACAAAGTTTTGTGATTCCACGATTAATAATACAGATTGCAATCTCTGATGTTTTTTACAATCCCAGGAATAAAAATGTTCAATTCCGGGATCCAGGGGTATTGGGAATTTTATGCTATTACATTTTTAAAGGAAGACATACATTATTTTTTTATTATTAAAGAAGGTATATATTTTCAAAAATTTTTGTTCATAAATATTATATGTGTGTGAAAATATGTTGAAATCTCCCTATAAATCAAGGTCCGTAGAATATCTTATATATAAGGTTGTCTCGTTTGGGGAAAAACTTGTTCCCGGAAGGAAAGACGAGTGATGTCACTGGTAGACCCGTTCTCTGACAGAGACGAGAAAAACTATTGAGAAATGTTGATCAGAAACTATTTAAATATTTGTCTAATAGTAACTGTGTGCAAGCAATATAGAATAAAATAAAACAGTATATGCATAGTAATGTGAAGTTTACGAAAATAAATTTTGTACATATGAAAAAAAATAGCAAATGTTTGATGAGAGGGAATTATTAAAATTTTAACATAAGAGAAGTTTATACAAAGATTACTGAATGCTATGTTGAAAGATAATTGAATGATCAAAGGTTATATATAAAAAGATAGTGAATGATTAGAAAAGAGCCAATAGTTGTTAGGTGCGTTATGGGAACCGGCTTGAGAAGGATATAAATATATATTTCTAATCTAAATGGGGCAAATCAGTCGTCATTTAAATACTGACTGTATTCCGAGGTTTACAGGCATGAATAACTCAGTATAAATTAAAATAAATATTATTTCCAGGCAATGCAATGCATAGCTTTTGTCTAGTTCAAACATTTTACATGTTTTAGAAAAAATATATCGTCCGGATTTGAGAGAAAGTCAGGCAATTTTCAAAATCATCTGAAGAGAAAACAGTAATTGATTTAAATTTGAAAACACATATTTTATCAAACCATTGCAATAATAATTATTAGTCACATCAAATGTAGTTTGTTAAGATTTTTTTGTTAGTAAATTTGTTAATAAAGTTTCTGTTAAGGCATTTATATCTTGATTCGTCAAATTGAAGGGCTTCATCATGAGTAAAACTGAGTAGTTTCGATTCAATAAAAATGGTTTTTGTTCAAGAAAGGGATATTCATAAGTTAAAAGAAACTAGCGTAATTTTGTAAAAGCAAAATAAATTTATATTTGCATTAAAATGACACATTTATCCCTATTTATTTTAAAACAAATGTTGAGTGGAATCTTTTTAATTTGAAGCTTTTTCCCTATAAATATTGGACAAATTTCGGAGAAAAAAAAATTCGTCTTCGAATAAAATGATAAAAATAGACTTTCTTTCAGCATAAAATTCCGGATGATACCCCCCCTTTTATTTTCCACGATTTTCTGTCACATTTTGAAGTGCCGACTGATGGAATTCTACTGTAATATCTGTATCATAAAAGAAAGTAAATGAATTCCCAAAGACTTCAAATAAATAAAATTAAACAGCAGATGTATATCATTAAATATATAGAAACAGAGTTTTCTTTAAGCATATAAAATGAAAATATTAATTACATGCATTGAGCATACAATGATACAATCTAAATATTTTAAAATCAAATCAATGACATTTTTCAGAAAATTATAAAGTTCAAATATTTTTTGTATAGGAACTATTAGGAACGGAATGGTACGCTTACTTTTATTCGACAGAATATGTACCATGGCATATATAAGCAGGAAATTTTAAATCATCAAATTTTTAAAGAAATATGAATTTAATTGCAAATTGATAAAGATAATATGAAGAGTTTTATAGAAATAAATCTTATTTAATTCTAATTTAACATATTTTTCATTAGTTATATCCTATGTCAAACCTTCAAACCTTTAATAGACAATATAGACAGTAAAGTGCACAGTCTCTATTTAATGAATTTGAACGGGATATTTCGTTTAAAATCTTTAATGTGTTGTAAAAGTAATTGTTAAATAATACTATATTAAAATCTATATTCATGCAATATATTTGCGAGTAAAAATATTAATAAAGATTATCAGTTTACACATGAAATGTGTAAATTTTGTGTAAAAAAGAAGCTGAATATATTTGTTACATGAAATCACCCAAAAAATCATATCCTTGTCTTAGTATATAATTTGTCAAACCGCTGTTTTTGACTCCTTCATCCATTAATTACAGCAATTTAGTTCGTTTTGAATTCAAATTTTAGTTCATTTATCATATTATTTTAGGAAACATTTCATGTATCTCGTTGATGTTTAAAGGCATTTTTAAATAAAACCGTGCTGCTTTCCAATGTTTTTCTACGAAGCGCCACTGGTCGACAGTTCGGAAGGTCTAGCAGTGACGTCACAGCTCATCCAGAAATGTTACCATGGGGGGAATAGCGAACAAGACAACCTGTTAATATTCTATTAACCTTGCTTATAAATAGCTTTTAGTATAAAAAACATTTGAATACAATGATTTTTTTTTTATAAAATGAGAAAAATCTTTTGATACTTTTCTAAGTTTGTAATAAATGCTGAATATACTCACAAAAAAAATGAACAATGGTGAACCATCTAAAGAAATATATCTTAAATTATGCAATAAAATATATGAAAAAAAAATTGTAACTTTACAATAAATGCCATGGGTCATTTCATATCAAATCAACACGAAAATGGGGCAATCCCTCAAAAATTTTTTTTTTAAACTTTGGCAATTGTATTGTTTAATACTCATATATAAAATACTATGCAAATCTTCCTTCAATTTGCATTAGTTTTTTATTTATAAAAATTTGAAGTTTGAAAATTTGGTACATTTTTCACAATTCTAGACATACCCTTGTATATGCTGACCTAATTTACAGACTGTGTTGAAATAAAGCTTACTTTGCAGTTTAATGTATGGCCTTTCTGACAATATGTTACATCACCATGTCAATGATGTTTTTCATTTTAAGGTCTTCTAATTTGACCTTTGACCTTGAATTTAAAAAATGAGTTATTTCAATTTTGCTAGAAAAAATACTATTTGTAGCTGTTACATTACTGTCTATTATGAGAGTAGTCTTAAGTTGGGACAGACATGGGATCTTTAGTTATAAAAATCTATTCAATAGTACATTTTGAAGAAATCTACAAAAATAATACATTAAGTTCAATTTAAAACAAAGCAAGAAATACGCCACTTACTTTGCATGCAAGAAATAATTTGTATTATTTTAAAAGATTCTTCAAGTTTGAAAAGTTACACTTCCTCCCAAAAAAGGGAAGATAAACTAAAATGATTTTTTCAGTTTATAACTATCTGTAATTTATTAGAAGCACTGAACCTTCCAAATTGTTGTTATATATTAGGGTTGTCTAACCTTTTTGTGCAAAGGGCCACTTAATAAAAATTTCACGGAACTCGAGGGCCAACGGGATGTACAATTGGGGGGGGGGGATACATTGCATTAATGTATCTGTTCAAGAAATTTAGGACTGTTATCAAAAATTTAGGCGGGCGTTAAGGGGGTGTAAATAAATCCCTGGCTGCGAGTTCCATAAAAAAAAATTAACAAAAGTAAACACATTAGAAATGGGTGGTGAAATTAGACATTATAATTTTCCACACTAATTTATTACCTTATTTCTCTTTTTTACACCCAAATGCAGAGTTAATGTGAGGTGGGGCATTGATTTTGCTTACACAAGTAGTCAATGTCTGCCCGTACACTTGACGTAGCAATGCACAGAATTCCGATAAGAATATAAGATGTTCGTTTGTCAGAAGGGAGCTTGATTTTGTTTTCATGGCTTTCATCCTTGAAAATAGCTGCTCAAAGCAATATGTACTACCAAACAGTGCAATGAATCAAAGAGCATGTTTTGAGACATTTGGATAAACATTTGAGGGAACATATTTTTTGTAAAATGTTAACAAATCATACTCAATAAAAGCTCTCTTCAATGTCAGTGTCATTTTGGATCTCAACTAGTTCCATCTGCAACATGTAAGGAGCATCAGTAACATCGGTTCCAAATGGATCTGAAAACAACATTTCACCACATTGTGTCCTGAAATCCGAAAATCATTTTGTGAATTCATCACTGAGTTTATCAATCAGTTCGGAGTACTTTTTATGGTTTACTGTCTCAGATGGCCTTGTTGATAGAGTAGTGAAATGGACAACTTTTTTTACAATCAACTGTTTCTGAAACAATCTTAATTTCTGCATGAACGCTTGGACATACTCATACAGTTTGTTAACAAGTTGATCCCTTCCTTGTATTTTCATATTTAAGGCTGAAAGATACTTAGTGATATCTACTAAGAATGCAGAGTCGTTCAACCATTCATCGTCATCCATAAAACTTGCATCTTTTCCTTTTGTTGTAATGAAGATTTTTATTTTTTCAAGCAGTGTCTAGAATCTCTCCAGTGTCGCCGCCCTACTCAGCCAGCGAACATGGCTGAAGTAAATTACATTGTCACTGACTGATCCTAGTTCTGCAAGAAAAGCTTTGAACTGTCTGTGATTGAGACCTTGGCCCTTATAAAATTGATTGTAGAAAAAATCTTTTCCATTACGTGTTGCAAATCCATGGTCTTTCCACACAGTTGCTCTTGGTGAATGATGCAGTGGCATATAATGACATCATTCGGCACTGATGATGCACATTAGGTTTGCAAATCCATTATGCTTACCTGTCATTGCTGGGGCTCCATCTGTTGTAATTCCACAAAGTTTATCCTCTGGAAGACTAAATTTAACTAGGACATGTTTTGCTTCATCGAAGATAACTTTTCCAGTTGTTGTGCATTTCAGAGGACGTAAGTCTAACAGTTCCCTCAGAAGGAAGGTCCAAACTGAACTTCTTGGCCATTTTTTTTCAACTTCAAAAACCTGTACATATGTTTAACAGCTGCATGCTTGTTACCACAGTTAGCCTGTACTACTAGGCAAGACTCTGATGTTTTGAATAAAAACTCTGATTTTTGTTTTCAACAAAATGGACTCTGTTTTTTTCCACTCATGCTATGCTACAAAGAAAATTTAACTTCAATTAGATTTGCCTTGAGAGGATATTGAGTTAAAATTCCCAGGAAAATTACACTCCAATTTTTTATATTTAACACTTGAAAGGTCTTGTTGGCACAATCGATCCATATAAACTATCTAATCACGATATAAATTCTAATTGGCTGAAAGTCAGCTGTTGGCTTCCATCTAAACACTGTCTATGATTTTCCAAATTGTTGGAAATCCGAAAATTTTTTGGTTGAATTTCGTGAAGTGGAATTTAAAACATCGTAGTGCTAATAGAGTAGCTGATGCGTAAGAGTGAATAAAGCCACTAAGAGAGTTTAAGAAATAATAAATTTAGCAAATCTAAGAGCCTGCATCCTTAACTGCGATGCAGCTTATGAAAGGGGGGGGGGGGGGGGAGAAAGGCTCTATAAACCAAGCATAGCCACAACCGGCAATTCATAACAAGTCACTCAGAAACACATCGCTCCACAATTTGAGCGTAGCCGCAACCGGCTATCAATAAATGTTACAGCTGCTTACCGCGAACCTGTTAACTTGCTCACTGCATACTGCTGCTCATCTCTCTCTCTCTCTCTCCAAACTGACATTCCCAAACACTGGTATTTATACAAGTTCAATTTCACGAAGCTTCTGGAGTATGCTAATGTTCTGGTAATGAAGAAAATCAGCATATTCCAGCTCAGCCATGGTACAATCTGCACGATCTTAAATGAAAACGGATTTGACACAAAGCAAATGATCCTGACTTTAAACAGTTAACTGTAAACAAACTATAATTTAACCTTTAACCGTACCTGTATAATGATACATGTTTTATTTACTTAAAATTGCTTAACACAAATCGCATGCTTTGTTTCCATGGATGGAATTTTAAATCTAAATGTCAAAAAATGGGCTAAATTTTACCTCTAAACACCTATAAATAAATTTGAATTTAAAAAGAAAATCTCACAGAGGTCCATTGTCGCAGGACCTGAGGCACATCTGTATTCAATTTATGACTGTCTGTAGCTTGAATTTTCACTATACAGCCAACAAACATACAGTCTGAAAAACAGACATCTTTTGTTACAGGAATGTTAGGCTTAATGGATCAATATAAACATGTTAGATAATAGATATAAGAAGTTGCAACGGAATCAGTATTTTAGAATGTTTTTAGATGTGAATGAAAAATAAAAATGTTCCATCGAGTTAATATATAAAAAAAGTCAAAGTTGAATTATCTAAGGAGATCTATATTGTAGCTTTAAATTTAATTACCATAACAAAGAAGCACTTGATTTTCATGATTTAAATGTTAAACAAAATTTTACCTCTTATGGGATTCTGTACTGGATTTCGAATAATAGGATAATTAAGATTAGGTCCTGGTACATTTCCTGATGATGGCATATTAACTTGCCGCAAAAGGCTTGGGTGGTGGGGGTTAAGACTTGCAGGTCGATGATTGAGAGCAGCGAATGTAGCAGCCATCTGCAGTTGAGGCATGGCAGGGGTGTTTTGAGGTCGAGCCAATTGATGTTGCCAAGAATACTTTGCCATAGAGTCAAATCCTGGTTCAGCATCAAGAAGACTATGAGCTAATAATATAAGAATTAGATAATGAAAAATCCATCTAATAAAACATTTTAAAGAATTATAATTTATAATTACAGTGATGAAACTGTCTGAAGCCTGTTTTGGTAGCACTTTTGAAGCCGAGCCAATTTAAGGATCCATGTGGCCTGTACTACGATTAACATCATGGCTTCAGCTCCAGGGATATATTTTGTAATACTTTCAGGGAAGAGTGGACAAATGGCTTATGATAATAATCTTGAGCATATGTAATGGGAAAAATGGTAATATTTCATACATTTTTATTCAATTTATTTAATAGAACAACAGATAATTGAATGGTTGGCACAGTACTTGATTAGTATGCAGTTGATCGCTAAATTAACTTTTCCGATGACAATACTGAAAGTAAAAATCAGGGTGAATACATTTTCCCCTAAAAAAAATTCAAGCACTTATCAAGGCCTTTTAAGTGCCAAGTAATTTTTTTTTCAAAGGCGCCAATCAACACTCCCATTACGAAGTTGTAAGCTTTTTGGGGAGGAAAAATAAATATCAAACTAATGTTACTGTTTATTGTTGAAGCCATTAAGAAAATTTTCAGGAACAGCAGAACTCTTTCATCCCAGCCTTTTCAAGCACTTTCAGACTTTACCAAGAAAAGGGAATTTTCAAGTACTTTCAAGGCCTTGAAAATGGTCATCTAAAATTCAAACATTTTCCTGATTTTCAAGCACCAGTATGCACTCTGAAAAATTTCAAATATAAACTAAACATATTCTAAAACCAAAATAAAACTATCAGCGATTTCCTCTCCTATTTTTACTGGAGAATATATTGAATGGTAAACTTTCAAAACTCTGTTCACACTTAATAACAAATAATGACCAATTAAATGATTTACAATGCTTATTTTACCTAAGAGCATCATAAACAGATGATGAAAAAAAGATTTATTTATTTATTTGAAGATTCTTTTGCCTCAGATTATTTACAGCTTTAACAGAAATATTTGAAAATGAATGCTTACTCGTAGATTCATCAACTAGCTATAATAATCTATGAAAAAATTCAAAATGAATCTGCAAAATAATTGAGATCTTTAACTGATTGTGTAAAGAAAAATTTAAGAGCATTGAAGGTCCTGGAGTATGAACAAACTAATATATCTGTTGTCATATTAATTAATATTATTCTCCAAAAACTGGACAGAAAATCAAGAAAACAATTCGAACTCACTGAAAAAAAGGCGAAGTTCCCTAATTCGACACACTGATGGTATTTCTGGAAAACCGAAGTATGATACTTGAGAACCTAAAGCGTACCTCAGTTGTGAAACTAATTAATACACTGGCTTCCAAAAGTTAAGCACAGACAGTAAAATCAACAAAAATGGAAAAGTAAAGCTTTGATTAACTCAAAATTGTACATGAAGGTAGCAAATATGTTTATGTATTAAAGAAAACAGGAATTATGTACAAAGATGAAAAAAATATTTACTTTTCGTAAGTTATATGATGACGTCACATTTGGGTCATTAACAAAATGATGTTTAAAGGCAAACAAACCAAACAAAACTTATATTAATATGGTATGTGACCACCCCAGATCTTCACACAAACTTTACAACGATTTCCATGCTTTCAATGAGGTAATCAACCATCATAGATGCGAGCAATGGCCATTCCTCCAATAGGACAGTTTCCAATTCTCAGACTGGCTGGAGGAGGTAAACGTGTAGAGACAGCACGCCCGAGGACATCCCAAACATTTTCAATAGGATTAAGGTCTGGGGAATACGCCAGCCACTCTTTACAAGAAATGCTTTCACTTTACAAGGTATTCATCAATGATGTTAGCTCGTTTATCGACCATAAAGAGGAAATCAGGACCAACTGTTGCAGCATAGAGTCTCGTAATGGAGTCTATGACTTCATCCTTATACCGTGCAGCTGTCACAGAATCGTCTTTAAAGAGGTGCAGCTCTGTGCGATATCCCATTGAAATTCCAGTCCACATCATGACGCTGCCACCTCTGAATGCGTGATGTTCGATGATGTTCTAGGCCTGACTGTGTGTGCCTCATTCTCTCCAGACCTTTACACGCTTATCTGATTCCAGGGCAAATCTGGACTTGTTGCACCAATCTGACAGTCCAATTGACATGTTGATGACACCACTTTAATCTTGCCCATCTGGCTTAGACGGTTAGTGGAACACAAAAACGTGGTACTCTGGAGTACAGTCCCCTTACGTGGAACCTTCAGCATAGTACTGGCAGATATTGTCTTACCAAGTGCCATTGCAACCATGGATGGAACAGTTGTGGAGGTCGCTCGTCGATTCTTCTTGGCTACTATAGCAATATACCGATCATCAGAGGGGGTGGTAACCCTTGGACGACCGGGTACAGGTAGGTAGGTCTCTGGACAACTGACTTGTTTCCATAATCGAGAAATTACTGAATGATCAACGTCAAAGAAAACAGTAACATCTTTAACTGTCTTGCTTCAGTGCGTCCGACAGCACGCCAGAGCTCACTATCTGTCAGTCTTCTTCCAACCATAGAAACACTAATATCATCAAAAATAATAATACAAAAGTTATAAACACTTCGTATCAGCATTTAAATGCACCTTCTCAAACCCTTCAGAATGCTGACGTCTTCAAAGACTGCCTAATTATCACATATCCGGACAGTCAATTGTGATTGGCTGTAACATACTTTTCAACAAATAAAACTGAAATATGTAATGATTATAATATTCAGCAGGTAACACACTTTCATTTCCAATAACAAAGAAATGGCATTTAATGTCACAATTTCCTTCAATTGAAATTTTTTTGTCTACATGCCTTTTGGTTTTGGCTTGAGCAATAATATCTCCTGTTCCACTGTGAAATTTTGACGTCCATTGCACAGATTGAGCAAAAAGCATATTCAAATTTACTACCTTTAGAAAATTTCAAAATAACATAGCTGCCAACCTACTAGAAAGAAAATGCACATATTTCACAAAAGAAAAAAAAAATTAAAAATTTTTGGCTGCACTTATATCTTATTAATGCAATTAAACTTTAAATTGTACAGCACAGCACGTGATACTCGCATACATTGTGCTTATTTAATACATACTCAACAATGAAATGGAATAATTTTATCAAATTATTTTTATCGAGTGCTAAAATTCATTGCAGTTGATTTAGCTTTTCTCAGCATGCTCTAATAATTCTGAACTTATATTATCTTAATTTTTATTATTCCCAGAAATCATTTAAACTAACATTATTATGCTATTTTCATTTAAACTAAAGGATGAAACAAATGTTGATTTTTAATTAAAATTCTAAAAATATATAAATTTAAATACAAAAGGCATCAAATTCTAATTTATGCTTTTTGAAATAGTTGTATTTCTTATTATTATGTATTTCTTAATATTGTTATTAAAAAAATAGTTCATTTCATTAATAATAAGTTTGAAAAAGAGTTTTTCTGTATAAAACATGAAATAATTACAAAAATTTCTGACGATGCAGACAGATTGCAAAAGTGGAAATTATATTCACAAACGAAATATAAGGAGGATCGTGCACAAATGCCATTTTTCGCAATACTGCTGCAAAATAGCCTTTTATTTCATTAATAATACGTTTGAACATTTCTTTATAAAATACAAATAATTATAAAAAATTTTGACAATGCAAATAGATTGCAAAAGTAGAAAAATGGTTTCACAATAAAACGAAATATAAGGAGGATCGCACATAAATGCAGTCTTTAGCAAAACTGCTGGAAAAAAGCCTTTCATTTCATTAATAATATGTTCGAAAAATAGTTTTGTATATAAAATAAAATAATTTAACAAAATTTTAGTCGATGCAAATGAGTTTCTCCCACATTAATTAGATAATCATTGGTCATCTCTCTCTCTCTCGTGATGCTGTGGGGATAATCGCCATTAGCGAGCGCTGATTACGCGATAGCTGGGAAACTGATTTTTAGATGAAAGAACGGGAAAACTTTGATCTCAAAATTTGTGACTTCATTTCTCATTTCGTGACATTTTCTGAACATTCATGATTATTTCTGATATTTTTTACTTTTGTGACCTGTAGATACAAATACAAAAGTCACTCGCAATCCATTCCTACACCGCGGTAGCAGAAAATTGACACACAGAAACAACTGAAAGTCACGACTTGCATTTGAGTTATTTCTGCCTAGAAAGGGGGAAAATAAGGGCAGTTGAGTGAAAACTGGGAGATTGAGCAATTTACCCGGGAGATATAGAGAAAAACTGGGAGAGTTGGCAGCTATGAAATACACGTACGAAAAATGAAAATTTGCATTGCGTGCTTAACTTTTCGAAGTCAGTGCAGAAATATTCGCTTTCCTAACAAAACTAAAGCACTGATGCTTAATTTAAGCGATAACCCTACAACAGACTGTTTTATGTAAAAGCTTACATTTTCTGCACAAATGTATTATTTTCCAAAAAATGGATGTTCAAAAATGATATGAAATCGTAAAAGAGTATAAACTTTGTACAAATTACTTAAAATAAAAATCATGTGACAAGTAATTGTAATTCAATGCATTTTTACTTAATGTGTTCCAAACAATATCACACATTGCTGCATTTTAAATATCAACAGACTAATTGAGACTAAAAAAAAAGAAAATAAAAGCACAGATTTCAAAGGTAAACAAATCAAATCCAACTTTCAAAGGTAAATAAAACTACTGCTTCTTTGCTTCACACTTTAAGTAATATCTTTAAAACAAGAAAATAAATCTATCTAGCTAAGTACTTGTTTTATATTTATTGAATACATATATGGAAGAAAAATTAAATTGAGATGCATTTTAGATAACGAATGGTTCAAACCTAAATTGTTTACCGAAGGAATGCTCTGATCTTTGAGAATAAGAAAAGAAGTAATTAAACGTTCAATTTCAGGATTAAATGGGTCTATTTGCATAATAAAGGTGAAGATAAATGGATTTATTTCTAATGGGGAAGGAAGCTTCCGAGAAAATAGATTTCTTTCTTGTTCCAAGAATCACTGATTTGACTCCCTGAACATATTTAGATACTTCTGAAGTTAATTTACCAAACTTTATTAAACTTGTTGATCCAACATATTTCAAGCTAGGAGAGATTCGCGCCAAATAGGTGCCACACACTTAGAATGGTAGACTAACCAATTTACTAACTGCCACATCAGGCTGTATATAAACAAGACAGACTTATTACCAAGACCAGAATTATGTTTGACACTAGCTCACACGATATCAACCAATTGTCCTCGAACGACTGTTTGTGGCAAGGCCCAAATCTCAACCCAAATCTCCTTGACATTCTGATTAATTTCAGGTTGAACAAAGTTGACATATTTGGCATTTAAAAAGTATTCTTGCAAGTATTACTGGCAGAAAAAGACCAAAATGCTGTGTACATTTTCTGTGGTCTGATGAAATAATCGATGACGGAAGAGGTCGCCAGATCTTTTTCAAGAGTATCTTATTTGGAGTTAATGCAAGTCCATTTCACTTGTCTGCTACCATCAAAAAACATGTTGAACAGTTCAGCAATAAGTATCTCATTACATCAAGATTGCTTGATCACTACTTTTATGTTAACGACTTCATTACTTGTAAAGACAACATACAAAATGCAATTGAATTTTCTCGTAACACTAAAGAACATACACACATATATATATATATATATATCACACTATTTATTTTCTCCAAGCTTTTGTTTAACAATGAAATTATATATTATTTGATCTGAAATTAATTTAAATAAGTGTATGGTTTATGTTCGATTAGAGGGTCATATAATAATCCGCATGTGTCTGGGGATATAGGAAATGTACAGCAAGCAAAATGTTTTTAAAACCTTGTTTGAAAACTTTGAAATAATATGCATGCTAAATTTACATTGTTTCATGCATTTTTAAAAAATACTTTAAAACTTACTTTATTTGTGAGCATGCATGTTTCAGATCTCAATACAAAATTCAGTATGCCTTTTTCAGAGAGAAAAATAGTGAAAGTAGAACAAAGAGGAGAAATATTACCTTGTCCACTATTCGTTAAAAACTGTTTATTGTGAGATATTGCTGCTTTATTAATGCATGCTCTAGGAAGTTCAGAACTTGAATTCATACTCTGATTCATTCCCACTTTGACAATTGGACGACCTTGATTTGGAATTGTTAATGAAGAGCCGACTGTGTTTAGGCTACCATGAATGGAACGTGGCTGGGAATTTGCCTGACCGTGCAAAGCTCTAGGTGCCTGCCCAAGATGGATATTGCCTTGCGAACATGGTATTTGACTGCTGCTGCTGACCATACTAATACCACAGTCAACGGAGGAAGCAACATTTCCAACAATATTGATCTTTTGATTTATATATGATGCATCAGATTTGGAGTCAACTGCAACAAAAATTTATTTTAGAATATGCTATTAATCAAATAAAGAACTATATATAATTATATCAAAAGTTATTGAAAATTAAAATTAGGAGCACATATTAAATATATTTGTTTAAATTTTTTGATTCCTTATTTATTATAGTCAACATGCTATGCAGGGAGGGGGGGGGGGGCTACAGCAGATCAATTTCAGCTATTTGAATCGTGAAGAAAGCACTTTGAATTAAAATAATCATAAAATTACAATGTGAAATTGTGATGTCTGATCATTTTTTAGCTAGACTAAAAGCATCAGCAAGAAAGTGTTGTTGGGTTGCTTTAGAATTTAGGTAATTTGGAGGTTTGAAAATTTACTTTTATTTCTTTTTACCTGGCTCAATATTCTTAATTTGGTAATATTTAAATAATATTTATTGGCTTTTTCATTTATTCTTTAATTAGAATATTTTTAATCTTCTAAATTAATTTTCTTTATAATATTCTTAGTTAAAAATGTTCCATTCCTTAAATTAATATTACTTTTGATTTGCAAATTTTAGAAATTATTTATTTATTTGATTCCCCTTAAAATTCCCTTTAATTTGATATCCCATTTTTGGTTAGAAATTCCGTTTGTTCTTCAGTTTCAAGTTATTTCCATGTCTCACTGCAATTCAAAAATTTCAGTTGCGGCCATTTTCGGAATTCTGTTTTGCGGGCTTTTTACTGCGATTAATAACGCCACCTAAGCATTTTCGCGCCTCTTTGGAATTCGTCATTTATTTTAATTGGTTCGCATTTTTACGGATCGTCTGCTCTCGAAATTATGAGTATTATTTTGGCAATTCTAATTTCGGTAAGCGAATTTTAATTGCTGCCGTTTATCTAAACTCCGTGTTTTTGCCGCACATATAAATACGCGCGTAGAACTTTTCAGTTTCAGTTTTTTGTTGAAATCCTTCGTCGGTGTTAGCGCGAGAAGCGCGTTGTTTATTTTCGAATGGAACTTATGTTCCACGCGAGCTTTTCAATGGAACGTTAAGTTCCTCGCGTTATTTTTTTTTACATTAGTTGTTTTAATTTAAATGATGGTTTTTTCGAGCTTTTATCGCGAAAGTCACGAAGTAGCTCTCCGGAAAAGTGTGTATTAAATTTTCTTATGCGCGCTACGTGAACGTAGCTTCTGCCGAGGACGGACGTTCTATGAAGATCCGAGTGTACCAGAAGTAGCTGTTAGGTCTGATCTCCTGAGTTTACAATCCTTTTCAAGAAAAATGCTGAATCCTCTCCTGTTTCAAGTTTGGTGATTTCCAGTAAACCAGTCTACAAAATTTGTTTCCTACCAGTGAAGTTCTAATAAATTGGAACTTTTCCCCCCTGTCTCATAGTTGAAGAAATTAGTCATTAATTTGAAGTACTATTTAATAAACTAATTTTCTTTAAACTAAATATTATGTCTTCATTTATCTTTTTAAACACAGCAGGTTTTATTCCATCTGTCAAACACAACAGTGTTAAAGGAAAACACTTTATAACAAAAGTCTTAATTGCAAAAAAACCAGCGCTCTTTCAGATATTAAATGTCCAGCAGCAGTTGCAATGCTGAAAAGGGGGGGGGGGGGGGAATACATGAGTTCTTATACACAGTTAGAAACAGAGGACAAAATTTGCATATGAATAGTCAGATTACCCAAGACAAAAAATGAATAAAAACATTCAATTATAAAATTAATAGTTTTGCATATAACGCAAAATAATTATAAAAATTTTAGCTAATGCATATATATCATAAAAGTGGAAGAAAAATAATCATTGGTTATCTGTCTTCTGATTGCAATTATGGAGAAACAGATTTTCCTAGTGTAATAGTTGCTTGTATTACCATGCGTTTGGCGCAGCATATCCTTTTTGGATTTTATGTCACAAAACCTTAACCAACCAACCAACTCAGTGAAGAAAGGGAAAACTCCAATCTCAAAATTCATGACTCAATTATTTCCAATTCCCTGATATTTTCATGACTTTCCGGATCTGTAGACACCTTTTGATTGGTTAAACTTAAGACAGATGAACAACAAATCTATATCATAGCAAGTTGACAAAATTTTGTGCATTTGATATTTAGTAGAATTTATACAAATAATTAAGATGCTAATTTTGTAAAAAGTAAACTATATGGAAAAAAAAGTTGGCAATAAAATGCATTAAAAAGCTGCTTCAACTGATTTTTTTTAAATAAAAAGTAAATACCTGTTATTTTACTACCATTTTGGACTGAAGTATTTTTCTGTTCCTTAATTTCTGTTTTTTCAGACTGTATTTTTCTCATAACTGAAGTTGGAGTAAAAGCAATAGTTGGACTTAAACCCTATAAAGGAAAAAAGTTACAAAATATCATTGAAACTTCCAGCATATAATTCTTGAAGTTGCATGACAAATCACAATTTCAGCAAAATCAAATAAAATATTGTACAAACATTAAGGATATAAAAATCAAAATGCAAATACAGTTTTTATAGGAACTGTAATGCCAGAGATGTAAAATATTAAAGATTTGGAAGGATTAAGAAATGATGGAGCAAGGAATGCGGGTGGAATGAATATCCCCACGCTAAGCACATTGGCGGTAATATAGAGGTGGCCCCATGTCTTACATACCACGCCCCATGTCTAAATACCACGCTAAGCCATTTGGCAGCAACCGAGATGGTGACCCCATGTCTACGGATCAGCCCTCATGTCTACATACCAGCACGTAGACCGTCCAGCGGAAAAGGGATATAAGTGAAAGTTGCTCGGAGTTGAAAGACAGTTAGAATTGGTCAAGGCAGGCTGTTGGAGTTGGACTAGTGGAGAGCAAGAGTTGTGTGTGCGTCTCTGATATAGGAGTTCGAAGGAGAGCTCATGTTCATCTGGTATTACAAGTTGTAAATTGTGACAAAGCATTGGTGTTTTTCAAGATATATAAAAGAAATTCAGGTACCGTACAATTATAACTATATGAGGATAACCTCTTTGTCTAAATTTGTGTTTTTTAAGGAAAAGCTAATTAATGCATCCCACCAAGTGTTCCAACCAAATATCAATTTATCTGGCATTACACCCCCCAAACTACCTTTGAGATGTATTCCACTATTGTGATACTTATTTAATTTGTAATTTAAAGAGTGTAAATTAAGTATGTCATAAATAAATGTTTGTCCCTTTACTATTAACCTTATTTTAGTTTGTTAACTTAGTATCCCGTTAAGCACAAAATTAGGTGGGTTTTGCGGCCACCAACGCAATGTACACAGCAGTAAGTTTTAGAACATATTACATGTATGATTAATATACAAATTAATAATTAATTTAATTTAAAATGCATTTTCGACAAATATGATTTAATAGACAATTTAAAATCGGCACAGGAACTATTTTACAATATTAATTGGATGACACTCCTATTGCAGATAACAGCATCAATGGGGCAGATTTGTGCTTTGTCAGCATGGAATAGCCATTATCAGCAATGGCAGCAAGTAAACTTACTATATGCTGTAAGTTTTCAAACATCTATGATGTTGCAATTTTTCAAATATAAACTATGCTGCAATTTTGCGAACTTCTATGATGCTACAATTTTTTAAACATATATGATGCTATAATTTTGAGAACTATGATGCTACAATTTTCCAAACTTCTATGGAAACTGACACTTTCAGCCCTTTCATGTAGCTACCTTTCTTGATGCTATTGCAGATAACAGCTATTGCATGCTGATGAGGATATAATACTGGTTCATGGATGCTGTTATCTAGAATAGGAGTGACTTCTAAATTTTTGGAAACACTGCTTACACGTGAGTTCTGTAAATTTTGAATGTAGTATAAAAATTCAGAATATTTAATGATTTTCTACACCTGTGATAAATTTGGGCATACAAGATATTAAAGATATAGCAAACTTCCTTTAATCTAGCATACAATCATTCGGCATACCTGATAATCTAATACACCTTTTGAGCAATATTCAAGTTGATTCTACTGTACTAAGGTACATTTACTGTAATACACTAAAGGATTTTATATGGGAATTTCTGTTAATTGAAGTTTACCTTTAAAATTAATGGAAATGTTTTTACACATACTGTTGTGTGTGGTAGGGGAAGGAGGGTACGGTCCCTGTGGATGCCTCCCCCACTGGGCTCCGGTCTAAATTGGGTGGCACTTCCCGACCGTCCAAACTGTTACCTTACACCTTTCTGGTAGGTCGGACGGTCTGGGTTTCAACAACAACATACTGTTGTGTTATCTAGTCTATATAATGTTTGATGCAACTAAATACTATTGTATGCCATTGGCACACAATATTGCTGTGAACATAGTGATGGAGTACATTTTGCATTTGGGTCATAATTCACATTGTACGGTATAACACAGGAGTGGAGATGGCAAAAGGGGTTGGATCAGTGAGTAGAACTCCAGGTTGGAAGCGTGAGTCCACCAGGAGGATCGGACGGCATGCAGGTAATGTCTGGATCTGCCAGCAGAGGGAATCGTAGAACACCAAAGTTGATGTCATGAAGCTGGGAATGGAGTCTGGATCGAATAATATGCCAAGATATGGAAAGATCAGTGTATTGGTAAATGACGAGACTGACGAACTTGATATATTTCTTCCTTTATTTGATGATGATTCAACTTAAATATACAGTATACACTTAGAATATTTTTCTAATTCGTATAGTGCTATGCACAAGAGTAGACCTTTTCATACAAAATGAAAGTTGATGGTAATGCCATCAATCAAAATAAGAACAGACATCTTGGACATAATTGCAATTCTCGCAAAATCTTTTATTTATGCAAAAGGCATGATCTAATCTATTTACTTTCTCATAAATTTGACATTACACAACTAATATTTTAAGAACAAAGAACTTCATTTTTGCCAGGAGGGCAAAACGTATCCTACATGCTCAGGATTTCATCGTTAACTGAGACTAATAACTTTTTTCATAAGCGATCATCATTAGTGGAAGTGCGCTTATGCATAACATAACAAAAAGTAGCTCCAGTACATTCCAATATAAAAAATTGCATCCAGGTTAGCGTCCGAGGCGATAAAAGTGTATTATAACTCCTTTGGTTGCAAGCACAGACAGAATGACTCCGGAAGGCCAGGCCACACATTGTCAATTTATCAATTTAGAATAAAATCAAGAATAGAATTTCGAATCGAAAACAAAATTAAGCTTTGCCGAATATAATGGAACGAAATGGAATTTTGAAATCCCATTTCCTAAACTAGACTTTAGAAGGAATTAATAACAATACTACATTTAGTTTATTTTATTTAAAATAATTTTTTCCCATTTTCTACTCCATTTTAATTTGACAATTTGACATACCTGAGGTTTTAAATTTACTGGATTATAGGAAGTTTACAGTAGCATAGAAAAAAAATCTGATGTGGGCAACACATGACTTTCCTTATATAATGCAATGAATTTACTACTTTTACAGTAAAAAAAATAGTTTTTTTTAATAGTAGATACTAATATTCTTTCCAAGATATTGAATTTTCGACAATTAGTCGTTATTTTCATTGATTTAGCGTTATTTTTATCCATTTGGCGAGATTTTTTGTTAATTTGGCAGCATTTCAAAAAGTCGCCAAGTTGGCAACATTCCACCAAATTCGTCGCCAAAATCTCGCCAAGCGTTATGGACGAAGTAATAAGTTGTTCTTACAACAGATAAATGACTATTGGCGTTCAAATACAAAAGTATTACTCAAAGTATCTTTTTTCATGAATGGAACGAGCTAGATCCACGAGAATGATGTCACCTAATTTATCGTATGGTATTACATATGAAAAGTGAACATGTTTCTCAATAGGAAATATAATTTTTTTATTTTATATGACTTTTTGATAATTTTTTTAAAAAATGTGCAATATCTCAAGAACGGTTCATGTTAACGTTCTAAAATGTCTGCCAATCGTTTTCTAAGGAAAAATTACATAAGAAATGTCTATTTGCGTAACTTTATTAGTGGTTTTGATTTTTTTATGATTTTTTCAAAATTTTATTCGAAAATTTAAGGGGGTTCTGAACATTCGATTGCGTATAAAAACAATAAGCTTCCAGTGTTTACGGATTGTGATTTTTGTATCAAGTTTGGTTCGAATCAGTCCATTCGTGTTCGTCAGTTATCGTCTCCACCCACCCACCCACCCACACAACACACACACACACACACATCACTTAAAAAATGTTTGATTTGTGATCAGGAATGCTTGAAACGTGCTCTCCCGTCGAAAACTTGAATTCGAATTTTCGACCCCATCACAATACTTTCCTTATACATTATGTATATAAGGAAAGTAAAAAGCACATTCTATTTTACTAAAGGTAGCTAACTCTCCAGGTAGCAAAAAAATCAGAGCTTTTAAAATGAGAATATAGGTGAATTTTGCTTATTTATATAGTGTATGCACTAATATTGTGTGTATAAATATACATTATAAAATGATTTAGTTTAATCATGACAAAAATAGAGCAAAATGTTTCTTAATGGACAAATTATTAAAATACCTACACAAATGGTCTACTGGTTAATCAGTAGGTAAGTATTTACGTGAGCAAATAGATATTTTTTGCATTCCCTAAAAATGCCCATAATTAAGAAGTTTGTGTATGAAGATTTCTCTGCAAAATATATGGATTTAAAAAACTTAGTAATAAGCAATTGTGGAAATGCTTTTTAAATAAACAAGCAGAAACCTTATCTATAGTATTTCTACATAAATAGAATTTATGCCAAAACTATTTTGCAGATGCACATTACTTTCGATACGGGTGTCTTCCGCCCCTCCTGAATACTTTTATTTTTTAGAGATGGAGACATTTCTGTAGTTTTGGTATTCAGTCATTTCGTATTTTTTTCGGTTTTTTGTAGCATATAGAGAGATATTTTGTGGAGAGTAAAGAAAAGAAATTAGTGATTTGCAAAGGCTAAAAGAAGGCATTTTTTATTCGAAGAAATCATTCATTCATGAATGAATGAATAAAATAAAGGTGGGTGGCTCAAAAAGAGCCCAGCACATCGACCAGAGGTCTATTGTACTACCCCAAAAAGAAAACGAAGATCCCTAAGAAAAGAGACCAGTAGCCGATGCGAAAATAAGCAGGCACTTGACAGGAATGTCGTTCAGCTCCCAGGGTTCAATCACATGACGACCAATGTGTTCGAATCTGTGAGCAGAGTAGGCCTCACATTCACATAGAATGTGAGCTGCAGTTTCTTCGCTGTAATTGCAGCCTCTGCAAAGCGAATCCTTGGAGACACCCATGATATTAAGATGTCTCTTGAGGGTGCAGTGCCCAGTAAGGAGCCCAACAGCTCTCCTGATGCCAGTGAAATCATTCATACTGTCAATTAACTTTTGAGTTATTCAGATGATAGTTACGAATCTTGTCTTGCTCAAAGAGTTGTCAAATGATAGTTTTGTTTCAGCAATACACTGTTTTAGCATTGTTGATACATTGTTTTAGCAACATAGTCTTTGATTGTATCTTTGCTTTAAAAATTATCATACAAACCAAACTTTTAAACATTGTTACATTTTATTGTAAATAGTCTTTGCTGCTTTTCATTAATTATTGTGTTAATTAAAATTCCTAATTTCTTAAATGTTTAATCCATACAAATCAATTTTTTATGATCTGCATGTAATTTTCAAAAGAAAATAAAACCCGAAAACTATGATATTTATGTACATGATTACTTCAATAGTCAGCTACGGTTATACAGATAATGAAACAATTGAATTTAAAGTTTTTTTTTTATTCAAAAGTCTGGCTTAGCTATGCAAAATGCTTCACCCTCTGTGATCAATGTATTTTAACCCCGCCCTGCCTTGAGCAAGCGTCCCAGACAGGGTTAAGATAGTTTGCCAAAGATACTATATTCTAAACGCAACAATGAATGATGTGACGAACACAAAAATTGTATTGAGTCTATTTTTCACAACAAAGATTGAAACTATTAAGTCAAATAATACTTTTTATGTAGGATTATGTCAAATATTTTCTTATGCCGCTGTTATGACGGTTTTCAATGATGCAGCTTTTCTACATTAATTAAGAGTTCAAAATTCATAATTTTCCCACTTCCCTTCAAAATTCTAAATTAATTTATTGTTATTGTGCATTTCGGCAATTTATCTCTTATTAACGTCAATTTATTATCCCTTCCTCTCGAAAACACTCATAGGCTTGCTAGACTCTGGAAAATAATTCATATCTTGATGGAAAATTTCGATTCTGTTGATTTTTTTTTTTTTTTTTTTTGCAATTCCCAATTTGCTTGCGATTTCCGATTTATTTCAGATTTTAAATTGGTTTGTCATTTCAGATTGATGCAATTCACATTTTAAAGAACATTTTGCATTTTCTTAAGCTGCAGATCGACAGATCTTTGGATTTGCAAAAGATAATTTCATTTTTTCAGTGCTGAGATCCAGTTTTGCTAGTATGTAGGCAAGATTAGAATTATATTACCTTCAGTAACATTTTCTACAGAATTACAAATTTTTAACTTTTCTTTAATTCGATTACATAAGATCAATTGCTGAATGTTTTGTTCTCTCAATTGTCTTACCCATAAAACACTGGAAGGAACTTCATTTAATTCACTGGAAACATCAGTTTTATTGCTATAACAGTTTAGACATTACATATTTTGTTGTGAAAGTATACGTGTGATAATGTTTAATAATCTTGTTGCATTAAAAAATTTTTTCTGGTTGATCAAATTTGTCTAAGGGGGTCTAAAAATTTAAGAAGTAACTTTTTGAAAATTAATGGGAGGTCTATTTCATTAACATAGTCTTATTTCCTACCTTACTAACATTTTTGCAATTTACATTGCCCACTTATCTCCAACAGGTAAAGAATTAAAGTTTGGACACCCTGTGTGTGTGTATACATACATACATACATACATATATATATATATATATATATATAAATATAAATTAGTAAATCCAAAGTTAGAATGTATGTAGTAACTCATAATACACTATTCCAAAATTTTCTACAAAATACAAAGAAATAAAAGAAATTAAGACATAAAGAGGAAATAATAAAGCGTAATGCAGGTCATAAAGACAAAGACAATCAACAAATTTCAAAAATGAGGAATGCAAATAAGAAAACAAAAAAATCAAGCAAAAAAGCTTGCACATGGAAAAGATTTAGGCTTACAATAAGTTCATTTCGAAAAAATTCTCTTCGGGTCCATATATCCCTTCGAAATGAACACAAAAATGCTTGTTTCTGAAACACAAGATAGATTTTATCTATAAACTTGTGTTATATGGACGACAAGCATATAGATTGGAACAATAAAGGAAACATAAATACCTTGAAATACATTTCATAGAGCAACCATGACAAGCAAAATATGGCTAGACCAATGTTGCCATATGGAGAAATGAAAAGATGTGATTTGCTGTTGCCAAAGAGAGTAATAAAAACTTTACTGCGTAAAAGCAATAAAAAGAGATATTCAACAGTTAAAGCTTCAAGATAAAAAGATGAAAATATAATTTCAAGAGAATGAATAAGTACGGCTAAAATAAGATAATAAGAGAATTTTAGGCTAATCGAAACTTATTAACTATACCATTTACCAAATATGCAGGATATTTATACATTTTACTGGTAATTTTGAGGTTATTAATGTGCAAAGCATGAAATTTTTTATCTGATAATCTATAAATTCTAAAAAGTTGATTAAGTATAATATTTCTAAACAATTGAATCGAGTTGCAGGAATTAAAAGGTAATAATTTATTAATGTTAAATTTAAAAAAATCTTTTTTATCATATAAATTAGTAACTATCCCATGAGCAGGTTCTATAATTAGATTTAAATCCAAATTATCCGGATAGAAATCTATATCTATGACAAAGTTATCAGTAAATACAAGACAAATCAGATCATCTACATATCTGTAAATTTTATAATCTGTTGAAGTAAAGAATTTTTCATAATGATATAGGTATAAATTAGCTAACATACTGCTACTACAGCCACCTTGAGGAACACATGAGACTTGTAAGTACAATTTATTACCTTGAAAGATATAATTATTGAAAAGAACAAAATGGAGAAGCTTAGGAAAATTGGTAAATTTAGTAAGATGAGAATGAGAAGTAATATAAGCATTATATAAAGCTAAAATGACATCATATAGATCAGTGATCTTAATATTATTAAATAGATCTTTAAAATCAAAAGTTTGAAATCCTATTATTTTACCAAGTGTTTTTAATTTATTTTTTAATTCTTTACTGTTATTTAGAATAATGTAGTTATCACTAGAATCTCGTAAATTACTATTTAGTGCATTTAAATAATTTAGTAATAATTTACTAGCAGTAGTAGAGTATGAATTATGACCACTGGTTACAGTTCTAAATTTAATAGGATTTTTATGAAATTTAGGTATAAGCACAATATATGGAAATGTCAAAAATTTATTATTAATATCTAAATCACTATACATATTGATAATTTTCAATTTGATACTATTAAGAGAGTGTGAATCAATTTTAAAGAGACTATTATTTTTTAAATAATCTAGCAGATATTGAATATAGAATTTTTTACAAATAATAGCATAATTATTGGAGGCTTTATCAACATAAGTAACAACAAAAGATCTATGTAAATTATTAACAGATTGCTTTATATTATCCATATTATATAAAGATCTAGATAAATTAATACTACAAATGGCATTTTTAATAGATCTCAAAATAGTAAATTTCCACATATTAAATGCCTCTAAAGGCTGAGCATATTTAGAAGCTAATCCATAAATAAATTTATCAAGGTCCAGATTGATTGACTTTAAGACTTGTTTAGAATTATTACATGAAGGTAACCTGAATTTAGTGCCAAATGACATTATAGTTCTTAAAGATTTATCTTTAACAATGGCTAAGTCACCAGTAACTATATGAGCCAAGTGTTGTTGTTGAAACCCAGACCGTCCGACCTACCAGAAAGGTGTAAGGTAACTGTTTGGACGGTCGGGAAGTGCCACCCAATTTAGACCGGAATCCAGTGGGGGAGGCATCCACAGGGACCGTACCCTCCTTCCCCTACCACCAACCTCTCTGAAGGACTTTCGGACCCACATGTTTAACGTGATCGTACTATGCATGAACACGGCGGCAGTTTTGGCAGTGGCTGGAATCGAACCCGGGCCTACCGAGTGCAACTCCAGCGCGCTAACCAATGGGCTACTGCGCCCTATATGAGCCAAGTGTGGATTAATAAATTCAGCATAATTATCAACACTACAAATACATTCACCATCTACATTTGTTGAGGAATCTATGTCGACTGAGAGAGATTTTGAAATTGCATTGTAATTAAAAATGGTTCTTCCAATAGGCTTGTTATATTTAAAAGTTTTAGTAACATTCAAATCCTTTACAGGCAAAAGATGATGGAAATGATTAAATAAATTCTTAAAGTTTATGGAATTATAAATAGGATGCTTAAATGATATTACACAATAAGAATTAGAACAGTTATTATTATGAAATTGATTAAGTTTTATTTTTAAATATTTTGATCTAGTAATGAGCAAATCATAGAAAATATGATTAAAATGTTCATTAGTAAGATTTATCTTTAAGAAAATAGCATAAACTGTGTTTAATTGTTTTTTCTTAACTGCAAATACCCATGATTTAATAAATTTCCATTGAAATGTGTTATTGAATTGTTGATGCATACTTTTAATCTCCGCTTTAAAATCAGGTTGGGAAGAGCTTCCTTTACCGCGTTTAAATCTTTTGAGTTTAGCCAATTTACTATTATGTAAAAGAGGATTAAAAAAAAGGTGATTAAAAACAGAATATTTATTATCTACAAAATTATTCTTAACAATATTACCATTGAGATATAATTGATTTAATCCATATGGAAACAGAGTACATTGTGATTTAATATAGAAGTTTTCAAAGAATAATCTATCAGCAGTATTTGTTTTAATGTCCAAAATATGTATAGTTATATTTTCAAAACCATGATGAGCAAAGTGTTTATATTCGATTTTATTAGAAGTAGGAAGAAAATTATTATTATGGATATATTTTTTAACATGATCTCTATGTACATTCATACGTAGATGAATAGGATTACTGGTCTGCCCTATATAAGATATATTACAAATATTACAAGATAATTTGTAGATGCAATTAAAAATTTTACAGAAAGTCTTATGACTATTTAGATTAGTAATTTGTGAGTTAGAAGCAAATGGGCAGGTTTTACAATTTTTATTCTTACATTCGTTGAAGTTATAATTTTTAGCTGGGCAATTATTATATCCAAAACAATCCATGGCACACTGTTGGTAAATTGATAACGGTCTAAACAATTTCCAACAAAATTGAAAATACCGGGCAATATTTATCAAATTATATAATAACAAGAATAAATATATTTGCCAGTCACTAAATCAAATAAGATGTATAATTCATAATAGTTTAAGTAATATAAAGAGTATGGCATTAACACATATAAATAATATAAATAAAAATAAAATATTTGCTTATATATAAATATAAACATCTAAGTCCATGTAAAACCTAATAAAATGTAGTAAGGAGGATATTACAAGATAAAAAGAAATGATTAACAATATAAATATAATCAATTCTAAACTAGATTAATTAAAACACAAGGTATAATAAAATATATACTGTGTAAATCTTGAATTCACATAGAATCCTGCCCAAAAAAGTAATAAAAAGATTGTACTAAAAAGTACAGTTTATAAAAGGTACAATAACACCAATACAAAATCCCAAAGGCAGTTACCCAGTCATAAAATCACAAAACCAATAAATTAGTAAGAAATAATAACGATAGATGGCAGCACTAGAATGAGATACTTCTAATATTTAATTACTAATAGCAAAGAAAATTTGCAGTAAGATTCAAAAACGATAGATGGCAGCACTAGAATAAGAAACCTCTAATATTAAATTACTAATAGCTAAAGAATAATTGCAATACAAATATTTACCAAATAATAAAACAGAAAGGAAGACAATAATTAATAATACTTTAAGCAAAAATATAATAAGTAACCTATGCAAATAAAAGAAAAGAATAAAATAGGAGAATGAGCCACAATAAACTACAATTAACATTGGAAGAGAGTAGAGATAGTAATACAAAATAAAATTTAAAATAAATTTAAAATAAATTCTATTACTAAATTTAGCGCAAATGCAGCATAAATTTGAATAGATAGCAAATAGAATGTTTCTTTAATACGAAGCATACAAAAGGAATTAGGAATATATATATATATATACATATATATATATACATACATATATATATATACATACATATATATATATATATATATATATATATATACATACATATATATATATACATACATATATATATATATATATATATATATATATACATATATATATATACATACATATATATATATATATATATATATATATACATATATATATATATATATATATACATATATATATATATATATATATATTTATATATATATACATATATATATATATATATATATATATACATATATATATACATATATATATATATATATAAGAAAAATTTTAACATGCGATATTGCTTATGGCGAGTTATAAATAAAAGATTTTACCCCAAAAAATGAAGTTTTTATATTTACTTGTTAAAATCTTTTAATGAATTCATTATGACACATGGTCGTTTCTTTTAATTTCTTTGATGCCATTTTTAACATACTTTTCTATATTCTAAAGTTCTGAAATTTGGTACACAGCTTAGTCCAGTAGAATATTTTAATCTGTTAAAATTTGGCCGATCCTCAAAAAATAAAACCAGCATTTCTTGTGAAAACCCATGAAAATCATCCTTGCTTCTATAGAAATATATAAATCCATTATAAGACAATTAAAAGAGCCCAATATGCAGCTTGTTTCTATCTTATTTAATAAAAGAAGATGTCTGTGTGTGCAGTCTGTAGGACGACATCAAAGTGGCGCATGACCATGAAATTTGGTACACAGGTGCATCTCAGCATTTTTAAAAATTTCAAATTAGTTTTTCAGTTATTTTATGTTTTGCCACATTTTAGGCTATTATTTATACAAATTGATTCCAAAAACACTGAAAATATTATCACAGAGTATGGATATTGATACCATTGGAAAGAACGAAAAATTCCCTTTAAAACAAACGTTGAACACAGACCATACAATAAATAGATAAATTTTAATGGATTTAAAAAATATATATATATACTTTTTGTACATTTTAAAACTTTCTAATTTTTATATTATGATATACAAAAATTGATATGCCATCTAACATTAATTTTTTTCAGCATCCCCTAAATATATCACAGACTGCACCAGAAAAAATAAATCAAACCCATCTATTGATTAATTATAAATTTTTTATCTATAGCATGTCTTCGATTATTTGAACAAACCTAGCAGATTGCGAACCCCACCAGAACTGTTCCACTTCCATGTATGGTGAAAGGAGACTTCCGCAAGTATAGATCTAGAACACTGTAGGAAGGTCAGGTACTTCATCAACTTAGATATTTATTTGGATTGCAAGCTGTAAGTAGTATAAAAAATATTGATGTGCCCAGTGCCAGGACAATGGAATATTATGTATATGAGCGGTTTATGTCTAAGGTGTTATTTAGGGCGAGCATTTGGCACACGTTTTATAATTCAAGTGTGTGATTGAGCAGCAGACAACTAAGCCTTTAGAAAAATTTTATGAACTTAATTAATCCCTGCTTTAAATCAATTACACGCAATGCCAGGTAAGTTTCTAGTATATATATATATATATATATATATAATCCTATTGTTGTAAGATAGTTACCAAAAAACAAAGTTTTTATATTTCATTTTCTTATTTCCCTCGAATTCATGCATAAAAATTTACTACATTTGTGTATGAATAGGTGCCAACTCTGCAGATTTTTATTAGCAGAAAAAATTAGCAATGTTCTGAATAATTAAAGCTAATTCACACCATACTACACAAGAAAGATCAATCATGCATAAAGCAATGATTATAACACTTTCCAACTTCAATGCAATTTCATTTAAACATCTCTAAAATGCGATACATTCCTCTGTAATATTTTAAAAATTATCACAACACTACATTAATTTATTATATTTGAAAACTTAAAACTTCATCGAAAAAAATGAACTTCATTCAAATGACGACATTGAAATATAAATTAAATTGCCTAGTTCAAACATGTCTAAAATGTGATACATTCCTCATAGTATTATGGTAATTCTCTATGCTTAAAACTTCATCAAAAAAATTATTTGCTTCTCTGTGTCAATGAATGTTTTATTCATATCATCTTTAATGCAGACTCCATGAGCTAAATAATTTTGCGTTAAAAATATGCAGCAATTCTTATACAACTCATTCTACATCTTTTGGTATTTACATTCTCCATAAGTGAAAATTAGACTTCGTTGTAGAAATAATCAAAGTTGGATGATCATTTAAACTCGACTATATTGTAATTGCGTTGTTTCAGTATGTAGATGCACAAAATTTAAGCAAAAATACAGCGGTTTTAAGACGGATACAACACTAAATATGAATTAAAAAGAACTTTAAAAATCACAATTTTGACACGAGATGGATGACATTTTATTTTGAAGTGGGTCATGTGATCTCTTCATATAAAGGGTGTAACCATTTTAATTTTTATTTATATATTTTATGGGAAAATTTGAATATTTCCTAAAACTTTCGAAGCAATTTGTGAATTTTAAATCTTAAAAAATGAAAAATTTGATCTCATAGGGTTCAATGTATTTCATTTTTTGAACCCGGGTTCAATCCAAAACTAATTGGGTGACATTATTAATTTATATTCCCATAAGTCCCACAGACCGTCTGAACAACATACTCAAATTTCATTTTTATAAAGTCATTTTTACAGCAGTTATTGTGCTGACAGACAGACAGAATGAACAAAGTCATAAACACTTTTCAACTATGTTGTAAAGTGTTAAAAAAGGAAAAAAAATAGCTAAAGTAGGCAAAAGCAAAAAATAAGCTAAAATAAGGAAAAAAGAACTTTATATCCAAAGTAATTTCAAATTCTACTTCATGGATAATTATTATTTTTTACTCTTTTTTAACACTTTACAACACAGTTGAAAAGTGCTTATGACTGTTAATTCTGTTTGTCTGTTAGCATGATAACTGCAGTAAAAATGACTTTATCAAAATGAAATTTTAGTATGTTGTTCAGACGGTCTGTGGGACCTATGTGAATATAAATGAAATATGAATGAATCACAAATTGCTTTGAAAGTTTTAGGAAATATTCAAATTATCTCATAAAATATATAAAAAAAAATTTCAGAAAAATAAATTCAGTAGTTTCTTTAATAAAAATTAAAATATTAATTATACCCTTTATATGAAGAGATCATGTGGCCCACTTCAAAATAAAATATGGCACCAATCTTGTCAAAATCGTGATTTTCAAAGTTCTTTTTAATTCATATTTAGTGTTGTATCTGTCCTGAAACCACTTTATTTTTGTTTAAATTATGATCAATAAATTTTGATTATTTCTACAACAAAGTTTAATTTTCCCTTATGGAGAATGTAAACACCAAAAGATGTAGAATGAGTTGTATAAGAATTGCTGCATTTTTTTAACGCAAAATTATTTAGCTCATGGAGTTTGCAATATAGCTGATATGAATGAAACATTCATTGATTTTACACAGCGAAGAAGACTCAGCCGTCTAATTAGTTGCTCATGTCCACTGGATGAGTCGGACGGTCTGGGTTTTCAACAGAGAAGAAGACTATTTTTTCGATGAAGTTTTAAGCATAGAGTGAAATTACTTGTACCTCCATGGTTTTAAATTTTTAAATAAAATAAATTATTATAGTATTGTGATGAATGAAAGGATTGGAAAACAGTTTACGAATGAAATGCTGCTTTTATAGAGAGAGCCAGCCAGGTAATTTATATTTTGATGACATCATTTGAATAAAGATTTCGATGACATCATTTGAATACATTTGTTTTCGATGAAGTTTTCAAACATAATAAATTATTGTATTATTATGATAATTTTAAAAATATTACCGAGGAATGTATCGCATTTTAGAGATGTTTAAATCAGACAATTTATATTTCAATGCCGTCATTTGAATGAAGTTCATTTTTTTGATGAAGTTTTAAGTTTTTAAATATAATAAATTAAGGTAGTATTGTGATAATTTTAAAAATATTACGGAGGAATGTATCGCATTTTAGAGACGTTTATATAAAATTGAAGTTGGAAAGCGTTTCATAATGAATGCTTTATGCATGATTGATCTTTCTTGTTTACATATGCTATTGAACAAGATTTGGCTTTTACAAGATTTTTTTTTTAATTAAAAACAGTTTCAAAACATTTGCAGGGTTTGCCCCATTTTTCAGAATGAAATTGGTAGTGTTTTCCAGGTTTTTCTTGTTGCTTACTGCAAAATTCCTATGTTGAAGTTCAAATAAATACAGAATTTTTTCCATAACAGTGATTAATCAAAGCATAATTTACTTTTCTGTGCAAGAATAAATAAGGTTTAAGATACGAAAAGTGTTTATTAATTTAATATTACCATTTTATTTGTTTCATGCATTATAAATAAAATATATGTTAGAATAAATTTTAATATAATAAAAACAAATTTATAATTTCAAAACCAGATTTTTTTTAAAACAGAAAACTGTCTTTAGATTTATAGCAGATTTAGAGCAAGGGTATGTAAATTGTTTATAATGTTATTGCTAAAAGAGTAAATGTTTAAATTATTTGGTAAATTAGACAAAACATTTAAGACATTAACATAGAAAAAGATATTTGTAAACTCTCAGGATTACAAACAGAATTGTGCAATCACACTGTTTATACGAAAATAACTAAAAAATTAACCAGAATAGGAAAATATGTTAGTTTAGTTAATCTAATATGCAATAATTACAGGATGGAGATGGATGGAAAAAGATACCCACTAATCAACACTTGGCAATGTATGCGATACCACCTGAATTACACAATCCAACTATTTAGGAAAAAGTAATTAAAAAATCAACCTCAATAATTAACCAAAATACGAAAATAAGTTAGTTTAGTCCATTTAATGACTAATATTTAAGAGGATGGAGATGGATGGAAAAGGATACTTGTGGACTCCAAGGAGTACATGAGAATTCCCTGAATTGCGCAATTATACTAAATATACCAAAATAATTAAAAAATTAACATGAATAAACCAAAATATGAAAATAAGTTTTTTCTATTTAATGTGCAATAATTATAAGATGGAGATGGATGGAAAAAGAGAGAAAGGTGGGGAAAAAAATAGGCATCTTCCATAATTTTACGGATCTTTTCCGTAGTCTGCAATTTTGTTCAGAAATCAGTAACGGTTGGAATCTCTGAGAAAATATTTTCATATTTAAATAAAATATACAGAGGATAGAGTAAAAATGCAGTTTTTCGAGATACTGCTGTAAAATAGCTCTTCATTTCATTAATAATACATTTGAAAAAATAGTTTTTTTTTTTGTATATAGCATGAAATAATTATCAAAATTTTAGTCATTGTAAATACATTGCAAACGTGGGACAAAAATAATCATTGGTCATCTCTCTCCTGATGCACTTACGAGCACTGATTTTACAATCACTAAAAAATAAACTTTCCAGATGAAAGAACATGAAATCTCCGATCTTAAAATTCGCGAGAATTTTCGAGACTTTCATGGTTGATTTTGTAATTTTTTGAACCTGTAGACACTCTGCCAAAATATTAGGGGTTTTTTCTTGTAGCAGAATCAGGAAATGTAGGGACTTTTGATTTCTGGACGAAAAATTGGAAGAAATCCGTTTCCAAACGGAAGATCAGAAAGATACTTGAAAATTGGAACCTTTCCGGGTAAATCTGAGGGATTGGCAATTATGTGTATGCTATTATTTTCATTACAAACAACTACTCGAATTTTTATCTTTGACTTTGGTTTTTCTAGTGATAGTACTATAACTGTCAGACCTTTCTATGTTTCTTTGCCATTTTCCAATAATGGCTCCATATGGTTAGGAATTGTGTTCCAAAAGAGAATTTTGAAGATATCATTTACCTTAGATTTCTGCTTTGATGTTTGGAAGACATGTGGTCACATAATGCTGAATACCATATTAGGCTGAAAGACAATCTCCAGTTTCCAAAACAAAAGCCTTTATTAGAAGCAACTACACTATGTATAGTAGTTAGACACATAACGGAACATATATTTTTACTAGTTGCCATAAAGGCACTTCGTTTTGTCTTGAGTATGTATCACTCCAGTTCAAGCAACTGCCAGAGAATTGAGAGAGAATGTGCCAGAAATCCTTCGACACAAATAAGATGAGTTTTATCATGGCTCATTGCACAACATTAGCATATGTTTTTTTCTGATGTCAGTTCAACACGAGCATTTAAAATACTCATCTGGAATTATGTTAAACATATTATAATATATATATATATATATATATATATATATATATATATATATATATATATATATATATATATAATTTGAAAATCCAATAGTAGAATAGAGAGAAGGTGTAGCTCAAAAAACCTAACTTTAAAATATGCCTACATAATAAAAAGAAGTATTAAATAGAGAATCATCAATCACATATATACCAACCTTTAAAGGTGATACTATCATTCCATTTTTATTAGATGTCACTGGTGAAATTGTCCTGAAAAAATTTAAATAAAATTTAGAATTTTTAAAAAAATAATTTAACGTTGGTATTTAATATTAATTCAAAATAGAAAATGTACAAGTTCAAACAGTACAACAATCTGACCATTTCCTATATGATAGATAAACTAAATTAATATCTTATTTTCTTGGGAGTGTTGATGAAATATGAGAATGATTTTTCCTGCCAAACACAAACTAATGGAAATGCAATGAAAAAATTATTTAAATATTTTAGGTTTCAAACTTACTAAAATCTGAACTTTTAGTAAATTCTGAATTCAACCTTTAACTATTTATAACAGGGTGGCACAAACATTACTATTTAATAATGTAGAAATTTATTTCTTATAAAATCAACAATTTCTAATTTTTAGGAAGTGCATGAAGAAGCAACATTATGTGAGTAAAAATTAGCCCACTGCAAAAGACACTTCTTTCATATTTTAATACCATACTGTAGATGAAAAGATCTGAGCAAAGAATATCAATTGTCATAAGGTCCAATGTATTAAGCAGGGATGGAAAGCTTCTGAGCACCATGCAGGTTGCTATTCATTTTTGACTAAGCTATAACCAATTCCAAAACCTTAAGTGTGCTAAAAATATCACATTTTCAGTCATTAAAGCATGAAGTCAGATAGGTCAATAAAACTTTCCACTTCAACACATTTGATCTGTCCCCAAAAGAAATTTTCAACATTGATCAAAACGAGGTAGTGATGGGCATATCAATATATCATATTGATACACTTGTATAAGATACTTATGTATTGATACAGATATAAACAGAATTTGTCCAGTTTTGGTATCAACTATGGGTAGACATGCTAACTTTCCAAAAAGAAAAAGCAGGAGACTATTTTGCCGCAAATATATTGTTTATTTATGATGCTTAATATTTGTTTATAATTTATAAATGAAACATTTAAATACTGTACCATTTAAGTGCATTATGCTTTAAACTTAAAAATTGAAATTTTCAGAAAAGTGATTTTTTGAGGAAAAGCAAAAAAGTGGAATTCCGCCGGAAAGTAAAAGAATCTCATGCCTGTTTTTGGTTTAAATAACTATAAATTCATATATGATCAAAATAGGGTAGTTTAGTTATTAATACTGTAAATTAAAAGAAAAATATTTACTTGTATTTATAACTGCATTACTCTATAAAATTGATATGGATAAATAATATTTTTAAATGTTATGCCTTTAATACATAAACTAATGCAAACATGCTAACTTTCCAAACAGAAAGAGCAGGAGATTATTTTGTTGCAAATATATTGTTTACTTATGACACTTAACATTTGTTTAAAATTATATTATATAGTTCTTATAAATAAAACATTTAAATACTGTACCATTTAAGTGCATAATGCTTTAAACTTATCTGAAAAAAAAATTTCATAAACTATTTTTTGAATTCAAATTTATCTGTTTAAAATAATGCTAGTAATAAAACATAAAAAAAATATAACTAATATTAATTCTTGATTAATTTATTAAATATTAATGAAAAAAAAATTCTGTGTTAAATATCAATATAAAAAATTCTTGACTATTCCATTCAATATAGTACAAAATTCTTGAATAAAATATTAAATTTTTAACTTTTCCCAATCACATCTACTTTTCTATGCAGTCACCAACCAACACGTCAGTTCGTTTATCACCAAGTTTCAATTATACAGATTCTGTTAACCACTTACATTAATTTTTTTCTATATCCGCATTTTTTTAAAGTGTGCTCTGCAGAAATAAGGTTTCAGCAATGTGGTAGAATTTTTATTTGAAAGCATAATTTGGAACACGATGGGCATTTTCTCATTTTGGAGTTCTGCCAACGAACAAAATTTCAATATGGTTCCATGACCAAAAAAGTTTAAAAAACATTGTTCTAGATGATCAATGTTACATAATTTCGGAGTATCAAACAATATTTGCCATTCTAATTGTCACTTAAACGACTTAAATAAAAATCTGAAAACTGAACTAAAAGTATACATTTCAATAAATAAAAGTCCATGAAAAGATGGATAAAATAAAAAATTGTTGAAACAAAACACTTGCTTGTCACATCTGAGGAAATTAAAACAAAATAAGAACGTCAGAGAATGAAAAAAAGGCATGAAATCAAAATATATGTACTCTATTTTTCCAAGACATTGGGCCAGATTGGAAGAAAGGAAATAAACAACTCTGACTCATAACAAAACACACAAAGAGTTATAATTGCTCCTGGAAGAAAACACACCATACGATTCGTCACATATCCAGAGACTCTCGCCTCATCTTGCACATCGAATTTCCAGTACCCATCTCTCCCCTATCAGTGCCCGAATTCTATATATCTCTTCTTGGCATATTACCATCGAAGAGCAAACCGACCCTTTTTACTCCGAAATTCTACCACGCTTTTGACTGTCGCTGTCAGTAGTGATTAAATGAATAGTTTCCTTGGTCCAGGTTTGGTTTCAGAACAGTTCATTTTTCCCAGCAGTCAGGGCCATGTCTAAGGAAGTAGTTGATTTAGTAGTACAAATACATGACTATTTTTACAACGTCTGGTAATTATTACAGGCAGGGGGGTGAATTGACCATCTGCAGTTCTGGCACATGTCAGAAGGGCAGGTGCTAAAATTGACTTGTGCTCAGCATAATTACATGCGTCATAATGCTATACATTCCAACATGCTTTACACTGATAAAATCCCAATTTTAAATTTATTATCAATTTATTTTCAACTTTAAATTAATTTTAATTTACCTCTTAATATCACCCTCATGTTTTAATTATATTGTACAAATAGAAACTGTACCAGACATTGAATTAATGTAACCCACCTTGGTCTCACTGTTAAGCATATCAAATCAAGGTGGCTACATGGTCTCAGATAAAAAAAAAGTCCCCGATTTCCACATAATCTTCAAAAATTCCCCGATACGTATCACTATTTATTTTTAATGAATATGGGTTTAACCCTTTCGTGACAGTTGGCACGCCCACGTGTCGGCTGCGAACTTGCATTCAAGGACGGACAGCATGCACTGATGACGGAGAAAACTTTATCGTAAATGGCGAGTGGCACATACGAGTGTTTTCACATGGAACGCTGTAATTTGTCTACTAGATGGTATTAAATGTCCATGGAAACAACTTCAATGTATTTTGCAGATACTTAACCTTAGCATAAGGAGGATCCAATGAATTATTTCTCCATTTGGAGCGGTGAAACATGGTTTTGTAATATAAACAAAGAGCACTTCTCGCAGCATCAACTTTATAATTGAGTTTGGATCACGTTTTGATTTGAGCTTTATGATTTCGTTGGTGAATCATAGGAATATAAGAGAGTATTTTTTTTTTGTTTGGGTTTTAGAGGCAGTGAAATTATTCGTTTATTTCGGATAAAAGAATGGGAGCAACTAACGAGTATTTTGTATTCAGATTTGTATGAAAAATATACATCAAATAGAAAATAAATATTTCTTTCATTCCTAAAAAAAGTAGATTTCTGTGTTGAATAGGTGATTTTTAGTGAATTTTTTTCGAGAGTTAGGCTTAGCGCAAAAAATTTTCCGTCCTCTGGGAACAGTTCGGAAGCAAAGCGCTCCGTCCTTTGGGCCGCGACAGTTCCGGAATGCTGCCGTCACGAAAGGGTTAACAAGCATAAAAAAAGTTAATTAATAAAATTGAAAGTGATAATTAAGAATAAATAAAATTACTTTCAGCATAATAATCAATGTATAGTATTTACGTAAGAGTTATATAGGAACAAATAGTATTATTACAAATATTAATCCTTCAAGCATTAAAATTCTAGATAAGCTATAAAACTCAGCAGTGTTCTGTAAAATCCAGTTAAGAATTCATATAGTTAAATACCACTTATTGCTATAAAACCACATATAAGCAGAAACAGTATTTTTTTAATCTGCTTTTCCTGTCATATGAAATATCTTGACAACTTTTAAAACAATTAAGATGAGAGGGATCATTGAGACACATTAAAATTTTAAAACTTTCTTCTTTTTATTGAGGTGTCCAATAAGTTGTCACCAGTCACATGAAACACGAATAAGGAATTCTATACATGTGTATTGTTGCGAGTCAGACGAAAACTGTGATTACCAAAAAAATTCTGATTTTTCTGATTTTACAGATTTTTTTTTTTTGGAATGTCCCAATATTTTTCTGATTTTTTCAGAATGTTTGTATTCCTAAAATTTTCCTGAAGTCCAAGTTTTGTAGCCACCCTGTCAAATGCTAAGCCTTAACATGATTGTGTATTACACCCTAAATAAACTGTTTACTCTCTGCACAAATGTATAAGTCCTTTTGATACACCCTAAATAAGATTTTTTGATACGCCATAAATAAGCTCTTTCGATACACCCCAAATAAGCTCTAGTGATGCACCATTAAAAAACTCCTTTGTTTCGTTCCATTTATCCTTTAATTTCATTATCCACTAATTTCAATGAGCATTTTGTGTGTGGATTTTTAATAACTAAGATATTACAATATGAAAACATAAGTGCATGTCAAAAATAAATTTTAGAAAAAAAAACCGGAGTAGAGCCCTTCCTTCATATATATTTTAATTTGCGAGTAATTGAGTTTTTTACTTCACGAAACAATTTTGTTTGATCCAAAGGAGAATATTAGTACATCTTAAAAATATAAATTGTGGGGTGGGGGTGGGGGGAAAGTGAAGCCTTCACTTCAGTCTATGATTAATAGACAAATTTAAATAAATTACAAAATAATTGACTGGCGAATTGATTAAAAAAATAAAATTAAAAATACATATTTTTTTAGTGTTTTGAAGAACTGAAGTATCAGATTTTAATATTGCGATAAAAAAAATTACACACAGCCACAAATGAAAAATTATGTTCTTGCTGTTGAGTGCATGCAAATTGCATTTGTAGATGTGCTGAAGAGACATAGTTCTGAATTTTATATGCTGCATGCTATTGAAAAAAGTAATTCGATTCTTTATCTAAGTAGTGAAGAAGGAAGATATCAGTAGTTAAGACTTTTTCAGTAGTCAAGTTAAGAAACACAATATATATGCTCACATAACACAAAAATGCATATACATAAAATTAAACATAATCATGCATTAATATAAATATTTATATGCACATATGTTTTTTATCCAGTGTAAATTGCTTTATATTGAACACAAACATTTATGTTTGGTAAAACGAGCCAACGGCTCTACCGTGCTGAAAACACCGGTTCTCGTTAGATTATCGAAGTTAAGCAGCATTGGGCGCGGTTAGTATTTGGGTGGGTGACCATCTGGAAACACCACGTACTGTCGGCTCATTTCAGTCGACGTGGTAGCCCAATGGTCAAGGCAAGCGTTTCCCGCGATTGATCGGCCGCCACGTTGTGGGTTCGAGTCCTACATAAGACATGGATGTTGTGTGTTGTAGGCGCAGGGTGTTCCGTCCTCCTCTGGTGAGCCTGGGGCAATGTCTCTGGATGACTAAATGGTTCACGATTTCGGCTGTACATAGAGCAAAAAGACGCAAGTCTAGTGCTTGGCCATTGGAAAAAAAAAATATACTAATGTACTCTTGGCAATTGACAAGTAGAAACTGAATTGCACAGTAGCAGTCTTTTATGCAAAAGTAATAAAATTAATCAGAATATAAAAATAAGCTAGTTTAGTCAATCTATATGCAATATTTAAAAGATGGAGATGGATGGAAAAAGATACTAATGAACTCTTTGTGATAAATGGGAACATAAAGTGAAAAAAAAGTGTTTATGTGAAAAAAAAATAACTGTTTATCAATTTATGCCAAATGAAACTTTTTAAGGGACATTTTTTCTACCACGTGAAAAGCGACTTCGATCTTAATTTACATTATACATGGCTGTAAATCCCTACTGTCACATTGATTTGATTGACATTACCGTGCATATTGTCCTAAATTTACATTGGCTTAGACCAGGGGTCGGCAACCTGCGGCTCGCGAGCCGCATGTGGCTCTTTTGATGTAAAGTTGGGGCTTTCCAGTTCCATACGAAAAAATTAATATTTTATTATCAAAACCCTTAAAAAATAAGAAAATATATTTTTAAGTACCTAATTTCTCAATAGCTTCTATTTTCATAATCGTTAATTACAAATCGCTACGCATAACATGACCGTAATGAGATAAATTTGAACTATTGTTTTGTTCTTAGAGATGAGACTCCGTGACCATGTTTATCTTTCAGCCAATTGAATTTCATTTCCGTCTCACCTAAACAGCCACCGTCTAGAGTCTAGACAACACGTCTAGGCTCTTGACGTGTTGTCAGTTAGTTATCCTCGGATATCGCGGTCGACGTTACGTTGCATGTGTGTTAATTTAATCGCTTGCGGTTACTGCGTGTTTATTTATTCGCTTGTGGTTTCAAGAAGAATACGATTTAGAAGCGAATTATCTTCTCAAATGTATGTACGCGTATAATATAATAAAACAGTAACAGAATTGAATTACATATCTGAAGATCGTGCTAACGAAGTAATAATGGTAAATAAATTGTTTGCCGTTTTAGATAGCTAAGTAAAATTTTAAAAAGTATTTTTTTCAGCTCCGCGCCAGCATGGTATCTGGTAAAGGAAAGAGAAGAACTGAAGAAGAAAACCGAGAATTCAATCAGGATTGGACGGAGTCGTTTGCATTCATATGCAACACAGATGGCCTTCCAACTTGTCTCATTTGCCACGAAAAACTCGCACACAATAAGAAGTCAAATTTGGAGAGACACTTCACTACAAAACATACCCAGTTTGCTGGTAAATATCCAACAGGTGACGTACGAAAAAAAATTGTTGAAGAGCTCTAAAAAACAACAACAGTCAAGTTCTATGCTAAGTAACTGGGCGCAATCTTCCAATAATGTAAATCTGGCAAACTTTGCAGTATCATTAGAAATTGCAAAAAGAGGAAAACCATTCACAGATGGTGAGTACATCAAAGATTGTTTTATACGTGCATCTGGAGAACTGTTTCGTGATTTTAAAAACAAAGCAGAAATCATGAAAAAAATCAAAGATTTGCCATTATCTGCTAAAACAGTACAAGATAGAACTGCTAAAATGTCTTCAAATGTAACACATATGCAAGTGGAAGACATTCAACTGGCTTCTGCCTTATCACTTGCTACAGATAAGTCTTGCGACATAAAAGACACGGCACAAGTTACCCTTTTCATCAGGTATATGTCGTCCCAAGTTCCAAAAGAAGAACTGCTAGGATTGCTACCACTCTCAGGGCAAACTCGTGGAGAAAATATAGCAAATGCTGTGCAAAAATGCCTGGAAGACAATGGAATCGATATAAATAAAATCGTTTCTATAGCAACTGATGGAGCCAGAAGTATGACAGGAATACATAGAGGGGTAACATCAATTCTTCAGAAAAAAATAAACCACTAAATTCTAACGTTTCACTGCATAATTCATCAAGAAGCGCTTTGTGCCCAAACATTTCCGGCCGAAATAGTTGAGGTCATGAACTTGGTAATTAAGATTATTAACAGCATCTTGGCAAAAGCACTCTACCATCGCCAGTTTAAAGATTTCCTTGCAGAAATAGATAGCCAGTTTTCTGACCTCCTTCTGCACAATAAAGTGCGATTGCTTTCCAGAGGTAACGTATTGCAACGTTTTGCTTTGTGCTTGAGTGAAATAAAAATATTCCTCAATGAAAAAAGCACCGAATTGGAAAAAGACAAATGGCTGCAAAAATTCAACTTCATGGTAGATACCACAATGAAACTAAATGAACTAAATCTAAAACTGCAAGGAAAGGGCAACCCAGCCTACGCCTTGCTTGAAGTAGTAGTTTGTTTAAAAAAAAAAATTACTTCTTTTTGTTGAAGACATGGGAAGCGGTAAATTACTTCATTTTAAAAATCTGAAACAATATTGCGATGAGACCAATGCAACTATTGACACGAATTACTTCAGCCTAGCTTTAAAAAACATGAAGGATGGATTCGCTGAGAGATTCGAGCAATTCAAAACTAACAAAAGTACTCTCGCGTTTATAGTAAATCCTCTCAACACAAATGCAAATGAGATCAACATTGAGCCATTTGGAATTGATGCTGGATCGCTCCAAACGCAATTGCTAGATTTGAAAAGGAAAGACTTGTGGAGTGGCAAGTTCACAGAACTCAAGAGCCAGTTGGAAGAGTTGGGGGTCCAGAAATGCATGCACATCGCGCAGCACAAGTGGACAGCTCTAAAAGAAATTCCTAGAGTTGAGGCCCTCATATTCGGCGCATGGAATAGTCTTCCAGAATGCTACAGTGAGGTGAAGAAGTTGGCATATGGAGTGCTGACGATCTTCGAGTCCACATATTCGTGCGAGCAAGCGTTCTCTTGCATGAATATAATAAAAAGTAAAGTCAGAAGTCAACTAACAAATAAAAATCTAGAGTCGTGCTTGAAACTTAAAATAACAAGTTATAAGCCAGATTTAATCAAACTTTCAAAAGGCATGCAAAGCCAATGCTCCCATTGATGTAACTATCTATATTTGTGTTTTTATATGAATAAATATTATTCCGTATTTAAAGCAGTTTATTTTAAATCAAAATCCAATATATATAAGCAAATACTATAATATTGAAACGAAAATTTTTAGTGGCTCTTTAAAAACTGGGAAATTTTGTAAATTGTAACTTTTGGCTCTTCCGTTTCAATAGGTTGCCGACCCTTGGCTTAGACAGAAAGGCAATTTCCTATAGGAAACTATGCAAATTCCGTAATCCGTAGTATCCCGTAGAAACTATAGAGAATTTGCAGTACTTGCCATCTACGTTCTTGCGTGGAGCAGTGGAAATCGTTGTTTGCGAACATAGTTATCACAAACACATGGAAACAAATTACCAGAAGATTGAGAAAACTCAGAGATATCAACATTAGTGTCTGTTTTCAAATTTGTGACCAATTTCTGTTTTTATGAATTTTTTGGGACTTCCGTGACCTGCAAACACTAATTGGTGAATTTTTTTTTATACAAAATCAATGCCTAAAATACACTTTTTAATAGGAAGTAGTATAAAATTCACAACTTAATGAGGTATAAAAATAAACAGAATAGTACAGGCCGATTTTAAAATTAAGGTATTTTAAAGCAATAAAAACTACTGCAAAAATGAATGAAAGGCAAAATATCCAATCCAGCAAAAAAACCTTCTGGTGGAATCAAACCTTTGTGCTTCTTGCCTCTTTCTGAAGTTTTCTTTCTGCTCTTCAAGTTTTCTCTTGATGAGGGCATTTTGAAGAATTGACTGTGTATGTACAGCAAGCTCTTGTGGAGATGGAACTCTCTGGAGAACCACAGGATTCTAAAATAATTTTCAAATGTAGCAATTATAACTGACACACCAAACAGTAAAAGTGCAGAATTAATAATATATTTATTTATTACATTTTTATAAATATTAAGGACTGAGCTTATTCAAATGCAAAAGAAAGACATACAAAATAATTGTCTTTTTTCTTAATTGTTTTTGTTAGTTACAAATCCACCCATATGAGGCATTTTCAATAACCGAATTATGCATACACTGCAGCAACTAACATCAATGTATCAGTTTTGTGCTTTTAGTACTCAGCAGCAGCGAATAGTCATTACTGCAAAGGCAACAAGAAAACATTTCAATCCACAACTGTGCATACATCAGTGGTAACAAAATTATCACACAGCTGGTATTAATACTGGTACAAAAAATTGACCTCAAACTACAATGAGTCAGGCAGTTATGTTCATAATCATACAGTTCATAACTAGTTTTCTTGTTGCCACCCCAGTAATGGTTATCCAATATTGATTAATACAAGGAAATGCAAGACAAGTTTTTTAATACTAGTTGTAGCGGCGGCATGATAGCAACCTATTTATTCTCAAAGAATTTGTAAAAAAATAATCGAATTGAAAATAAAAATGAAATTTAGGTTTGTATTTACAATTATAGAACGAAAATGCAGAAAATTAGAGAAAGTAATACTCTAAATGTAGCACTCTATGTACTACTTAATGCTTAAATTTAAGGCAAAACAAACAAGTGCATATAAAAATGTGTCGGTTGCACATAAATTATACATAAAAATTAGGGATGCAACAGATGTCAGTTTGGCCGGATATTCTACTGAATTTAAAATCGGACATCCAGATAACTGGCCGACAGTATAATTTTCTTTTAGAAATCCTAAATAGTTGGTATTTCATTATTTCTATTCATAGGTGCAACCAGGGAGTGGTTTTTAAAGTTGAAAAACACCCCTCCCCCAGAAGCCCTCAATTTATATGAAGAAATAGTAATTTCTGTGATAATTTCAAGGTTGTAACCATTTATAGAGCAAATACCCTCCTCCCCAGAAAAAATTTCTGGTTGCGCTACTGTTCCTATTTCATTTTTCTTCTCATTTGTTTTTATTACATGATTATAGCTAAGTTAAATTCTTAATTCAGAAGAAATACATATTTTAAAATTATTATTGTATTTTAAAGCAACTAATACAAATCAAAACCAAAACCAGCAGTAGCCACGAGACTATTAAAACTTTTAAAATGGCCATTAAAGCTTAATCGTTAAGTGCTTATATACTTAATGATTATCAACTGGTTATTCATATAATTACACTTGTTAACTTCTTAATATTTAGTAGCCACTGTTTAAAGTAAAATTCCAGTTTTGAATATAACAACTTAGAATTTAAAAACCTTATCACTTTAAATTCCTATATAATATCATAGAAAACTTGATAAATTATAGATATAATAATCATAAGTACTTTTAATTCCCACATTATAATTTGTTGTAATGATATCAATAAATTAATTATAAAATTTTTAGGTTAAAGAAATAAGCCTAATTTTAAAATTTAATTAATTTTCACCAAAAAGACTGTTCTAAAAATACTACCCCACACCCCTTTTTTTTCTTTTCTTTAAATAATCTATATCTTATCATGTATCACTAACTATGTAATGCAATATTTCAGAACACCACATTTGGAAAATAATAATTTAATTCTTATGATATTTAGTGTAAAACAAACTTGACATGTTGGCAATTTAAACATGGCATGTTGGTAACCTATGTTTAAATGGTATTACTTAATGGAAAGGATATAAACTTTATTGACACACAAATTCTTTCTAAATTAGGACTGGAAAGGCCCATTTAAGAACCCTAGAGAGTCTTTCTCCCTCCCTAATTTCTAAAAATGGAAACATCCATGTCAGTCTAAGGAAGTTCCTCCCAACTGGGTGCTAAAATAGAAAGTTTTGTTTTAGTTTAAAAGTCTTTACACCTGTTTTTACAATGGGATAGGGTAGGTAGCACAGGGTAGCACTTATTTTTGTCTATTTCTTTTATAATAGGGAGGAGTGTGTGGCAGAATTTGAAAAGAACAAGTTTTGCAACACATCCCTCCACCCCTTAGCAGTAAAATGTAAGGGCCTGTAGTGTAGCTGTAGACCTCTTTCTTTTTAGACTACCCTCTTTGTTAAAGTTACTCTTCCTGTTATCTCTAACAGAGTTTATCTTTTTATACTGCAAGTGCAATTAATTAAATGTTTTTCTTCTATAGTTTGAAGAGTAGTATGTTACATAGAGTAAACTATTCCTAATTTAACAAAGTAATTTGTTAATCATTAGTTTAGTAGATTGTACTGTTATCAAATATAAAAGCAGTAAATTTATAACTATGAATGTCATGAATAAAAGAGGTACTGTGTGGAATTTTTTTAAATATGAAGATGCTGTTAAAGTAAAATGCAATTTATGTTCCTCTATGATCTCAAGAAGCGGAACAGGTAAGAAAGCATCCACTACTCCATTATTTAGTCATCTAATAAGCAAAACATAAGGAGCAATATGACAAAATTAAATCTTCAAATGAAGGACAAGGTAACAAAAGGCATTTGGATTCTGAATTTACTGATGTAGATGAAAGTGACCCAAACATAAGTAAAAGTTTTAAAAGATCACAATCACAATTTAATCAACCTATTTTAGAGACTGTTCTAGAAAAAGAAAAATCTGCGATATAAACCACCCTAAATCGATTGAATTACATTATGCTACTGGTCAGATGATAGCAATTGACAATCAGCCATATTCATTTCTAGAAGATGATGGTTTCCGTCATCTGATGAAAAAAGCCCAACCACAGTATAAAGTTCCTTCTCGGGAATATTTTAAAGAAACAATAATACCAAAAATGTATAACTAATGTAAGGAAGAGATTCAATCATTGCTTTCATTATCTGAAAGTATAACTTTAACTACTGATATGTGGACCAACTCAATTACCAAAGACAGTTTTATTAGCTTCACTGCTCATTGGGTGGATAATAATTTTAATAACAGACATTTTCTATTAAATGCTAGACATTTTCCAGGAAGTCATAATAGTGACAACGTAAGTCAGATTTTGAAAGATTTATGTGGTGAATGGAATGTGAAAAACAAAATTTACCTCGTTATTCGTGACAATGGATCCAATATTGTAAAAAGTGTGAATGATATGAATTTAGCTAGTGAATCTTGTTTTTTACATAACTTACATTTGATTGTAACAGATGCATAAATGCTTAGAGAGCAGTTAAAGATATTATAGCTTTAGGAAGAAAAACAGTGGGGCACTTCATTCCTCTTTAGCCTGTTCTCATTTCAAACAAATCCAAGAACTTCATTTAGCATATAAAAAGCTACTGCAAGATGTCCCAACTCGATGGAATAGTACATATTATATGCTGGATCGCTTGCTAGAATTAAGAAATGCTATGTCCTTATATGCAGCGGAAAACAATGAAATAACAAGCTTTTCATCATATCAATGGACATTAATTTAAAACTGCTTAACTCTACTTCAACCCTTTGAGGAAATTACCATGCAAATAAGTTCCTCATAATCATTCATTTCAGAAGTAATTCCTATGATTGTAACATTGAACAGATATTTGTCAAAATCTGAAGTATTTGGTGCTGGAACAATAAAGGATACATTAAAAGAAAATATACATAAACGTTTTTCAACAATTTAGTTGAATGAACATTTTTCAATAGCAACCATTTGAGACCCAAGATTCAAAATTCATTTTTTCGATAAAGGTCAGGGTTATGATGAAATGATTAAATCTTCTTTATTATTGATAACGAAAAAAGAAGTTCAAGCTTTGAGTTCTCCTGAAGGAAACGAAGAGTCACTCCTAATGGAATCGAAATTTCAAAGTAATGGAAATTCTAATCTTGCAAAGAATCCTACATCTTTTTGGGATTGCTTTACTGTACTAGCATAACACAATCACAAGTGCAACAAGATGATGAGTCAATTTATTTTGAAGAGTTGAGAAACTATCTTTCACAGCCAGTAATTGAAAGAGAAATGCCACCATTTGACTGGTGGAAAATGAATGAGTAATTTTCCTTATTTATTGCAATTGCTAAAAAAGTATCTTGCCCCACCATCGAGCAATGTATATAGTGAAAGACTGTTTTCTGAAGGACGAGTCATTTATGAAAAAAAAGAGAAATAGAATTTTGCCAAAAAATGCAGAAAAACTACTCTTTTTGCATCAATTTGAAAATTTTAAAAGGGGACACAAATTTTTAATTTTTAAAAATATTTTTACGAAGTTTGAAATATTAGTATCTTTAGAATGTTTAATTACTAATGTAAAAAAAAAAGGCTGTTGACAGGAAAATTTATTTTTAATTTGTAATGTAAGTCATAAGTTAAAGTAATATTCATTGTCAAAGATACTGAATGTAAAGGAGAGATTTTGAATGTATATTAAGTAATAAAATGTAGTTTTGTTTAAAAAATTATAATAAAAATTAAGAAACTTGAAAATTTTAATATTACTATTAATTGAGCAATTAAAAATACTGATTTTGCATATTATTTATATGACCGGATATCCATTTATATGATCGGATATCCGGCTACTGCCAAATATCCGGATACAGGATGTTTACCGGATATCCGTTGCATCCCTAATAAAAATCATTAAAAGGTTGGTTGTGCATAAATTATACATATCATTAAAAGGTATTGCCATACATAATGCTATCAAAAAATTAATTATATTTTTGGCTCTTTAGAATAAGCTTATCTTAATTTGCTTTTACTCAGCTATGCTATTTGTAAATTATTTTATATGATAATCTCAGTATCGAACTCATGTTTATCACAACATACACCACTGTCTTCCGTTTATTCTGCTGATATTAATAAATTTTCATGGATGTTACTCCAGTTCCAAAATTCTTCATTAAGTTCCTCATCATTGCATGGGTCTTCTTGCTCATACAGAATGTTATTTTTTGTTTCAGCTGTTGATTGTTTCAGTTCGTAAAACACCAATATTTCAGAATAATTGAAAATTGTTATTAGAGTAATATTTTCCCAAGCATTTACTAACATCTGAAAGATATCAAGGAGGCTAATTGATTTTGCATCAATTGACTCAGCAATTTTCATTCTTACGTGTAAAATGGAGAGCGCAAACAATAAAAAGCAAGAATTGAACAATTTACTCAGCAGTTTTGATTCCAATATATAGCAAATACTTTAAGTGAAATTGTGATTCCATTCAGTTTTACGTGGTTTAACTCATAAAAATGACATTCAATTAACCAGTGATTCAAATTACTAGCAACTACTGTACCTGCACTTGGAGGGTATTGGAGCTTGCAGCATTCTGTTGAGCCATGGCTTGAACCAGAGCGGCAGGGTGAATAGGTGCTGGAGCATGACTCAAAGCAGGAGGCTGCTGACCAAATACTGCAAAAGGAAAATGCATAACATTACTTAAAAATATATTTGACTAAAATTATACATATGCAGGGGGTTGGAAATTTTACATATTCACATACAGTACAACATTTTAAATCCAGAATCTTCCAGACCTCAATGATTCCAAATTTTGAACTTTTCTGGATTTTAGATAATTTAAAAAAAGCACCGGTCTACCCCATCCCCCTCTTTTCCGTAATTTGAACCTTCTGAATTCTACTACAAATGGAAATTTGAGCAGTTAAGCAAAAATATGAAACAAACAAAAAAATACTCAAACAGAAAATTCTTATTTATCATACACCTTTAAAACAATTTAAATATTTTTTATAATGGTACATTGTCTTATAATTTTGTTTTTCCAAAGTAACCTTTCCTTAATTTTAATGACATAAGTTCTTGTTTTGTTACAAAGCTCCTTTGTTCCTGTTCTTTAACAATGTTGTTCAGTAACCCTTTTAAATTTTTCTAAATTTTCCAAAGAAACCTTCTCTTTATTAACATTGTCATGATCACTAACTGAGTAACTATCATCCTATTGCTGCAACAGAGCCACCCATAAGGGGGAAAAGACACGGCTATGCCGCTTTTGGATCTTCTATTTTAAGTTTTAAATTCTGTTTATTTAAATTCTATTTTCCAGTTTTTGTTCAAAATTTCGAAGTTGAAGACCCAGACCGTTCGACTCATCCTGAGGACTTGAGTATCTATTTGGATGGCCAGAAAATTTCAAAGTTGTTATTTTTTTAATTTTCTCCTTTTTATTTTCTAAATTCTTAATTCTGTTATTTTTTTTTGATAATTAAGCCTTGTGTTCCAGTTTTTGGTATTTAAATAGTGTTTTTAAACCCATTTTTAGGTCAGTAGCATTCAAAATTAACCCCCTTTTGACAAACTTAATTTCAGCAATTTCAAACCACGATTGCATGGGTGCCATTTTTGACTATGACCGGCAAGACATCATGTTTTATCTAGTTGGCTGCCATTTTAACTTTTTGCATTTGTGATGGGAATGCTCATGATCATGGAGACTTCCGGGAAAGGGTTGTTCACCAATTTTTGAGTGGCGGAAAGTCTTGGGGAATCGCTAAAATGAGGAGGTTGACAACGCAAACGGTCTCCCATTTTGGGAACCACATTGCCAGTTTTCTTATGTGCCATGTGGAGAAATAGAGTAGGAAAGGCATGATGCCTCTCTCTCGTGGATTTCAGTTTTTTTATATTTTCCAGGAAGAGAGGAGTCCGTGAAGCTGAGTACTTTCTTTTGCCATTTTCTTTTATGTGACCACCATGTTGATCCCACAGTCCGATCTCCAAGAACTTTGAGGAAAAACAGTGGGCACCCTTTTATGTAGGGACTTTCAGTTCTCCGGTAGGAGTGGGGTCCATTTGCAAAGTACTATGCACCAAAAATGAGCCTGATTTGTGCTTCAGTAAGGGAACATGTCCTTAAGCAGTTTTCCAAGAAGTGCTAGAGTTCCAAGATTGCTCCATTCTGCTCCTGGTACAAGGTTGTATTTTTTTAAATTAAGAGCTTTAACCTTTTTGCTGGGCCAAAGACACCCTAAGACTCTTTTTCTTATTTAGAATTGACATACATTCTGTTACACATTTGTTTGCTTCACAGTTGAAATTTCAGGGAATTCAATTTGGATCTCCCTGCAGCTGTGGGAAAAAATGTATTATGTGGGTGGGTTTTTGCTTAAAAATAAATGTTATCTTTTAAATTTTAACTCTCCTCTGTGTTCATTTTTCCAGTCTCCAATGATCACTTTTCTCTTACTTGGTTTTTAATTCATTTTTTTCTTGTATGTAGAAATCACAATGCAAAAATTTGTACTAACTACTTCTTAAGGCTAAATGTAATGTAAAGTTTTGAAAGTAAATTCTAAGAGTTAAAGCAAAGTAAATTATCCTCTTGTGTAAATGAGTAAAATTGTTTAATTATGTTTAAAGATAAATGGATAAATTATAATCTGCATTGTCTGCCAAAAACGGCACAACAATATGACTAAAGTGGAAGGGCCCGTACCGCTAAATTTTCTTTCAATAGAGCCACACATAAGCGGAAATCAACACCACTCTTCAAGTGGAAAAGCCCAGACCACTAATTGTTTTTTGGGGGAAAGGGGGGGGGGGAGCTGTGGTATATATTTGAAGGAGGCCCACAATTTCTAAATAAAGATTTGAAACCAGGTTTTACTGTTCACAAATCAGACAGAGGATAGAATGAGTCCTTCCCTGCCCTGTATTCCCTTTTCAGATACTCCCCTTCCACCAATTATTATCACTTAATCATGTCAATGTCTAGAGCATTGCATATCTTCTAAACCTCCCCCTTTCTTCTGAGGGCATCCCAGAACAATACAAATGGGGGAATATTCTTATACGTAGGAGAACCCCATTTCTTCTAAAAATAGATTAGCAAGTGGCTACCAGCCTTTGAGAGGGCAGTTGGTTCTTTAGCATTTTTAAAGAGTGGATATTTTTTTTTTATGTTCTTGTTCTTATAGTGTTAAAAGGGTTCTGCTATATTTAATAGTATATGAGCGAATGGTTGGATAATCAAGTGCTCGACTCTTCTTAAAAAAAAAAGTTTGTACTAGTGTCCGGATTTTGGATAATTCTGAATTTTGGATATCTGGATTTGGGATGTTATACTGTATTTGAAAATGTATTTAAATTGAAATTTTAATTTGAAACTCACGAATTTTGGAACTTAGCTTTTAAATCTAGTTTCTGCAAATTTATTGCAATGCATAACAGTGAAACTTTCTTTTACTACGAGAATTGTGAACACATGCAAAAATTCTACACAGCTGTGGTCATTTCGCCTTACAATAATTGGAGCTATGAAAGCTGATACAGGTTTCTGTGTGTTGCTTCGAAAATGCTAAGAAACCAATAAAAATTGCCTCTGCACTATTTTTTCAGTCAAATTTTAAGTTCCCACTTGAAAGAAAAGGTAGGAGCATTAAGATGCTAAATGGGGGAATATATTGTTTTTGGTTAAGCCTTCTGCTTTTGTATTATTAGCCCTGGATAACAAACGGATCAGATAGCAAGAATCTCAGTACATGCAAATGCACCACTTGAGAAAGACAGTTGCCATACTGAGATGTACCATGTGACCTCACTAGCCAATTAGGGTGTGACCTTCACTGATTATAATTTGCTATGGTTAAAGGATTCAGAATTAGGAATTCATGCTTAAGATAGCTGCAGCCCCTTAAGCAGTCTGAGTTACTTCAGTTTTTTTATGGATTAAAATTTTGTCCTTTAGAGTGAATGGTTGTCGAATACCTTTGCTCTGGAAGTTATGAAATGATAGTTCCTTCGTGACTAGCTCTCTGGTCAGCACATTGGATAGCCAGCTGTATATCCATTACTGCTAGTGAGACTGCATGTATGCTACATATATGCATGTATGCTACACTGCATGTATGCTACATACATGCAGTGGCATAGTGTCGATTGAGGCTATAAAGGCAAGTCTCCCCTGTTTAAAATCTAAATTAAAGATACTTTTATTTATTGCAATTTTTAAAATAACTTTGTGAATATATATGTCATTTTTAAAAAACTGGTACACTTTACTTACTCAAAGTGGCACATTTCAAAGTTTTTTTCCCATTGAAACACATCTAGAAGCTGAAATCAGGCTTTACGGTATATTGACTCTCAACTGTTAAACTCTACCCTGGCTGATAAGCTAGAACTAGATGCTAGTTTCCAGAAAAGTGCTTGCTTCCCCACTTTCAACTTTTGTAAACAGCCTAGCCTAAAACAATTATTGGATATGGTATGTGACATTTCATTAATGATAGATAGGTGAAGGGGCCAAGGTTGGGAAATAAAATTTTCTGGGCAAGGCTAATGGATCTGCTATTTTGGGTCAAACATGGTTGTCTTAATTAATCTTCACAGAAAAAGTCATATATAATACTAAAAAATATGAGGCATAACACGACATTCACTTAACTTTAAACAATATCAAGATGAAGAAATATACTATATATATAATAATGACTACCATTAAACTTAAGTAATTTGTAAAGTAGACTTTGCTCTTTGTCACAGTAACAATATGGCAAAGCATCCAATTTGTGCATTTGGGAGTTTTAGAAAGAATAAATCCGATTTCCCTTTAAAAATCATGTTACACAAGAATCTCAAACAAGCGATTGATAATTTTCTAGCACATATTTAGAAAATTGTAGTTAAGATATTTTCTACTTTTCATAGTATAGTATTTGTAAGTACTTAATATACAAAATTGTTTAAGAACATTGTTGACAACAGTCATTTTCAACTAGGCTTATGTTCCTTCCAGATATCTCACAAATTGTCAGTGTACTTTTTTGAATTGCTTTATTTTGTTAGTTCTAGCTGTTTATATTTACAAAACTGATATATAGTTTTTCTATCACTTGCTAATAATATTCTAATATATTTCTACTTCATACATAGGCACCTGTAAAACCTTTTCCAGAGGAGGGGGCAAACTCGAGCATATGACGTACAACATTGACCGGCTTGTGGCTTGCCTTTGTTATATTGAATGTCCAAGGGGGAGTGTTGAAGACCCAGACCGTCCGACTCGTCCAGAGGACTAAGAGCAGCTATTTGGACGGACGGCCAAGGGGGAGTGTGAACCACCTTTATCTACCCTATGGGCGACCATGGCTTCATATTTAATAAAATGATTGTAAAAGTTCATCTAATTTAGAATTAAGAAAACATTTAAAATGTTATATTTTGTATGCATTCATCTTACATTGATAACATTTTAAAATCTCATGCATTTCATCCACCCTTTGCATTTTTATGTAATATTTTCTTATTTTACTCACTAACAAAACTTATTGAAATAAAACATTTTGAAAATGCGAATTTCAATATAAATTTCCCAATACCAAATTTTTTGCCAATCTCTCAGCATCCTCAGTCAAAAATCTCATGCTATGCTATTGCATATATGTACCGGACCGTCCAAAATAGTTTCTAGTGGATTATGGAAAATTGATACGAATGGCTTGAAATATATGAATGGTGTATATACCACAACTGAATTATTCCTAAATACAATTTTTAAAACGGGAAATTTGTTCTATACTGCAAATGGCTTGAAGTATGCAAACTGTGTCCAAGCCACCACCAAATTAGTCCCATATACAATTTTCACAATGGGAAATTCTTTTGTACTACTTTTTTAAAATGTGCTAATTGTATGTAAGCAGTCATTGAATGATTTATATAAATATATAAATTTACAGTGAGAATTTGAAGACACCTAAAAAAATAACTCAAAATGTGTGAAATGTGCTTAGAAAAAAAAAAAAAAAGATTTAGTTAGTGCCTTTAGGATTCAAGAATAAGTGTAGATGAGTTTCAAAACTATGTGCTTTACCTTCAGCAATGTTTGTGTGAATGGAGTAAAATAAAGTAGTGATGGTGTGTGATGAACAGCAACAGATGTGGCAAATGTAAGTTATTTTCTTTATATGTAGTATGATAGCCAAAATAACCTAATGTGAACAATAATTAACAGATACAGTAGAGGATCGTTTATCCAGCGTCACGATATCCAAAACGCTCTCAAAACTGGAATTGGTCAGAACGATGCTACATTTTGCACCAACAAATATTTTAGTCAAAAATTGGACAAAATAGCATTTTTTCTTTCAAAATAACGCCAAATAAGTAGAAGTGTTATTTTCCACCAATTCTTTCATAGTTTCTATGGGAAAACGTCCTCATAATACGAATTGCGAGTTTTCAATGTTTTCATACAGAAAATTGCCGTAAATTCAGCCAGAGAAAATTTATAGTTATGTGTGCTATTAATCAAAGCAGAACGGAAATTCACATCCACGTAATTCATTAATATCTCTTTTTTTGACAATATATTATATACTTCATAAAGAGTTTCTAAATTTGGCATAAATCACTAAATGGGTCTTGGAGATTATTACCTTCATATAGCACCTCTTAAATTATGGAGGACTTGCTCTTTTCTGATTAAATCCAAGAGATGTGCCCAATGTTTTTTCAAAATTTATTACGACAAACTTTGAGTTTCTACGCTACAGTGTATAGTGGTTTATGCAAATTTTTAATAATATTCTACTGCAAGTTTTCTGTTCGATCTGTGGTCCTTTTATTCCTTTTCAAAGTATTCACTGGGGCCCTCACCCTCCCATACCTGCCAACCCTCACTGAAGAAAATTCAGTAGATTTCTTAAAGCATGCGTTTCAATGTCATAACAAACATTGCAGTATAAAAATAGCATACATTTAGGAAAAAATAGGGATTTTTCTCATATCCATTCACCCTCCCCCTAAATTTGAATTATATACATATTTATAAATACACAAGAAATAAAGATGACTAGTTTTATGACAGCTACATTTTATTTTTTACAAAAGTTGCAGATTTGGCTTTTAATAAAAATTTACTATCTAGTTGCTGTTCATAGCATTTACCATTTAAATTACATTTCATAACGATCAAGTTATCTAGGTCATCATCAGACATTGAGGTGCGAAACTTAGTTTTAATATTTCGCAGGTGGCTAAAAATATGTTCACACTCTGCATTACTTTTATTTGCCTAAATCATTGCTTTAATACAATTTTTTGGAAAATATTCCTGCACAGAGTTCATACTACCCATTTTTAAAAATAAAGCTAGTTTAGTCGATCTAATATGCAACATTTAAATGATGGAGATACTAACATATTCTTGGCAATTCACGAGACGTTACTGAATTGCGCAATCGCACTGTTTATGAGAAAATAATTTAGAAATTAACAGTAATAATTAATAAGAATGTGAAAATAAGCTAGTTTAGTCGATCTAATATGCAACATTTAAAGGATGGAGATGGATGGGAAAAGATACTAACATACTCTCGGCAATTCACGCGAAGTAACTGAATTGCGCAATGGCACTATTTATGCAAAAATAATTAAGAAATTAACCATAATAATTAATCAGAATATGAAAATATGTTAGTTTAGTCAATCAAAAATGCAATATATAGAAGATTGAGATGGATGGAAAAAGATACTGTGCACTCTCAGCGATTCATGAAACTGAATTGTGCAATCGCAGTGTTTATGCGAAATTAATGAACAAAATAACATTTTAGTGATTTATGCTGAATTAGACAACCTTTGAAGAAGTATATTTATTACTTTCATAAAATATGCGATCGAGATCTTAATTTACATCACAAGCGGCTGTAAATCTCCGTTAATTTGATTGGCATTACCCTGCATTTTATTATGGATTTGCTATGATCCCAGGAATGGTAGAAATCAGGGCTAAAAAAACCGGAAAAACAGTGTTTCCGAAAAATTATACCATATCTGGTTAACTGATAAATTTCAAACAAAAAAACCCAGAGAATTTCGTTAGTAAACCGGAGGCCGGAGAAGTAATGAAAAATCCGGATTCTCCGGCCAAAATCCAGAGTTGGCACGTTTGCATCTGTAATATTATGGACGTACTTTTGATCAAATAAGAGAAAAATTTCCCATTTAGCTAAAAAATCCCTTTTATAGGGAAATTTTGGGGATATAATCCCTAAATGTAGAGATTTTTACAAAAAATTGTTAAAATCGGGAGATGTGTCTTCAAAAGCGGCAAAAACACTTAAAAATCGGGAGTCTCCAGCCAAATCCAGTAGAGTTGGCGCATATGCCCCCCCATTCGAGTGGAGTCCATTCTCCCCGTCAGATGGCCCTGTCCCAATGAAACGGCCAACATCCGGAGATTAGCACACTAGAAAACAAAATCTAGTACTGTAAATGTTCTTCATTCAATCATCGCCCCCTCCCTCTCTGAAATTCTGTCTATGCCTATAAACTATGGGGATATTTAAAATAATGTTTCAATATCCTACAAGTTTTTCGTTCAATCCATGGTCCTCTTATTCCTTTCCAAAATATTCATTGGGGAACGGCTCCTCCCACTCGAGTAAGTCCATTCTCCCTTATGGGTAGTCCTGTTCCAATGCAACAACCAATAACCCACATGTTTAATGTGATCGTACTCCACCTGAACACGGCGGCAGTTTAGGCAGTGGCGGGAATCGAACCCGGGCCTACTGAGTGCAATTCCCACGTGCTAATTTAAATTTTATAATGACCATATGCTATTTAAAATATCCATAAAATTAAAATATCCATCATTCCATCAATCAAAATATCCATAAAATTAAAAAATCTATTTAAAATATGAATAAATTCAAATATCTATTTAAAAAATCCATATCGTTCCACTAATCCATAAATATAATAATTTCAAATATATCACCACAATTCAATCCACCATAATAATATCCATTTAAAATATCATATATAATAATTTCACCCGATATATACATCACATATGCTAAGCTCTTAACCCTTTCGGGACGGCGGCATTCCGAAACTTCCGTGGCCCAAAGGACGGAGCGCTTCATTTCCGAACTGTTCCCAAAAGATGGCTAATTTTTTGCGGCAAGCCTAACTCTCGAAAAAAATTTATTAAAAATCACCCATTCAACACAGCTTTCTACTTTTTTCAGGAAGAAAGGAAATACTTATTTTCTATTTGATGTATATTTTTCATACAAATTTTCTTTTATCAAAATATTAAAAATTTTAGTGTATATATGTTTTAGGTACAGATGGATAATTCTTTGGCATGTCCTTCCGATTTTTTAAAACTGTACCACATATATGCGTATTCTTAGACAAAAAATACTTTGCGAGTACAGGAGAGGTAAAAAATTTATCCAAATACAAAGTATATCCTTTTCCTAAAAGTTCACTTAGAAGTGTTTTTACAACACGTTCTCCATACCCACCATCAGAGCTCGATAATTCCGTGTCCTTTCCAGTATACACAAGGAAATTCCATAAATAGCCTGATTCCGATTCTGACAATTTATATATTTTTATTCCATATCTGGACCTTTTCGAGGGGATATATTGATGAAATCCCAGCCTTCCTTTGCATGAGAACAAAGATTCATCATTGAACACATTTCTTCTAGGAGTGTATATAGATTTAAATTTTGAAACTAATGCATCTAACACGGGTTTCAATTTATCTAGTATTTGGGCATTACTATCAAGAGTAAAATGAAGGTAATGTAATATTCCTATAAATCGATCGCGACTCATAACTGAATTGAAAAAAGGAGTACTGATAATTGGATTCTTAGAAAAATACATTTTAAGATTTGGTTATCTGACAATGTTCGTCAAAACTACTAGTGCGAGAAACACACGAAATTCGTTTCAGGTCACAGGTGTAAATACATTTGAAACAGGTAGCGTCTTCGATGTGGAAGGAGAGAGGAGACTTTTCTCCTATTTTTTCTTTGCAAACTCATTAGTTGCTTTTACGATAAATTCTACTAGTTCATCATAAAAAAATATGCTAAAAAATCAAGTTCCTTACCTAAATTGGGCGGCATGATATTGTGATTTATTTCAGGTATGTTCAAAAACTCCAAAGAATTCAGATCTTTCAAATCACATGTCCAAACATCATTCGAAAAAACAGCAACCGAAGCTGGCGGCGTTGTAATAATAGTACGCTCAGAATCTAAAGAATCAATTGCATTTTCAGATTCATCATCAGAAATAACACTGTTCCACGAATCTTTACTATCTGCATTGCTTTCATTACTGTCTGGTTCGTTTACCATATGCGTATATTCTTTCACAGAAAGGAAACGTTTCAAACCAGCCATACTTATATCCGAAATAACCTAATAATTTCACTGTCGCACATTCTATTACCCCCCTCCTCCACCCCCAAAAATACTCTTATAGTCCTATAATTCACTAACGAAATCATTAAAAGCTAAAATCAAAAGGAGATCCGGAACTCAATTATAAAATTGTTGATACTGCGAAAAGGACTCTGTCTGTTTACTTTACAGAACCATGTTTCACCGCTCCAAATGGAGAAATAATTCATTAGATTCTCCTTGTGCCAAGGTCAAGCATCTGCAAAATACACTTAAGTTGCTTCCACGGGCATTTAACGCCCTCTAGTAGACAAATTCAAATGAAAACGTTTCACATAGAAACACCGATACGTGCCACTCGCCATTTAGGGTAAAGTTTTCTCCATCACGAGCGCGTGCTGTACGTCATTGAATGCAAGTTCGCAGCCGGCACGTGGGCGTGCCAACCGTCGCGAAAGGGTTAATTCATTTAAAACCGGAAGCGCGGTCTGCATGGAAACGGGGAAAAACTTCTGCGGGTGAAAACACAGTTTGCCGAGAAATTGAAAATCCTTAGTTCATTAAAATCGCGATCCTGTGGATATTTATAATTATTTTTTGACCAGATTGGGTTTGCAAGAAAGTCTGATGTTTGAGCTTTCGAAAAATGTAAATTATTAGTAGAAATTATTAGTACTTTTTCCGATGCCAGAATTTAAAAACCAAAGTTTGGTTTTTTGAGCAGAAAGTGACTTTTGTTTTAAAATCTTTAAAAAATAGTAGAAATTGAAATTGAGATTTGAAATTGTTATATTTTTACTCGCAATTGTCTGCTCTTTCCGGTGGTGTGATTTGTTTTTTCTACGATGTCTGGATCATGAAGAAACAAGAAAGATCAATCATGCTTAAAGCATTGATTATGAAACACTTTCCAACTTCAATGCAATTTTATTTAAAAAAGTCGAAAATGCAATACATTCCTCGGTAATATTTTAAAACTTATCACGATACTACATTGATTTATTATATTTGAAAACTTAAACCTTCATTGAAAAAAATGAACTTCATTCAAAAGACGGCATTGAAATATAAATTGCGTGGTTTAAATATCTCTAAAATGCAATACATTCCACGGTAATATTTTTAAATCTATCATAATACTACGATAATTTATTATATTTGAAAACTTCATCGAAAGCAACTGAAATTAATTCAAAAGACGGCATTGAAATATAAATTGCGTGGTTTAAATATCTCTAAAATGCAATACATTCTACGGTAATATTTTTAAATCTATCATAATACTATGATAATTTATTATATTTGAAAACTTCATCGAAAACAACTGAAATTAATTCAAATGACGTCATAGAAAAAATAACACGCCTGGATCTCTCTATAAAAGCAGGATTTCATTCATAACTTTCTCTATTTCATTCATCACAATACTATAATAATTTATTTTAATTAAAAATTAAGACCATGGAGCTACAATTCATAAACTTTATGCTTAAAACTTCATCGAAAAATATCGTCCTTCTGTTTATAAAATCAATTAATATTTCATTCATATCAGCCATGCAGACTCCATGGACTGAATTATTTTGTGTTAAAGAAATACAGTAATTCTAATACAACTCATTCTACATATTTTGCTGTTTACATTTTACATAGGTGAAAAATAGGCTTAATTGTAGAAATAATCAAATTTGAATGAGAATTTAAACTCAAATATATTGTCATTGTGTTGTTTTAGTATGTAGATGCACAGAATTTAAGCAGAAATAAAGTAGTTTTAGGATGGATACAACACTCAATATGAATTAAAAAGAACTTTAAAAAATCATGAATTTGAAACAAGATGGATGCCATATCTCATTTTGAAGTGGGTCATGTGATCGTTTCATATCATGGTCACGTGATCGTTTCATATAAGATGTGTAATTATTATTTTAATTTTTATTTAAAAAACTACTGAATATATTTAGCTGAATTTTTTTTTATATATTTTATGGAACAATTTGACTATTACCTAAAATTTTCGAAGCAATTTGTGAATTTTAAATCCGCTTAAAAAATGTTAGAAAAATTAGGTCCCATAGGGCTCAATGTATTTCATTTTTTCAACCCGGGTTCAATCCAAAACTAATTGTGTGATATTATTCATTTATATTCCCATAGGTCCTACAGACTGTCTGAACAACATACTAAAATTTCATTTTGATTAAGTCATTTTTACGGCAGTTATCGTGCTAACGGACAGACAGACAGACAGAATGAACAAAGTCATAAACACTTTTCAACTTTGTTGTAAAGTGTTAAAAAGGGCAAAAAACGGTCAAAATTGCATAAAACATTAAATAACTAAAAAAATAATTAAAATTTTAAAAATCGGTTTTCACGTGTCCCCTTCTCATTTCGATGCCTTGTATGTGTGTGTGTGTTAAACCTTTCCACAGTTACCTTAATTTATAATAATGTTTTAAAGTATTTGATGTTTTTTTAAATGTTTATCTTTGAGAATTATAATTTTATAATTTTAAATCTGTTATGAATTCATAAATTTGTATGGATGGCAATTTTCGTAATATTCAAATTTTGCTTGACGGCATTTGAATGTATTTTGGCATGTTGGTATCTGTTCTGATTATATTACCACTGAGGAAGAGCATGAAAGTGTTCGAAAGCGCTCTGGTTTAAAATTATTTGTTGTACGTCTGTAGGGTGGTGTTTAATAAAGTGACATTTAAATCTGGTTTTTAAGATTTGTCATTTAATTAGATGATTCATTAATTTTAGGAAAGATCTACAAAATTAAAAACTTAAATTATTTTAAATCTTTTTAAAAATTATTTAAGGGAAAATCTAAAGAAATGCAAAAACATTTAAAATATGTGTTTTTAAATGTTTCTTCCTTTTATGTTTCTTTCTGTTTTTAAATGTTTCCTCCCTTTATATAAATCTTTATTTATATCCCACTTTTCTTTTGGAGTTAAAAACTAGTATGTCTCCTACCAGTACAGGGGCCTTAAGACATATTGCTTGAACTTTGATTGCAAAGCTTCATACTCCTTTATAACCCTATAGCTTTGAAAATATTGAGAAAAATTTAAGAAGGTAGGTGACATTTTCACATTTTTTTTGGTTGAATTGACATGGAATGATCCTTTGGAAAAAGCACAAAGTCAAGCAACACTGACTAGTATCACGGAATTTTTAAAGAAACAAATTAATTAGTATTTATTTATTCTTTTGCTTTGTCTGCTTTACTTATTGCAATTTTCACCTTTTAATGCCCAATAAATGTGTTTATGAGTATGTATGATTTGTCTTACTGTACAAATTTGCTCTTTTTCCTTCCCCATTCACTGTAACGCAAATTTGATACTGCGTCTAATTCTTGAGTTTACTGTAGTATCAAATAAAATAAAAAATAATCATAATCAAAAATAAAGGTATACTTTCACCTTTATCTCTCATAAATTTAGCTAAATTTCATGCATAAATGTTGTATTTAATTTAATGTAAACTAAGTTTCAATTCGAACTTTTTCACTATACGGAATTTCCAACTTGCCAGTTTGTCCTAAATTTGTTTTTGAAAAGCTTTATTTGTAAAAGTTAAACAAACCTAAAGGTGATGGTATTCGTCCTTGACTAGATATTGCAGAATTGACTGCATCTGGAGGAAGAGGTGACTGTCGAGGACTGATTCCGAGTGTCGGCAATCCTAATGTTTGCTGTATGGGAATTTCTTTGGTGGACGGACGTTGACGACGCTGCAATAGTGTTGATTGAGATGCATCAGGAGTAGCATGCTGCTGTTTCAATATGGAAGATAAAAAAAGTTCTTGTCTGTGATATTGGAGAACAGCTGAGGGAGGAAAATAGACATGAAATTAAACTTAGCTGCACTAAATCAATGAAACATAATAAGCTCAAAACACAAAATAAACTGCAACAGCATTTAGACCATGCTCTGGGAATATATAGCAAATATTTTCTACATTAAATGCTAACCTGGTAAAACATACTACAGTGCAACTTGGATAAAACAAACGTTTCTAATTCGAAATCGTCGTTAATTCGAAGATTTCTCTTGGTCCCTTGAACTTTGTATTAAATCAATGTTAAAAAATCGTGGATAATTCGAAGTTCAACTTCCTTAATTTGAAGTTTTTTATAAAAACTTTTGAACCATAACAACTTTTCGGCCTTTCATCGTTAAGAAATCATCGCCGGAATACCCCCACCTGTTCAACATGTGACAGCTGAAACCTCCCTTCCAGTTACCTGTTCGACCGTTCAACCAACAGAGGGTGTTGGTTCAACCGGCTTCAGACGTCATTTGGGCTTCCTACTGTCAGTGTGTCTGTAGTGTTATGAGAGTTTCGCTAGTGAGCATTCACGATGTCTGAGTAAACCACGAGTTCAATACAAGAATTTAACGTTTGCTGAAAAGGTTGCCGTCATTTGCGATGTGGAAAAGGGTGTGAAGAGGAAATGCCAAATCGCCAACGAGTACGGAATAGTGCCGAACACTTTGTCTACTTTTTTGAAAAATAAGGACAAAATTCTGAGTAACGCTGCTGCTACGCATAGAAATGGAAAGGATTGCAAAAGAACTAGAGAGCCGGACAATCCTGAAGTCGACGAGTGCTTGTTGAAGTGGTTTAAACAAGCACGGGACAAAAACATTCCTCTGAGTGGCCCCCTTATTCAAGCAAAAGTGGAATAATTTTCTGCCAGTTTCAGAAAAAGTAATTTTTTCAAGGCTAGCACTGGTTGGTTGGATGGATTTAAGGAAAGAAATGGAATCTCCTTTAGGCGTATGTGTGGTGAAAGTGGAAGTGTGAATCAAGAAGTAGAAACTGTTTGGAAAGACTATGTTTTACAAATGATTGCGAGAACACCAATTAAAGACATTTTCAATGTTGACGGAATTGGGTTGTTTTTCAAATGTGCTCCAGACAAGACATTAGCGTTTAAGGGAGAGTGTTGCAGTGGAGGAAAGTAAGCACGAGTCACTTTATTGGTTAGGGCTAACTTGGATGGCAGTGAAAAAGCTGCCTTTGCTCATGATAGGCAAATCTGCTAACCCAAGATGTTTCAAAAATGTCGAACAAAACCAGTAGAGTATAGATCAAATAAAAAAGCTTGGATGACTGCAGAAATTTGTAAAGATTGGCTGCTGAAACTTGATAAAACGTATCGACAAAAGAACAGAAAAATTATCTTGTTTATTGACAATTGCACTGTGCATAACTCTATTCCACATATAGACAATGTAAAGATTACTTTTTTCTCACAAAATATGACTTCAGTTGTGTAATCGATGGACCAGGGCATCATAAAAAATCTCAAGCATTTTTAGATGCCTTTTCATTCGAAACCTCTTGACAGATTCTTTCAAGGACAAAAACAAAAAAAAATAGTAATAAGTGTTCTTGATGCAGCACGATTGTGTCACAATGCATGGTCTAAAGTAATAATAGCAAATTGTTTTCGAAAGGCAGGATTTACCAATAAATCTGACCCAGCTGAGTTCATAGAAGAAAATGTCCCCCCACCAGACGTATGGGGTAACAATATGGGCATGACATTCGAAGAAGACGTCAATTTGGACAAAAACGTGGAAGTTTGTGGAGAACTGTCAGATCAAAATATTTTATCAGAAGTGTTAAATAAGACAAGTGCAGCGGAGTACGATATCGAGGATGATATACAGGAGGAAGAAGATACAGTTGCTAATCCCTACATCATTGAAGGCGCTTTTTCATCTAGACAAATTTCGTCGGTACATTGAAGGACAAACAAACATGTTTTCCGTTCACTAAACATGCTTGATGATTTTGCTAACCTTAAACGACTGAACTCTACAAAATAATCAGACATGGCACAATTTTTTTATAAAACTATAATTTTCTGTGGATCAAGCATTCAGTGGACCTAAAACTAAAGTTAAAAGATGTAACTTTTTTAAAATGAAGTTTTGCATAATTCGAATTTTTTTAGTGGTCCCTTCAGCTTCGAATTATCCAAGTTGCACTGTATTAAGATTAATATATTACTAGCAGGAAGTTTCATTGATTGCATATGTTAGGATATATTTAGGTAGCTCAGGGGTATATCTTTGAGTTTTTACTTTTATACTACAGCCACACAAAATCAAAAATATTTTCAGTGAAATCTACTCAATATGCTTTAAAAAACCCAGTAAAAATGTATGTAAATCTATTTAGCCTATCTCAAATTATAAAAGTCATGACAGACATACAGAAATGTATATTTAGTTATTGTTATTCTGTACTTTATTGAAGTGTGATAAAACTTACATTAGCAGAAACAGCAGACATATTTCAGAAAATAGCAAGGTAAATAGGAGTGTCAAACTCCAAAAATAGGAAAAATACGAGTGATAAACCCCTAAAAATAGGAGTGACAAACTCTTAAAAATAATTATGAAACCAACAAAATAAAGAAAATTAGAATATGGAAAATTCAGAAATCCCAGGAACTATTAGGAATTTAAAACTGAGTTATATAATAACAAAATCTGATGTGGGCAACACATGACTTTCCTTATATAATGGAATGAATTTACTTCTTTCACAGCGAAAAAATGATGAAAAGATCCACTGTACAGTATTTTTAATGTTGAATTGTACATTTGGCGCTTTTCTGGATAACAACATGTAAATACTGTTTAAAGGTACCCAATTAACTTATATTTCATGCAACTTTATATTAACAATTATTAATATTGATAGCATCCTTAATAAGCAATATAGTCTATATATCAAAATATTTTAATAATTCCTCAATTAGGCATCATTTTCAATAACTGATGTTATTTTCATCAATCTAGGGCAAAATATCACCAAGATGGCAATATTCAGGTAGAGAGTCTGATTTAGAAGATAGAGGTGTGTATTGAAATTTTCTCTTTATACGCAAGATGACTTGATTATGTATAAAGTGTCAATAAATATGATTTACACAGTGTAGGACTCAAACAGCATGATTCCATGTTTTTCAGATGAATGAAAATTTCTAGGTTCAAAACTCAAAATAATTTAACTTGGGAATTAAATAGTAACTTCTTGTTCCAACTCCAGTATTTGGTACAACACAAACAAACAATATGCATAATTTATCTGAAAGTCCAATATACTTTAGAAACTTTCTAAATGGCATTAGATCCATTTAAAATTTCATATATTTCCTCGATAATTTTTCCTTTTTTTAAAAAATCTTATTGACTAAAATTGCAAGAATTCCATTTTTTCCAGGTAGGACGGCTGCCTGTTTGCTTCCATTACATTTTGAAAAAGCATGTATTTTAAAAATATTTTTAGTGATGCGATTACAAAATACTGTGAGTAACTTTTCAAACAGCATTTTTAACAAATTGTAGCAGTTTGTAACAGGCAATTTATTGATGATATAACAATTAGTAATGGGCAATTTTTTGATATTATAGAAGTAGCAGGCAATTATTTTATGATATTGCAGCAGTTAGTAGCAAGCAATTTTTTGATATTATAGAAGTTAGTGAAAAGCCATTTTTTTTTATAGGAGCACTGTTTTAAGATGAATGTTTTAATTTGAGTATTTAGTGATTATAAATACAACAGGTATAAATAAAGATTAAAATAATGAATGTTTAAAAATCAAATTATCAGAATTAAGCATGAAAATTTAAAGAATTAAATTAACCATTATGAACTATTATGAAAAACAAATCTTTGAAAATATTTATTCAGATTTACAGTGATGGAAAGTTGAGAATTCATTTTTGGAGCACATTTTAGAGCAGGTAAAACCCATTTTCGGAGCAATAGAATACATATTTGGAGCAGATAAAATATATTTTTCGATTAACAGAATGTAGTTTTGTAGCATATAAAACAAAATTTTGAAACAATACAATTTCGAGAAAAAAAAAATATGCATAGTAGATACATTATATTAACTAAACAACCACTTGGGTAAAATGATGTAGGTCATGCATTCACAAATCAGCAAAGTTAAACTAAGAATATCATCATAAATAGCTCAAAAATTAGCTCGAGAAGTATAGTTTGCCACTAAGCAATTATCACCAAAATAAAAGCATGCAATATAAAAATCAAACCTTTACAAAGCATTAAATAAGTTTCTATGAAAACTGAATAAACTCTACCTACCTATTTCTATAAAAATTGGTAAAAAAATTAAAACCACGAAGGATTATAAAAATAAATATCAATAAAGATAATTTCAATTATCTGAAAAAATAATTTATTTTACTTAATTTTTTGGAAAATTATGGAATTTATTGAATTTTTTTTTATTATTCCATTAAAAAACTTCCCTGACTTTTCCAGATCACCAGATCCTGTTTCTACGATAATTTAAAAAATATCAAGTTGATAACAGCATTTGCTTCATAGCTAAAATTGCAGCAAATAGTTTTTTTTAGCATTGTGCTAAAACAACACTTCCATAATTTTATTTTCATTAATAGATTCTGCTTACATTTTGTGCAGCTCAAACATTAAGTTTAATCTAATTTAATCAAAGCTTATTATATCTAATTCATAATATTCACAACATTCTTTTTAGTTTTGATAATCTGCCATACCATACAATGACGAGCGACACTCATCATGTAACTAAAGTTACTGTTGAATATGATAATTAATTTAGTTTAAAATTTCTAGTGTATTGAATCTGGCAATATTGTATACCCTTTTATTACTTGTGTAAATATCACAGATCATTATCACATATTGTTTACCGTTATAACTACTAGGTACAAGTCACAGGCAAATTTTGTTGGTCACTGGGATTTCATTCTTGCAAACATTAGGTGTGAACATCGGTCAATATATATATATATATATATATATATATATATATATATATAATAAAAGAGAAAAATTCTACAAAGAAATCTCAAAAAAGGGGGGGGGGTGGTGGAGAAAAGCCAACAGGGAAATTTGAAAAGGCCTATGGATTTCTATCATAATATCATATAGATCTTTCAGATCTATGTTATTAAAGAGATCTTTAAAGTCATAAGACTTGTAAATCAGGCTTGTGGGACGTTTGTTCAAATACTTTATTATATCTCCACTATTTTTAATCATTACTGAACCACCTTGCATAATTTGAGTCATAATAGGTTTTAAAAGTGTAATAAGTTTCGTATTTGCTGTAGTAGTATAAGCTTTATAGGCTAGCGTTACTGGTCGAAACTTTACAGGTGTTTTGTGTAGTTTTGGTATCAATACCAAGTACGGATATCGAATATGATTGATGTTGATACCTATGCGTTTATGTAAAGCCCTTATTTTATTTTCGATTTCCCTTCGTTTTGATTTCAACAAAACATACATGTCTTCGTTATTATAACTGATATGGAGTTGATCGATGTAATATTTCATACAAGTAAAGGTAAAATTCGATGTAACCTTATCGGTATAAGTAATTGCGAATATTTTCCATACATTTTCCAGTATGCGTCTATTCATTGTGTGACGTTCATCTTGTCCACAAGAATGATGATAATAAAAATAAAAATTCTCCATAGTGTGATCGCGCCATTCATTAAAAGATGATAAAAGCATGCTGTATCGTACTGCCATTTTATATATGAAATCACTCAATTCATGACTAAATTTCATGACTATACCTTTAAAATCCTGCATACGAAATTTCGTTCCCAATTTCAATGCATCCTTAAGGTCATTATTGGTGATTATGTCCAAATTACCAGTTATAATATGACCGTGATCGTGATCAACAAAGAGGCTAGAAGCACATTGACAGGTCGGATTATCGTAAAGGTTCAGATTTTTACCAATATGATTATAGTTAAAAACTTTACGTCCTAAAGGAACAACATATCGATGAGTGATAGTGATCTTCGTATTAGAAATGGGAAAACAATGAGCCTGACCCTCAAATATTCGATTAAAAGGTATATCATCAAAATTCTTATTACTAAAGGTTGTAATAAAGAATTCCTTTTTAACAGGTTTTTTCTCTTCATAACTCAAATTAATGTTAAATCGTGATGCTCTTAATTTAATCAAATCCAAAAATATAGCATATTTATTGGTTTTATTGGCAGATTGATTTTGCCTTGTATCTTCATAATGTTTAACACTATAGTGCGACCAGATACATCTTACATATCGTTTACGAATGCCAAAAACGGCATTTTTAATCCAATTAGTACTTATTTCTTCCATATTGTAAATTTGTTCTATTAAAACATCTAATTTTTGGAGAGTATTAAGGTAAGATGTTCTTGATGTACATTTTCCTCGATTATGTCGTGTAAGCGTATTACCATGTGTGCGGGTCAAATTTGATTGTACTCGTCCATCTCTGCAGGAATCCATATTATGTATATCCTTATAAAGTATTGAATTCAATCCATAAGGATAAGTTGTTCCAAATTGTCTAATATGAAAACATTCCCACCATAACCTTTCGTCCAGATTAGTCACAAAATCTAATATTTCTACGGTAATTTCTTTAAAACCATGTTGACTAAAATGACACAATTCTAAAGTTGTATGTTGTACAGCTTTACTGCTGTATTGCTTGATTTGACTTCGGTGTAGATTTATGCGTAAATTAAGTGCATTTTTAGTCTGTCCGATATATTTTTGTTGACATTTACCGCAGGTTATAGAATAAATGCAATTATAAGATTTACAAAAAATACGATAATTATTATTGATGACAGATATTTGTTCATTTTTAGCGACAGGACATAGTTTGCATCTACTTGATCCACATTTTTTGAATTTAAAAGAGTCCATATGCGTATATTTATATTTGTATAGACATTTCGAAGTAGTGTAGTCATACATATCGTACTTGTCTGCTTGATACCTGCCAACCTGGGAAAATTGGAATGTGTAACATTTTGCGTGAATGACATTTATAATGATTTTTTTTTAATTACACGCGTAAACGACATTTCTAATGAATTTAACTATGTACAAGTACGTGCATTAAAACAATACTGCATTAAATATCAGGCATAGTACTGGTTGAATATTAAAATTCAAGACACCAATTTTATAAAATTTCAGGACAATAAATTATAAAACAAAAAATATATAAAGGTTTTATCCGGTGAAAATCACTTTATAATGAAAATAAATATTTATGTTTGGTAAAACACAGGTTTTCACTAAAGAGAGTAACAAATATTGATCTTTAATAATAAAAAATATATATATATATAGCACTGAATTATATTCCTGCCAAAATGGTTTCCTTTTTATTTGCCTAAATCATTGCTTTAATACCACTTTTTGGAAAATATCCCTTCACAGGGTTCATACCCATTTTTCAAAATAGAAAAATTTGTATTATGCAAATGTAATTAAAAAATTAACCTTAATAATTAGTTATAATATGAAAATAAGCTAGTTTAGTCGATCTAATATGCAATATTTAAATGATGGAGATGGATGGGAAAAAATACTGACGTATTCTCGGCAATTCACGCGAAGTAACTGAATTACGCAATTGCACTGTTTATGCGAAAATAATTAAGAAATTAACCGTAATAATTAATCAGAATATGAAAATAAGCTAGTTTAGTCGATCTAATATGGAACATTTAAATGATGGAGATGGATGGGAAACTAACGTACTCTCGGCAATTCACGCGAAGTAACTGAATTGCGCAATCGCACTGTTTTTGCGAAAATAATTAAGAAATTAACCATAATAATTAATTAGAACATGAAAATAAGCTAGTTTAGTCAATCAAAAATGCAATATTTAGAAGATTGAGATGCATGGAAAAAGATACTTTTGTACTCTCGGCGATTCATAAGAACAAACTGAATAGCGCAATCGCAGTGTTTATGCGAAATTAATGAACAAAATAACATTTTAGCGATTTATGCTGAATTAGATAACCTTTGAGGAAGTATATTTATCACTTTCATAAAATAAGCGATCGAGATCTTCATTTACATTACACGCGGCCGTAAATCTCCGTTAATTTGATTGGTATTACCCTGCATTTTATTATGGATTTGCTACGATCCCGAGAATGGTAGAAATAAGTGCTAAAAAAGCGGAAAATCGGAGTTCCGGAGAAATTACACCATGTCTGGTTAATTGATAAATTTTAAACAAAAAAAGCCGGAGAATTTCGCCGGAGATTGATTTCCTAGTAATATTAAAAAATTCAAATAAATGCGAAAATGTGTAAAATATAGCAATATATGCGTAAAAGCGTAAAGAGCAGTTAAAATGCGTAAATTTTACGCATAATGCGTAAAAGTTGGCAGGTATGTAAGAGTAGTGCAGACTATGAAGATCAAGGTGATTACAGCGATTATGAAGAATCAGAAGAAATAAGTATCTATTTACCTGATACTGATATTGAAAGTGATGATAGTGAAATATTACCAAGAAGGCGAAAACGTGCTAGGAAACTAATCAGAGCTGGGTAAAATGTATTTTCGATACAAAATACATTGATTTTAGGATATAAAATACAAAATACTTTTCAAATTTTAAAAATTCGAAATACAAAATACATGTATTTTCAAAATATATTTTAAAAAATTAAACATTCCTGTGTATTGGGCTGGAATGAAATTTCAATACAATATTTGTTTATACATTTTATTGGAAATATATCTTATATTTGTTAAATATTTACATTGGAATTTTAAAAGGATTAGAATGTCAGAAGAGAGAGAGAAAGAGAGAGATAGAGAGGGAAACGGAAGAATGGAATGACGAAGATGATTAGCCGAAGTCGATTGTTAGACACAACGTGAATACGTATTAGTATTCGGATATGATGTTTTGTATGTGTGACATGCATTGTGCAGTCAGAATAGCAGAGCTATAGTTTTTAAATAGCTGTTTAATTAAATCGCGGATAGAAATATTCAATCAATTTAATGTTCAAGTATCGTATTGATGGTAAAAACAGGCAACTAAGTATTCTATGGTGTTTAAGTGGAATGTGGCTAATAAAGTACAAATTAGTGTACATTTAGTATTGTTCATTTGATTTTCTTTACGACAGTTTGCAACTAAAGATGGCCTTAAGTAAAAGGGCAAATCCCGGTGTTAGAGTGATGCTGCAGTATTATCTGATGGAAACCGGTGATTATTTCTTTTAGACGTTATAAATCGGGGTTTTAGACTGGGTTAAAGAATGTTTTATCCTAGTCAAATCAACCAACGACACTTAAGATTCCCAAAAGTGTGACCGTTAGAAGGTGGAATAGAATGACATCGTAACTGATCTGAGGGTGTCTAAATAATCCAATGTGGACTTCCTATGTGTGCTTAAAACTCAAAAAAATGTATATAAGTTCAAGCTGTATTGTTCATACAGCAATTGCCTTAACTGCCTTGATGTACTTTCAGCAAAGATACCAACTTCTTTCAATAAAGGATGGTTTTTGTTTTTGAAACTTGACTTCATTTCACCACTGGGCATACTCTTGGCCATTCATCCTGTTGCTCATACTCTTGGGTGAGTCGGGAGACCTGGGTCTTCGACTGGGCATACTCTGCTAATTTAAAAAGTATAAATTTCCTTTTTAATTTCCCAACAGGGTGTCCCAAAAAAATTGAAACATGCTTTAATTCATTACCTGTTGCAGATAAGTGGGAATGTAAATTGCAAAAATGTTGAATGTAAGGTAGGAAATAAGACTACGTTAATGAAATAGTCCTCCAATTAATTTCCAAAAAGTTACTTTTAAATTTTTATACGATCCCCTTCGACAAATTTTGTCAATCAGAAAATTTTTATTTTTAATGCAACAAAATCATTAAAAAACCAGCATATCTCTATCTTTAAAACTGAGTGAGTTATATATTTAATTGAAAATTGAACATTGTGAATGGGGACCATATATAAAATTAGAAATGTAAATTTGTGACATATCAAAAAAGATAAAACTAGATAATACATAGGAGACATTTTTGCGAATTCCGCATAGGCTCGCGATGTAATCACGGATTCTTAAGTACTTTTCAATAACTAAGTAAGTTTTTAATAATTAAGTACTTTTAAGTACTTTTTTTTTTTTATCTAAACAATTTCCATTGTCAATTTGTTTATGATCCCTATTTTCACTGATGAAATAGCCTTTCACATGGTACGGAAAAGTGGCATAGGTCAGATTTTTTCATATATCATAATTTAGTTGATTTTAAAGATACAGATATGCAGGGTTTTTTTAATGATCTTTTTGCATTAAAAATAAAAATTTTCTGATTAATCAAATTTGTCTAAGGGGATCGTATAAAAATTAAAAAAGTGTAACTTTTTAAAAATTAATGGGAGGACTATTTCATTAACGTAGTTTCATTTCCCACTTTTCTTTCAACATTTTTGCAATTTACATTGCCCACTCATCTCCAACAAGTAAATAATTAATGAGCGCTTCAATCTTTTTGGGACACCCTGTATGCGTGTGTATGTGTGTATATATATACACACACACACATGCACAGACTTAAAACATATTGTATCTAACTTTGTTTAAAAATTTTAAATTTATCCAGAAATTATATCTAAAGTTAATATTAAAACTCAAATCAGAATCCAATTAATAAAAATATTTAAAATTTAATAATTTAATTTGTAAAGATGTAATTCTTTTCTTCTTCCTACAGATTTGCAAAAAAAAAAAAAAAAAAAAAAAAAAAAAAAAAAAAAAAAAAAAAAAAAAAAAAAAATAATCAACATTCTAATTCAAGTTTTGTCTATGCATTGCTCCTTTGATATAATCTAAATATGAACAAAATCATTTGCATGTTTCATTCACAACAAAACACTAGTGGGGGGAAAAAAAAAGTATTTTTAGCTAAGCGGTCTGTCTCATTGTAAATAAATCAGATTTTACTTACGCACATTCCGTTTAATCAAGCACAATCCGTTTAATCCGAAATCGAAATTTGAAATTGATATATTTTTACTCCCAATTGTCTGCTCTTTCCGATGGTGTGATTTGTTTTTTTCTACGACGTCTGGATCGTGGAGAAAAAAGGGCAAAAAATGGTCGAAATCACATAAAATATTAAATAACTAAAACAATAATTCAAATTTTAAAAATCGGTTTTCACGTGTCCCCTTCCCACCCCCCCCCGGGTGTATAAGACACACAGACAGACATTGCCTTTTATTATTTAAGATCTAGCACAGATGACTTTAGTAGAAAGGTATTTGTTTACTTCCTCAAACAGAAATAAGATCTTTTTGAAATCTTTTTTTCAGATTAGGGAAGAAAGGCATTTAAATAGAAATATTTTAAATGTTAGAATGGATTGTAGAATAGAATTCTGCCACAACAAATTTAAAACATATTTAAGCAAGCAAGGAATAAAAGCCGAAGGAACCAACGTTTCAAACCTCAACAAAACTGAGTTTCAAACAGGTTCAATCTCACTGTTTTAGATTCATAAAAGCAATGCTTAATGATAGTGGAGTGAATGAAAATTTATGGGCAGAAGCAATCTCATGCTTTAGATATGTGAAAAACCAAATATGTCACAAATTTAAGACTAAAACACCCTTAGAATTGTATAAGGGTAAGAAACTCTCAGTTATTTAAAAATTTTTGGTAGCAAAGTTTACGTGGGAAAACCTAAACAATAAAGAAAAAAATTAGATATGAGAACCCAAGAAAGGATAATGGTGAGTTATGCCACGAGTACTAAAGGCTACTGTGTACTACTGGAAGGGGAAACACAAGTCATCGAAACAAGTAATCTCAGATTTGAGGAAAGAACAGAAGCAGGGAAAAGCATCCTGTACCCAAATGGGGATAAGAAAGAACTGACAACGGTTTATCCGAAGACAGTTGGGAAACAGGCTCTCCTGCTGATTCTAACCTGATTCCTTGTTAAGATATCTCTTGGGATCACAAAACAATCCCAAGAGCCAACGGTAGTAGAATAGACGTGTATTATTATGTTGGGGGGGGGGGGGGGGGGGGGACAGTAGAAAACTGCTTAGATCCCATAATGTGAAGAAATATTGCAAAAAGAATAAAATACAATACAACCAAAGTCTCTAACTTTAGAGAGAAGAAAAGCAAAATAGGGTAAAAAAAGGTTAATAAACCGGAAGCTAGCAATATTGACATTATCATTCCTAAAAGCTATAAAGTCGCTTTTAACCCTTTCGCGACGATCGGCACGCCCGAGTGCCGGCTGCGAACTTGCATTCAAGAACAGACGGCACGCACTCGTGATGGAGGAAACTTTCCCGTAAGCAGAGAGTGGCACGCATGCGTGCCTTCACGTGGAACATTCTAATTTGTCTACTAGATGGCGTTAAATGTCCGTGGAAATAACTTTAATGTATTTTGCAGAGGCATGACCTTGGCAGAAGGAGGATTGAATTAATTATTTCTCCATTTGGAGTGGTGAAACATGATTTTGTAATATAAACAGACAGAGCAATTCTCAGAGCATCAACAATTTTATAATTGAGTTTCGGGTTTTATTTTTATTTCAGCGTTATGATTTCGTTGGTGAATCATAGGAATATAAGAGAGTATTTTTTTTGTTTGGGTTTTAGAGGCAGTGAAATTATTAGTTTATTTTGGATAAAAGAATGGGAGCAACTAACGAGTATTTTGTATTCAGATTTGTATGAAAACTATACATCAAATAGAAAATAAATATTTCTTTTATTCCTGGAAAAAGTAGATTTCTATGTTGAATAGGTGATTTTTAGTGAATTTTTTTTTTTAGAGTTAGGCTTAACGCAAAAAATGTGCCGTCCTTTGGGACCAGTTCGAAAGCGAAGCGCTTCATCTTTTGGGCCGTGACAGCTCCGGAATGCCGCCGTCGAGAAAAGGTTAAATCACCCCAAGGAAAAGAATGGGAAAATGCCATGACTGAAAAAATTGAAGTTATGAAAGAAAGATGTCTGGGGGTTAGTTCCTGCACCTCCTTTAGAAAGCATAATAGACAGTCGATGGGTTTATACATTAAAACAAGATGAAAATGGAGAAATACGATTTAAAGCAAGATTAGTTACTTAAGAATATACCCAAGAAAAAAGGGGCACATATGACAAAGTTTGAGCCAGGTCGTGAATTTCAGTCTATTATTTTTTATGATTTTTGTCAGCATGCTAGGATGGATGTACTTCCGGTTAGATATAAAGTGTGCTTATCTTTATGCTAAGTAAAAATACAAGGTTTACATGAAACAGCCGGAGGGCTTTATTAAGACAAAGTATAATGATTATGTTTGTTTATTGAATAAAGCAATATATGGACTTTACCAAAGTGGTAGACTGGTTTCTGGAATTAGATTCCATGTTTAATGAGTTGAAATTTACAAAACTCAAATGGTGTAATTGCTGTTATATATTCAATAACAATGTACTTTTATTAGTTTATGTGGACGATATTTTATTTTCCAAGAATCGAAAGGATATTGACTTAGTGGTTTCGATGTTAAAAGATAAATTTGATATAAAAAGCTTAGGGAAAATAAAGACGTTACTTGGTGTAGAATTTGAGGAATCAGATCACAAATTCCAAATACATCAAAAGCAATATATCAAAAAAGTCTGTGAAAAATTTAAACAGTTTAAATACCCAATTGTTTCTTTACCAATAGCTAAAGGTAATGTATTTAGCAAAATAAATTGTCCTGGTACTAGTGAAGAGTTAAACCAAATGAAAGACATTTCTTACAGAAATTTAATACGATGCCTAAGTTTTATTTCTAGTAGGACCCAACCTGATTTAAGCTATGCAGTAAATTTACTTTCTCAGTTTTAAGAGAGCCCTGGTATTAACCCTTTCTGGACGGCGGCATTCTGGAACTACCGTGGCCCAAAAGACTGAGCTCTTCGCTTCCGAACTGTTCCCAAAGGACGGCTCGTTTTTTGCCCTAAGTCTAACTCTTTAAATAAATTCACTAAAAATCACCTATTCAACACAGAAATCTACTTTTTTCAGGAATAAAAGAAATATTTATTTTCTATTTGATGTATATTTTCCCTACGATTCTCAGTACAAAATACTCGTCAGTTGCTTGTACTATGAATTCTACTATTCATCATCGAAAAATATGCTAAAAAAATGAATTTCCTTATCTAAATTAGGCGGCATAATATTGTTATTGATTCCAAGTATGCTCAAAAACTCAAAAGAATTCAGATCTGTTAAATCTCCCATCCAAACATCATTCGCAGAAACAGCTACTGAAGCTTGCGGTGTTGTAATAATAGTACGCTCAGATTCTGAAGAATCACTTGCATTTTCATATTCATCTTCAGAAATACCACAGTTCCACAAATCTTTACTACCTGCATCACTTCATTACTGTCCGGTTCGTTTATCATACGAGTATATTCTTCCACAGAAAGAAAACGTCATGGCCCGGCCATTCTTATATCCGAAATAACCTAATAATTTCACTGCCACACATTCCTCTAAAACCCAAACTTGAAAAAATACTCATATTCCTATGATTCACCAATGAAATCATAAAGCGAAACAAAACGAGAACCAAAACTCAATTATAAAACATTAGATGCTGCGAAAGTGCTCTGTGTGTTTATATTACAAAATCACATTTCACCACTCCAGATAGAGAATTAATTCATTGGATCTCCCCTATGTCAAGGTCATGTATCTGCAAAATACATTGGAGTTGTTCGTATGGACATTTAACGCCATCTAGTAGACAAATTCAAGTAAGAATGTTTCATGTGAAAATGCGCATACGTGACCGTCATCTTTTAGGGTAAATTTTTCCTCAACGCGTATGCGTGATGGTCGACCTTGAATGCAAGTTCGCAGCTGACGTGCGGGTGCATCAACCGTCCAGAAAGGGTTAAACATTGGGATGCCCTATTGAAAGTAATGTGTGGGTTATTTAGAAAAAACTAAAGATTATGCATTAAATTTATCAAAGATTAGTGAACTTAATTTAAATTACTATTCGGTCTCAGATTTTGCAGCCAATCGGGATGATCGGGTATCTTTAGCAGGTATGATATTTTATACAGATAAAGTACCGATATCATGGCGTACCTTCAAACAAAAATGTGCCAGTCTATCCACTATGGAAACTGAATACGTATCATTGACTGAAGCCGCTAAAAAGATGATTTGGATGCAAAATGTAATTGAGGAATGCTACCAAATAGGGTTAAGACTTAACAAAAAATGTATAGTGTTTTGTGATAACCAGGTAGCTATTAACTTTCAAATTCCAAAATTGAAAATTACCGAACTAAACATATTGATGTTAAATATCATTTTTTGAGAAATTTAGCTCTGAGAGAGTCATTTAAAATTAATTTTGCAAATAGAAATGAAAATGATGCTGATTATTTCACTAAGCCTATGACTTAAAAATTTAAATTTAAGATTAAGGTATAATACATTATAATTTATTTCTACCTCTATGTACAAAATGAATTGTCATTAGAGTATAAGATATGGTATTGACGTGATGATTATAAAATACATATTTTTGTATTCATACCCACTGTTTTAAAACTTTCTTACTTAGCAGTTTAGTTGCTGTATACTTAGTAATTAGTGCCTTACATGCCTTTAATATTTCACATTAACTTATATATATATATATATATATATAATAAATAAGATAAAATTAAAAATAAAATTAAAATAGTTATACTAATTTAAAACATGATCAGTGTCATACCCTGGTTCAAAAACAATACGGAGGAAAATTAATTAAATATGATATGATAGGAAATATCAGACAAAAGGAAAACAATGCTACCATAAAAGACAAAATGATCTTAATTTTAAATATGAATAATACACATGAATTTATCAACGTTCAAGAGCGAAGCATACTAATCAAGTTCAAACAACAAAGGATTACCAAAATCTGGAGGCTCAAAATATTACAATAACAAAATAAGAGAAAAGATACAATCCGAAAATATGAAATAGGATAGAAGCTCTGTGAATCCAGCTTATCAAGGATCTTTGCATCCACAGAGGTTCCAAATGTGTTTCGCTCAACGATACAGCCACATGGCCGAAAATATATATATATATATATATATATATATATATATATATATGTATATATATATATATATATACCATTTTTTCAATCCCACAAAGCATTTGATTTTTGCTGACGTATTTCAATGTGTGTGATGAAAATAACTGATTTGGTATCTTGATTCAAACTTCAAGTATTATTGAAGTTGTATACTATATGTGAATTATGACATCAAAAGTATGATATATTTAAATTTCCTTAAAACATTAGAATTTTGAAATTTAAATGTAATTTAATGTGTAAAATAATTAATTCTTAAATTTAAATATAATTTGACATGCTTATACTAAAATTTTTCTTAAAGATTAAATCGTTATACTAAATTTTTTTAAACTTCTGAAAGCCTATTAATTTTACAGTTACTAGTATTTCATGAATTGAATCAATGCTCAATTAAAGTGTGAGTATGTAGATATTTTAAACTATTTCATGTCATACTATTAATAGTTTTATTTAGACTGCTTATATCATTATGATTTGATGTAAAAACTGGGGAATTGACACCTGCTTTTTACATTACACCACTGTGCCAATTTTGCTCAACTTTGCATTCAGGGCTATGTTTCCCCGATATCCAACAGTATATAATTGTGATTCGTGAGTTTTTTCTTTGAGTAGAGCTAAGAATGTAGTCTACTAAAGTTGTTATTTTTAGTGCTTCGTCAGGAGTCGAACGAAACATTGTTATCCATGGCTAAGCCTGTGATGTGTCTTCTCCGAGATGAGAGTGGCTGTGTGTAGTTTGTTTCCAGCATGCATTCCTTTGCAGTTTTTTTAAAATTTAAATACTACTCCTGTGCTCTCTAATATTGTTTCATCTAGAAGCTGTGAGAGACTGGCGTTTGTTGTGTCTCGACTGACAGACTGAATGGAGATGCTTGGAACACTTGTATGCCATTTCCTATCACATAAATGTTGATCCAAGATGTCCTGCGAGCGATTTATGCGATGTCGGCCGAGGAAGTTTTACTGGCCAATTAAGAATTTTTTTTATTCTGACAAGCTTTCAGCTCTATTTATGAAGAATGGAATTGTTATTTTCATTATTCAATAGATGGACATATTATTTGTTTTCCATTCTGATGTCAGTAGTCCGGTGCAGCAGTTTGGAGAAATTATTTTTATTACTGGACGTCCGGCTAATATGGAGAATCCCCCTTGGAGTTGGACTTCATGGAACGGTTAGTTTTCCAGATTTCTACTGGACTTAAATGTGAACCTGTGTCATGGATTTCCTCTTCATGTATTCTCTGGATCTGCAGAACGTCTGGCGATTCTTCTGGTGATACTGCCTCCCGCCGATCTCTGTAGTTTACCATAGAGTTTTTGGTGAAACTTTTTCTATTTTATTCCTCAGTTAAATAAGTTTTTATTCTCATTCTGATTGTCTATCAGTTGTACATTATTTTAAAGTTAAATTGATTTGGTATGAATAAGACCCCCTTGACTTATAAATTTTAAGTCTCCAGTTCCTGGTTTATTTTTATGTGATTATTCTTTGGGTTTTTAACTTTTAGTTGGGATGTTTATTATGTTCTAAATTTCTGTTTTGGCTAACTGATGTTCTTTTTTTTTATTCTAAATTCTCGTTTGGCAAATAATTCTATAATTTTAACATTAAAAGCTGTTTTCTGTAATTTTGAATACTCTAACATTTTGTATACCACTATACGACCTGCCAATTTATTAATTCAATTTATTTATTTAATTTATTTATGATGTTTAATTTAATTTGTTTGGTTAATGAGATGTAAATTTTGATGGTTCTTTAAAAATGAAGTTAAATTTTAATAAACGTTAGATTTTGGAAAACAAACTGTGTTCTCTCTCTCTTTTCTTTTAATGAGTTTTTATTTTTTAGGAGAGTGCCATTTTAATGTTTTGCAGGTTATCATATTTTTATGCACTCATTGACTAGTGCAATATTTTTATGCAAGTCATTGACTAGTTGGCACCTTTTTAGTTTATTTCAGATACTTTTTAGATTTTAGGAACTTTGCAAATTTTAGGTACTTTATAAGTTTTGCAGCTTTTAGAATGTTTCTAGGTACTTAGAATGTTTTTAGAATATCATATCTTTCATGCCTTTCATTCCTCCCCCCCTCCCAATAATGGCACTGAAGTACTGGTACAATATAAAGGGCAGTATGCTTCTGAAAATTGTAAATGTAGTTTCGCAGCACAGGTTAGATTCATGTGGGACAGGAAAGAATTTGATGTCGTAATGCAGACTATATTTTAAGTATTTTCCAGGAACTTACGGTTCATAGGATCATTCTGATTTAAGGAAGGTGTGGATGAGCTCTGATGTAATCCTGGAGATGAAGGACTCACAGGTGGCCGAGAAGGTCCAAAGATCTTTGCCAACATATCAGCTGTGAAACCATGGGCATGCATATGTTGAGACTGCTGCTGCTGCTGTTGTTGTTGCTGCTGCTGCTGCTGTTGTTGTTGTTGTTGTTGCAAATGATTTTGGAGTTGCTGTTGCTGCATCTGTAATTGTATATGTGACAAGTGTTGCTCCTGCTGTTTTGGATGTTGTTGCTGCATAAGGTGTGAAAACATTTCATTCTGGCTTGGCTGGTTAAGTTGAGCAAACTGGTTTCGAGATAATCCTTGAAAAATAAAAGAGCATTAACTTTTTCAAAATAAGTACTGAAACATCTACAACATTTCCCAAAACTTTATTTCAAACATGTAGAATGAAAAAGTACTCAATAGAGAATATATCAATACAATAAATAATTAATACATATAAAAAAAAAAATGAACAATCCACTTTAACTTATTCATAACTGTTGAGTGAAGGAAGAAGCATTTCCCCGAGACCGTGCATAGCAAGAATTGTCTGTTGCTCCAGATACATGCACATTTTGATGCTAAGACTAATGCAACAACAAAATCATATTAAATAATTTTTGCTTTAAAATACATTAACCATTATCACAGAAATACACGGATGTTATTGCATTTTGAGGAATCCGACTCCACCATATTTTTTTAAATTGGAGCCTTGAAAATTTTGTAAAAGTGTAGGAATGAAAATGCAGGCACCTTTTGAAAAAAACAACAAGCTTTATTCTTAACTGTAGAAATCATAAAATAAACTTCATTAATATAATTTATAATAATAAATCAGAATGTACAAGGTCCACCCTTCCTATCATCGTCTGCATCCACACATGCCATGCTACATGTACCAACTCGTACCATCTCCCCGTGCTTCGCACTTTGCCTTTTTATAACCTGGTTACCAGCACCCTTTACCATCCACAATCTACGTAGCTGCTATTTAAATTTAGACTCTTCTTTCCCCAGGAAAGATACTGCTTGAAATATAAGAAGTCGAGAATAGAAAGTTTCTTAATCCTTACAATTTGTTTATTTTGTTGACTGTTACATGTATAATATCATCAATGAAGTATAGATTAAAAAATATAATTCTTTTAAAAGTGGCTTTGAACTGTTTATATTTAGCCCAGAATTAAGAAAACTGAAGAGATGGCAGATCTTCGATATTTGAATTCAAATTATCTGTACCAAAAGTATAAAAAACATCACACACATTGTCTTTTAAATAAACTTTCACACTAAAACACATATAAATTATTTCACTTTCTTTACTTATATCACTATGAGAATCATTCATCAATTATTAAATTTTACTTTCAGAATTATATGTTACTCTTTTTGACATGATTATTGTAATTCTTCTGATTATATACTTACTAGTTCATATGCATTCCCCCTGAAAACCAGCAATAAGAATTCTCAGCCACAATCCACTTCTAAACATGATACCATCCAATACCCTCATTGTTAAAATAAACACAGAATAACTGTCATGAAAGAAACCATCTTTTTAAATATGTCAGTAGATATGCCTTTTAAATCAGAACCACAACAGTTTGCATGTGTGTTTGTTTATACAATCAACTTAGCCAGCATTCTCATGGAAAACAAAAATCAAAGCTAAAATGTGAAGGTCAATGATTTAAGTAACTAGCTATGCAAAAACTATAGGATTCTATCACCATCTAGTATTAAAATTATTAATGAAATGCCCCAATCCTATGTTGCGAATTGGTATCACTGGGCCATCAGCTGTCCACATCGCGTATCAAATATGCATCAATGAGCCAGAAAAGGGAGAATATCTCTGTTGCATATACGGGTCATTCCGTGTCAAATCAACCAATGGTCTGAACCTTGACATAATGGAAATTGATAATTTTTGGTACAGTGGTAGTCCCAGTGAAGCTGACAAAAACTGTAAAATATTAGATTTTTTGGGCTATTAGTTTTTTAGTTATTGACTTTCAAAAAAGCGAAATCTGCCAAATTTGTCAAAGTTTTGAAATCTTTAAACAGCTGTAGATCAAAAACTAACATAGAGAGATCAAATTGGTGTCATTTTCTTTTGCTCGTAATGAGTCTTAATTTGATATATTACATGACTATGCTATTTCAAATTTGAATTTTTTGAAAAACTTAAAAAAAAATTTTTTTTTTTAAATCTCAAAAACACCCCTTTTAATTTTTTTGAAAAAAATATATTCTTTAAAGATGTTAATGGACTACTTGTAGGCCAAGTTTCATAATGGGATGGCAATGGGTTCCAAAGAAAAAAAAATTTTTTTTTGTATAGTTTAAATACGTGAAATTCACTAAATTTAATTACAAAACATTTAATTTCCATAGGAACTCCTTAACGACCGACTATGAAATTTGGCATACAAATAGTCCCTTAATGTTTTTAAAACATATATTTTTTTGAAAAAAAAAATCAGTTTTTCTTTTTTAGATTTTCTAAAAAAAATTTCTTTTTTAGTTTGTAAATTTTTTAAAAACTCCAATTTAAAAAAAAAGAGTTAGAATACCATAATCATGTTGTATATCAAATTAAGGTTCATTGAAAACAAAGGAACTGAACCAATTTGAGCTCTCTGGGTCAAATAGTCTTTGATCTGCAACTGTTTAAAGATTTCAGAACTTTGCCACATTGGACTTTTTAAAAAAAGTGAATAACTGAAAATCTAAGAGCCCCAAAAATCTGAAATTTTACAGCTTTTATAAAATTTACTGGTACTATCACTGTACCAAAAATGATCCAATTTCTTGGGTATCAAGGTTCAAACCATTAAGAGATTTGACACAGAATGATATACATTAAGTACATAACTCATTAACCAATTCTTTCAAACATTCAGCCCACATATGTTCTTTTCAATTTTAACAATTTGCCACACACTTAATATTTCACAAATGCCACTCAAAATTTAATTTTGTATTTACAATTATAATTACAAAACCTCACTTTTTTCAAGAACTTTTAAAATAAGTACTTCTCTAAACTGAGTGAAGACAATTTCATTTCTTCCTTGCTCAGAGTACAAACTCCCCCAGTTTCAGTAACAGGCTCTATGTTTTGCAAAATGGTCTCACCTGGCACATTCAATATGTCACTCAGTTGAGAATAAAAGAAAGGAGAAGGTCCCTTAGGATGTAGGAAGCTTACTTTACAGTCACTCGTAATATAAAAGAAAGGAGAAGGTTCGTTAGGATGTAGGAAGCTTACTTTACAGTCGCTCGTAATATTATTCCTCACTTTTCCATTAAAAATATTTAAAGTACTTTTCAAAGACTTTCAAGTACAGTGTTTTTTTCAAGGACATCAATCAACACCTCAAAGTTGTATGCGTTTCTGGGAGAAAAAATAAATAGCAACTAATGTAATTGTTTATTGTTGAAACTATTGAGTAAATGTTTGAGAACATAGGAACTGCTAGGGAAATTTCCAACAGAACTTCTTGGGAAATAAAACACAATGCTGAGGATTTGAGGGAAATTTTCCATCCCTGCGTTTCTCAAGCACTTTCAAGGACTTAACTAAGAAAAGGGGAATTTTCAAGTATGTTCAAGGTCTTGAAAATGGTTATTTAAAATTTAAGTACTTTCCCAATTTTCAAGCACTCGTATGCACCCTGATGCTTATACCAATTAGAGGGCTATTATAACAGAATCACTTTTGAATAAAAAAAAATATTTTAATAGTTAAACAATCTCAACTTGCATACCCAAACTGGTTTCTTGCGAGATAAGTCTAACTACTGTGAAGGAAGCTGCTTAAATATGTTAAACAAATTGTTCATACCAGAAGTGAGTTGCGAAACATGTTTATCCTCCTTAAACATTTGAAATGGTTGCATGCTAGGTGACACAGAAGTTGTACGGCAGTCTCCTAACATATCTTGAAGAAGGTCCTGCTCTTGTAGAGCTTTTGATTTATCCAGAGGTCCAATGCTTAGAGAGGAAGCAGGGGAGTTTCGAGATTCAGACATGTGTTGTAGCTAAAAATTATATACATATTTATTAGATTATATGTATCATATACTCAGTGCTAAAAATTAAAAATTTGAGCTAAGCGTCATTTGACACCATACTTATTTATATTTTATTTATCAACCATAATTTCAAAAATTGAAATATCTTTTGAAACTAACGTAACATGATTCTGTAACTGATGTAACACTATCAATTTCTTATGTCAGTTATATTTGTAGTGTACTTTTTATTCCTCGATATTGTTAAATGAAATTTAAAGTATTTTACTAATACACATGGATATTTTATTATATTTTAAATTAAATCATAAAAATATAGATTTCTAGCTGGCTAATTATGCATTTCTTCTAATCTATTTTGGGGTAAAAATGAGACTTCTATGTGGAATTGACTGTAACAACTATTTTTTAAATGTTCGTTTTTGTTAAAGATATAAGCAAAGAATAATTCAGAATTTTGTATTAGAAATTGTTTTAAATTTCCTTAAAATATAAAATAAATTGATAAAAAAAAATTTGCTAATTTTTTTTTTTTTACTTAGCAAAAAGAACAAACAACAAATTAATTACAAAAAAACATACTTTTATTCAGCAATTTTGAATTTTAATCGTCTTGTATAATGATTGTCCCAATATCTCTTCATTTTGGTAATAACATGTTTGAAAATTAATTTTCGAGTTAAAAGAGAAATTAATATAAAAGTTTTAGTTGATGAAAACAGATTGCAAAAATGAAAATATTTAACAATAAAAACAGGATAAACCGAAAATCCGGTATAAATGCAGATTTCAGTGACATTTCCAAATGGTCTTTTTCATATTACTTACAAATATAAGAATTAAACACATTTAAAATTAAAATATTCTGCTAACCTACTAGAAGAAGAGCAGAAAACTGTCTTTAGATTTATAGCATATTTACAGAACAAGGGCATATGAATTATTAAATATAAGAATATTATTGCTAAAAGAGTGAATATGTTTATACTATTTGGTAAATTATGTTTTTTACAAATGTGGGTCGTTTGGCTGCAAGGCCATTAGACAGAGCTCTCCAGTATTCCTCAATGATTGAGTTAAAAGTCAGTAGTGCAGAACACAAGTGGCTGAAGTACATTTCTGAGAAGAAAATGCTTGTTTGTTCTTTGTGTATTGATGCTGAACATAAAAATACATTCATAACTGATTAATCAAGAAAATTTTCAAAGTGAGTGGAGGATTTATGTAAGCATTAAAACACTAAGAACCACAAATTTGCAGAAGTAAAAATGTCTACTGATGAATTGGAAATGCCACAAGCAAAATGTAAAGCATTTGAAAAAATGAAGGATTTAATTATTGCTACTATGCAGAATATTTATTTCACTTGCAAAAAAAAAAAAAAAAAAAAAAAAAAAAAAAAAAAAAAAAAAAAAAAAAAAAAAAAAATCATTGCAGCAACTGTTAAGTCAGCAAGGTTTGAAGATAATATTTGATATATGCATCATGAATGCATGGATTTCATACGGAAGTGACAAAAACGGTAATTGAAGATATTTCAAAAAATTAAATTTGCCAAATTTTAGTTTTAATTTTGAAGCACTTTTGGTAAATTGGTGTGACAATACAAACAGTTGCCTACCTGGATGATAACATTGACTAACAATCCTGAAATTTAGATAATTTTTTAATTTGGCTAACAATATGAAATTCCTAGCATGGCCTTATAATTCACATTTGAGAGTTGGATCTGATCGAGTCAGAGAAACAGGATTGACATTAATACATTGGAAATAGTAAGATCGAGTTTGATCCCCTTCTGTAATAAGGATTGAAGTTTTTAATTCAGGTTAAAGCATCTCTACCTTAATGTTTTGTTGAGATCTTAACCTGAATTCGTTTTTGATCCCTTTTGCAGAAAGGGGTTGAACTCAACCCTGTTCTTCTGATATCCTATGCTGATCTTGTTCCTCTAGCCTGATCGAGAGTCAAATTCCTATTGAGAATGAGTATTGCAGTACCTACTAAATGAAACACAAAATAATAAAAATGCCTCTGAAAATTTAGATTTAAAAAGTTTGTACATAGAGGGTTCTAGTATATTTTAAGGCATAGCATAAATTTCAGTACCAAAAAGTTATTTCACCAAAGGTCGATTTTTTTGTAAAAATAATAGTGATAAATATATAAAATAACTATAGCAAGCCACACAATCTTAAGAGAAAAATGGTGCAAGATCATTGATTCTAATCAGATGATTAGAAGGGAAAATTTAAATGCATTTTATCTTTTTAAGTAATTATATCCAAAACCTACTAGAGAAAAATTTAATTAAAAAATAGTTTTACCAATTTATCAAAAGCAGATCTCTCTGGCTGTTTATTTTCACCCAGAACAATTCGCTTTAGACCAGCCTCTAAATCCTTTACACTTTGGGAATCTGTAGAAGGGAAAAAAAAAATTCAGTTTACTTTATGAACTTTCAATTGCTTGAATTATTCACTGGATGAATTGTGCAATATGAGAGTTGTATATATAATATATATTCACTAAGATAATTGATCATAAATACTCGTTTTAAAATATAACATGTATCCAAAAGGCTTTGCTATAATTAAATAATTTGAATATACATAATTTACATAAGTATATAATAATATACATAAGTCATACATAATAATATACATAAGTCTGTCTGTCTGTTCTTTGTAATTTCATTCGTGTCTTATTTAAAGACTATATTTATTAAATGAAAAGCCCTTTTGTAGAGATTGTAATTTATTGAATATTTAAATTGAAATAAAATAGTCATGGAAATTAGATATTTTCAAGTACTAGGGAGTTGTGCTCTTTGCCAATTCTCGTACTTGCTTTGCAAGTCGAAGGAGGCCTCACTCCTTACTTGCTGGTGCTTGATGAGCTGACTTTGTGCCACTTGTTACATAGGTGTAATACGCCATGTTGTAGTCTGCCCCTTGTTCGCTGGCACTCACTAATCTTTGGGGCTTACTTTGCAAACTTTCACTTCCAAATTTTCACTTCAGAAGTGCATAAAAAAACCCTCACTAAATTGAAATCTAAAAAATAAAGGCAATCTTGTAAAAGATGTTCCATTTTAGAATGAAAAACTCATACTTTAGATTTTCATAAATCTGTTACAGTCCAGGGAATAGAGACACATTACCTTACAAAAGGACAAGTAGTTATAATTTTTTGGTATGTTATATATGTCGGTCCCGTGGTTCAGAATCCAAGTTTTCGACATCCCCACCCTTGTGCGCTCACTGTGGCGACTCAAGTAAAGATCAAATTTATAAATTTTTCATAAAAATGCTACTTCTTTTAAAGTTTTGTCGAAATTTTTTATTATATATTCAGAACAGTATGTTGTAGAAAAAAATGTCTTGAATAAAAGTTGTAGGACATTAAATTTGTTATAAGTTTAATAAAAATTATTGTCTGGGACTAATAACAAAGGAGCTACGCAGTTCTGAAGGGTTATAAGGTGAATATTTAAGTTAATTTGATAATAAGAAGAGTTTCTTTCTGCGAAGCATGAAAAATATATTGTAGTATTATAAAATGATAAGAAATTTTATAATTATGTATATTTGGTAGTAACAACAAAACCTACAATTTAGAAAACTTCCAATTTTCGACGTTTAGTTTTGTGTGGCCTCAAAGGTTCAGCTAGTTCCTCCTCGATTTCTTCAATCAACAATTCAGTTGGATTGTCTTCTCCATTGTCATTAATTATTATGCCCGCTTCATTGCCACAGGTTTGTCCACAACAATTTTTACAAATTATGGAGCACTTCAGATGGGCCTTTCTACAACTGCAGGCCTTAGTGCATCCTTTCCTGCACTGACAAGAAATGTAGGTCAGGATTGACTGAGGAGCTGGATCTCTGGTAGTTTTAATAGAAACAAGTCCTTTACTGTCCTTCCTCCATCCCCAGTGTAGAGGCTTTTTCAGTTGGCTCATCTATGTCTAAACTTGGTGAGAAGTGCGGAAGACATGGTACATAGCTGCATCCTGTGTCGGTGGAAGTTTTGAAAGATTTAACTTGCTGACAGTAGCACATTTGGAGAACAGCTGATAACGCAAAGCATCTAATGTTGCTGTCCTGTCACGTGCATACAGAGCATGAAGTATACGCTCTCCTGTTTCAGAAATGGTTGAAAAACTGGCGTTAGGATCTCTGAAGATCCTTGCAAGTTTATGCAATGCTGCTTTGTTCTGAAACAAAGTGTAAAACTTGCTTTTGCCAAATCTAAAGAGGGACGGTGTGGTATTGCACCCACTCAAAGCATGTAGAAGTAGATTTTCAGGCACTGAGTACAGTGATGCGATTACAAAAACTCTTTTGGAGCAATTTTTGGAGCAGCAAATTTTTGAAATTGTAACAGTTTGTAGCAGGCAATTTTTTAAAATTGTAGCAGGCAATTTTTTGAAATTGTAAGTTTGTATCAAGTGACTTTTCGATGTTGTAGGAGTTAGGTGCAAAGCATCTTTTTATTTCAGCAATTTGTCATATACACAATAGGTATAAATAAGCCAAGACAATAAAGTTTTTAAAAATTTAATTAACAAAATTTAAGTATAAAAATTTAGAATTTTAAATTAACTTTTAATAAGCTAAAATAGTATAAAAATTACATTAATAAAAAATGCTTATTTTTTATAAAAAAATATTTTTCTCAATACATATTCTTTAATATAAAAATAAACTGCAATAAATTTTAGTAAAGTTCTATAAAAATTTTAAAACTGCAATAAATAATTTTAAAGATCTAAATAAATTTTATTGCATTAAATATTGAAAAAAAACCCCTAAAAAATATTAATAAATAATTATAAAACAGATTTAAAAAAATCAAAATACTCAAAGATTTAAAAATATTTTATTGCATTAAAATTTTTAAAAGGATCTAATAAAATGAAATAAATTTTAGGAAAAAAAAAATCTAAAAATTTCAAATAAAGAATATTTTAAAAAATAAAAAAAAATTGTAATAAATAATTTTAAGAAAGACATACAAAATTAAAAACTTAATATAAAGAATAATTAAAAATTTAAATAATTTTTGAAAAGATCTACAATAACTTAAGGGGAAAATCTAAGCACTTTCTTTTAATCTTGTAGATGGACATAATTTCCTGCTTGGTTATCAAGTTTCTTTGTTCAAGACCTTTAATTACATGATTGACTGTATGTACAAGATTAACAGTTGGTATTTTTCTTGAGTATATTCCCCATCCCCTCTCAAATTCGAGGACGAAATATTTCCATATTTTTATTTTTACTATGACATGGTAAAATGGAAATACAGTACAACCGCAAAAATCCAGACATCCAAAATCCGGACGTTTTTCAAATTTTCGTTCCAGAAGACATTGACAAAGCTTTGTTGTGCTGGTTTAAAAGTCTGTGTGAAGCTGGTTTAAAACTGGTTTTCCAATTAATGGGTCGATTTTAAAAGTTCAAGCTGAAAATTTTGCAGAGAAATTGAGTTATAGTGATTTCACCTGCAACAATGGATGGCTGGATTGCTAAAAACAGACACAATATTGTTTATGCTCAATTATCAGGAGAAAAATTGTCTGTAGACATGGAAACTGTAAAAGACTGGGTTGAAATATGTGACCAAAATTAATGTCTGAATATGCAGATGAAGCAGGAATTTTTTTTTACAAATTAACACCTAACAAAACTTTTTAATTTAAAGGTGAAAAGTGCACTGGTGGAACATTGTCAAAAGAACGGATTACTGTCTTAGTATGCGCGGACATGATCGGAACAGAAAAATGGAAATTATTAGTTATTGGGAAGCACTTAAACCCAGATGCTTTAAAATTGCAAATAGTAATCTCCCTGTAACTTGCACAGTAAATCATAAAGAGTAGATGACTTCTCAATTTTTTTTCAGATGAACTCAAAAAATGGGAACTGGATTTACAAAGAAGAAACAGGAAAGTTAATTTGTTAGTGGATAATTGTCCCGCTCATCCTATTGTACCAAATCTGAAAAACATTAAGCTTGTATTTCTGTGTCCGAATGCAAACTCTGTTTTACAGCCAATGGATCAAGGGGTTATCAGAAGCTTTAAGTGTTTCGTCAGACGTTTTCTAACTTTGCAACTGATTGAAAAAATGGAGAAAAAGTTTGAACCAAAAGTATATTTCTTAGAATCCATTTATCTCTTGGATGATGCATGGAAAAGTGTGACAAATTTAACCATTTAGAACTCTTTCAAAAAAGCAGGGCTTACAAACAACTGTATGGATGAAAACAACATTTCTGACTGTGAGGATGAAGACGATCTAATACCGTTAACGGAAAGGCTAGAAAAAAAGAGATCCTAATTCCTATCAAGTTTGTCCTTTAGATGACTTCATTATTGTTGATAATGAAATTGAAACAACTGGACTTTTAACAGATGATGAAATTGTACAAGATATCCATGAGAATAATCAAAATAATGATGACAGTGATGGTGAAAATTCGGCCGAAACATCAACACCTGTAACTTATGTTGAAGCTAAAAATGCCTTAGACACTTTAACGCGATTTTATGAGATGCGACCAAATGATCAAAGCATGCGACCAAATGATCAAAGCAAGGCTCTCGACGTTTTACGTCGAGATATGCGTGATTTATTCTGCCCGTACTAGCCATAGGCTAAACCAGGTCCAAGAGCCCCAAAGTTACAATGAAATCAAAAACCAATAAAGGGTCTTTATAAATATCTTCCTTAGCAAGCCCTAGACAGCCTAAAAGATGGTCAGGGAATTGCAATTAGAGCATGAAGAATAGGATTTTTGCCCCTGATTAAAAGTCAGACACTAAGTGTCCACTGGCAAATCTGCTAATGGTGGTCTGCGTCCTTCTGTCGCCCTTAATAGTAAGGACACCAACAGGGAATTTCCTGTCATACCAGGTGTGTACAGGAGGGGTCCTCCATAGATTCTCGTTTAAAAATTTTCTTCTTGAGTAGATTTCAAGGTAATACAAAGTGTCACATGAAGAAGAAGGAAGAGAGACTCCCTCCTTGGCCAGAGCATCAGCAGTCTCATTCCCCAGGAGTCCTATATGACATCGAGATATGAGATGCACAAATGGATATGCTAACCAAACAACCTAAACTTACTGCAATAACTGTTAAAGTGCAATTAAGTGAAATGAGACCATATATGCATTTATTTACACTGTAAGAAAAATAAACCTCATATAGGTAAGACTGAAAATTCTATGTTTATTAAATGACAAAGTTAATTTTGCACTAAAAAAATTACTCAAGTTAATTCTAGTAATTATTTTTATTACAGTGTGTGTATTTAAAATGTTTTTTTCCTTTCACGGGTTTTACGAGTAAAGGCTAATACGAGGAATTTTACAACATATGTTTACCTTCTTGTATTAACAGAGTTCGACTGTATTTTTATTGAACAATGTATAGATAAGAATTTGAACAGACAAGAAAGAATGTATTTTCTTTTATTATGGTGCAATGCTTTATTTATCATTGGTCAAATACCTATTTTATCATCAATCCTGCTGATTATGCAAATTCCTTTTAACAGAAATTAGAAATTTTACTCCCTCCCTAGCTGTTTGTGTTAACTAAGTTCAACTGTATTCTTTACATTCATGTATTTGAAACTGAGCTTGTTTTCTTGAAATATAAAATTAGCCTTTTATAAATGACTTTTCTAAAAATGAAAGACATCAAAATTGTAAAAGGAAAGTAAAATGCTGTTGAAATAATCACGCCAAAAAATTATTTTCAACACTAATTTTTAGTTCAGACCTGCCTGGAACTTTATAATAAGGACATTGATACAAAATTTACCTAAAAATTACCCTATTTCACCTAAAATGCCTTGGGAATTTTTTCTTTAAAAAAAGGAATTTCAAAGTCAAATGAAATGTCTTTTTTTCTTTTATAAATAGTTAACCTCCAAAATCCAGACTTTTTCAAAATTTCCAGGTTTTTTTAATTAATTTTTTAACTATCGGACTGACGAAGTCGCAGATTTAAAACAACAGGGTAAGATTATTTATATTGAATTATATTTTATAAACAAATACTGTATTTTCCAGTCAACATTTTGAACTCCATTATGAGATGAAAGTTTACGGTTGACTTATACACCAGATATAAATATGGCCGGTCGTAGATCGACTTGTTGTTGGGACCAATCCATGAATCACGTTATTAGCATTACATAATTTATAAATTGTATATAATAGAAAATGTACCGTATATGTAATTTTAGACACAAAAATGGCTACCTTTTGGATTTCCTACATTCACTGAAGCATCAGTGTTCGAATTTGCAGACTGCAGCATATCCAAAAGATCTTTGTTGGAATTACAGCCGGATGCAAGTGACTGGGTAGCAGAGTAGTTAGTTGAATGAGAAAGGGCAGGACTAATGGGTGCAAAAAATGTGTCAGATGAATTTGGTGTTGGAGAAGGTATTATCAGTTGAGGCTCTGTTATACCTGCAAAATGAGATAATTTACACACAAGCAACACAATGAATTCCCTATTCAATTTTAAGAAAATTAAACAATAGTTGAAAAAACTAAAGAAAAAATATTATTGTATTATGTCTGAAGTGAGTAGCTTCATTCAACTTTTACATACACTTGTCCCCAAAATAAAAAGAAACTATTAAAGAAATAAACAAAAAGCATGTATCACGATTACACATATTCATAAACTATCGGGCTTTGCCGACCAGCGGTCACTAAATATAGCAATCAGTTTTTTAGCAAGTTTTGTGTCAATGCAGTGGGTGCAAAAGTCACCATACAACAAAAGTGGGTTGAAGTTTAACATGAGCAGGTTGATTGAGTCCATTGGAGTAGTGACATACGTGAATACTGCATCAAAATCTAAACAAGAATCACTGTATATAAAAACAAAGCTTTTTTAAAGATTCTGATCTTTATTTGAATGGCATGGAAAGCGATAATACTGAACTATGATCTGATTGAGAAGAAAATAATTCCTGAAAATATATGCCAATAAACTGTTGTTAATATGGATAAAATTGATAGCCGAAAGTGTAGCTTTAAATATTCATGTTGATGTGCAATAAAAGTACAAAGTTTTACAAAATTTAGTGGTATTTTATTTTTCTTCCAATGTTTTCCATGCTTTTTAGCACAGAGCTTTAGTGGGGTGTCCATGACACCATTTTAGGATTTGAATACAGGGGTACTAATTAAACAGGGTTTGGTCAGGAATAGATGGAAATTAATAATGGTAAGAAAATATTAATAATGTAGATTATAGTGACTGTTCCATCTATGTGGGAAGAAATGAAAAAAACCCACAACTTAGAAAACGACTGCAAAAGCATCTGATTTTCCAGTAAAAGTTTCAAATGTGTTCTGCATAAATAAATGAAGAGATAACGACAAATTTGTGCTCCGTTTGGAGCCTGTTTCCAATTTTCCTTGCTTGTATTGAGAGAGAAAGAAAGAGAGCATTGAATGTTCAAGAGAAACATTTTTAAAATACTCTGTCAATCTTCTAATCAGAGCTAAAATATAATATGCGCCTCAATTCTACTCCATCTACAATAGTTATCAGATAGCACCACATCTTTATTCGTTGTTTTCATTACACACATTTGTAGAGTTTCAAAATTTTGAGGTTCTAACTAACCAGGTTCTACTACTTACTGTAACTTTAAATTTGGCATGTCGGTTCTTTTTTTTTTAAATACTTTGAACTTTAAACATTACCTGTGCATCCTTCCTTGGGCCTGCAGCAAAAAGAAGTATGTTTTTCAAGGAATAAATAGAGATTCGGAGCAACTAAAAAGCTCAAATTAGGTATGTCATTGTCTTTTGTGGTATATTTTAATTCTCTTGATTTTGAACTATATTTTTGTCTATAATTTTGGTTATTATTCATTTTGGTGTATAATTTCTGTGTCTTCTAGTTTGTCATGCTTTGCCACTGATGATTGACATTAACATTCGATTCAGCGCTGTAAAAATTGTTGGAAAAACAACCATTTGATCGCGAGTCGCTAATTTTCCCGGAAGTAGTTCAAAAATACCACTTACCTTTTATAACTCTTACCTCTGTTCACGGGAACGACTCACGGAGTTTTCCCAGTAAGTTTCTTCATGCGGATTGGGAGTTTGACGTATGCACTGGCTCATTTGCATACTATATGAGTCGGACCTTGGAATTCGTTCCGGGAGGTTCCGATCTCATGGTATACAGATAGGAAGCACGCATTGGATTATTAGACAGACGAACACGTCGTCGTCATTGTAGTAGTCATAGTAGACGACAATAGTTAGAGACGGCAGGAATACGCATTAGTATTCAAATACGTTGCTTTGTATTTGATATATGTGTTATGTGATCGGAATAGCTAAGCTATAGTTTTAAATAGCTGTTTAGTTAAGTTGCGGATTGAATATTGCTGATCCTTAGAATGGCCACATAGTAGAAATATTAGCATAATTTAAAGTACTTATATTGTGTTGATGGTGAAAGCAGGCAACTAAATTCTCTATGGTATTTAGTAGAAGGTGGCGTTTAGTGCTGTCTATTGACTGAATGTGTTTATCTCGTCAAATCAACACTTAAGTTTCCCAGAACTGTGATGTGTCTTGATAATCCAATGTGGACTTCCTATGTGTGCTGTAAACTCAAAAAATGTATATAGTTCAAGCTGCAATTGTTCATACAGCATTTTTTCTTTATTGCCGTGATGCAATACTGGCAAAGATACCTTAGTCTTTCAATAAAAACAAGGTTTGATTTTTGAAATGGCTTAATGACTTTTTCAGTGACACCACTGGGCATACTTTGCTACACTGTGTACACTCTGATGATTTATACAGAGATAAATTCATATTTCCAACAAAAATAAATTAATCTTAGAAATAAAATCGGCTCGGCCCAATCCGTAACAGTGAAGAAACATGATATGCCAGCCTGTGTTTGGTTTGAGGGTCAGAAAAATTAGCCTACTCAGCTATTGAGAAACCTCTGTTAGATAATAATCTTTATTCATCACTGTTTAATAAAGTGCCAGCCCCCTGAAAACCTTTATTTTTCGATGGCCTGGACCATACCATTACTGTCTGTATGAAAAGCTGTCGGCCATTACTCATTCTGAACCAGTTTCATGGAATTTCCCAGCATGTGAAAATCGTTATATTGATTGAAATGTTTTTAACAGAGGTCTGTACGAGCACAAATTTCAGATTTACATCTGGCCTATTCCAACAGTACTAGTGCTTCAACCCAGTCCAAAAATCATTGAGTCTCAGCCTGGTCTGGCCCAAAAAGATTTGCATTCAAATGTGTTAAAACATAAACTCATGAAATTATTGTAGAAAGAATTAATTTTTCTTTAAAAATTATCTTTACATAGTTGAAATCAATACAATAATTTCATGTACAGTCTGTTTCAAAATTATAAGACCACTCAAAATGCCACCCTTTCTCAACAAAGACAACATTGAATGTGAATTTCAAAGAAGGTGTATGAAACGAAACAATTTTGCAGTGTTGATTTAGTTTAGTAAAAAAAACACAGATCGAATATTATTTTCGTGCCAAACGATTTTTCGAAATCACGGTGTTATATAAATATAAGACCACTTTTAGATTTTCTAATAATGCAGATGATTTTTTTTTAATTTCAGAGTTTAACTGTAACCTAAACCAACTGGAAAGGTTGGAAAGAAAAAAAGGCAGAAATTCAGAAGTGAACTGTTTGATTCGTTGGATTATTAAAATGCCTCATGGAAGTGATTTGTCAGAAGTAGAAGTGCGAAAAGTTTGGTTCTGCAATGGAAAAGGAAAGTCGGAACATGAAATAAGTAAGATTCTTAATTGTTCTAAAACGGCTATTCATAATTTTTTGAGTAAAAGAGAATTGTATGGAAAGCAGAAAAGATCTGGCCGCAAAAAGCAGTTATCAGCTCGTGATAATAGACAAATTTTCCAGCTTGCAATGAAAAACTACCAATCCACTTATAAAATAGTGCAGCAGACAAGTAAACAAGTGTCTCATGTAACTGTGTTGTTGTTGAGACCCAGACCGTCCGACCTACCAGAAAGGTGTAAGGTAACTGTATAGACGGCCGGGAAGTGCCACCCAATTTAGACCGGAACCCAGTGGGGGAGGCATCCACAGGGACCGTACCCTCCTTCCCCTACCACCAACCTCTCGGAAGGACTTACGGACCCACATGTTTAACGTGATCGTACTCCGCATGAACACGGCGGCATTTGTGGCAGCGTGCAAATCTAGCGCGCAAACCACGGGGATACCGCACCCGAGATGGCCAACAGCACGCGGCGTTCCGAGGTGGTCACCCACCAAGTACTAACCGCGCCCGATGCTGCTTCACTTCGGTGATCTAACGAGAACCGGTGTTTTCAGCACGGTACGGCCGTTGGTTACTTTCTCATTACCATTATTTTCTCATTACCATTCTCATTACTTTCTCATTACTTTCTCATAACCAGAAACTAAGAAGCAAACCATGACTTTTTAACATCATAAAGAAGCACATCTGAAGAGGGCAAAGAATGTCATGTCCTGGAACTCTACATTGAAAAATATAATATTTTCGGACGAGAAAACATTTAACTTAGATGGTCCGGACGGCAATAACTATTACTGGCATGACTTAAGGCAAAAATCTCAAGAGTTCTTTGGTAGGCAGATGGGAGGCAGTTCCGTTATGGTGTGGGGTGCTTTCTCATATGCAGGAAAATGCGATCTGCAAAGAGTTTATGGCAAAATGAACTCAGACAGTTATCAACAAATGTTATACGGAAATCTGATACCCTTCGGGCCACTTTTAGGAGGGCCAAAATGGAAGTTTCAGCAAGATAAAGCTCCCAGTCATGTATTTGAATCAACAAAAGCATAACTCAAAAGAGAAAAGATTGATGTTATATCTTGGCCGAGCCTTAGCCCTGACCTAAACCTCATAAAAAAACTGAGGGGTTATTTTTTTCGCCAAGTATACGAAAACAACAAACAATATCATTTGGCATATGTGAATTGTAAGTCGCCATTATGGAAAAATGGGACAATATTCTGGAATCTGTCTTTAAAAATTTAATTAAATTGATGCCAAAAATTTCAAGTTATTCAGTAAAATGGTGGAGCAGCAACTTACTAAATTTGCTAAAACTTTCTTTTTCCATATGTGGTCTTATAATTTTGTAACAGGCAATTGCGCCACTTTTTAACACTTTACAACAAAGTTGAAAAGTGTTTATGACTTTGTTCATTCTGTCTGTCTGCCTGTCCGTTAGCACGATAACTGCCGTAAAAATGACTTAATCAAAATGAAATTTTAGTATGTTGTTCAGAGGGTCTGTAGGACCCGGATTGAACCCGGGTTGAAAAAATGAAATACGTTGAGCCCTATAGGACCTAATTTTTCAAACATTTTTTTAAGCGGATTTAAAATTCACAAACTGCTTCGAAAATTTTAGGTAATATTCAAATTGTTCCATAAAATATATAAAAAAAAAATTCAGCAAAATATATTCAGTAGTTTTTAAAATAAAAATTAAAATAATAATTACACCTCTTATATGAAGCGATCACGTGACCATGATATGAAAAGATCAAGTGACCTACTTCAAAATGATATATGGCATCCACCTTGTCTCAAAATCGCGATTTTTAAAGTTCTTTTTAATTCATATTTAGTGTTGTATCCGTCCTGAAACCACTTTATTTTTGCTTAAATTCTGTGTATCTACAAACTGAAACAACACAATTACAATATATTTGAGTTTAAATGATCATCCAAATTTGATTATTTCTACAACGAAGCCTATTTTTCACTTATGTAAAATGTAAACAGCAAAATATGTAGAATGAGTTGTATAAGAATTGCTGTAATTCTTTAACACAAAATTATTTAGCACATGGAGTCTGCATAGCTGATATGTGTTGGAATTTTACTTCTTATTGCATTGGTGAAAATTAAAAAACCAGTTGAATAGCAGAGCGTCACAGTGGAGAACATGAAAGTAGTCAGCGTAAACGAAAAATCACTTTATTTCGGCAAACTTAAAACATCATAACGAACAAAAACATATCCATTTCCGTAACTTCGGAAAGTTTAGTCAAACAAAGTTTTGTCAATTTAATCATAAGACTTCATTTAGGCCTAACAGCATCAGCCAAAAACATCGCCATAACCGGCATATATGAAGATAACGATCATACGTGATCATGAATACATATCATGAAGACAAAGTTAGATCAAGATACATCAAGGAGCATCAAGATAATCAATTGATACAAGCACTAGTTTAAATAGCCCAGTATCATTGAAGTTGTAGTTAATGTTTTCCTTCCGGAGTATGCTAATCTCTAATCGGTTGAAGTAGAAATTAGCATAAACCGGAAGTTGACGTCTCAATTTGCAGGACCACAGACCATGGGGGTAAAACTTCTTAACAAGCGATCCGAAAGCAATTAGCCAATTAGAACGAAGTATCTTTTGGATTTTAGACCATACATCGACCGATTCACGTACGTGCTTGTTTACAACCGAAGTTTTTCTAACAAGCGGCCCCCTCCTGCAGATTGAGTTGTCTAATCACATAAATACAAGTAGTAATCAAATTTAAATTTCAGTTGAACATATACTGCATTATAGAGTTGCAAAATATCATGTATAATTTTTAGTGTATAATTATATTTTCAAGACAAAATTTAAAAAGTATAAAATACATCATGATACAACTTAAATGAGAAAATAAATTTAAAAATATCTCTGTATCAAATACAGGAGATACAAATTTTCAAATCTTATATACTTCGCCACGCAGTATAAACTCAACAGTATCAAAACTACATGTTGAGGGAATGTAAAAAAGTTTGTATATTACATCGAAAATCTTAAATTTTTAAGTACTTCGCCACACAGTTTAAACTCATAAGTATCTAAGCTACTACATGAGAGATTGAAAAAATGTATTAGTTATTTTTAGTATGTATCAAAAACTTTAAAAATCTTTGCCACACAGTATAAACACATTGGTAACTAAACTACGCAATTGTGGTTTTGAAAACGTGCTGAAGTTAATTTTTGAGAAATACAACTATACAATTTAGAATGAATTTAACTTGTTTACAATAGATTTCACATTAGAATTTAAACATCTTAAGTTTTAAAGATTTCACAGAATTTAGAGATTGCTTCTTTGATGATAGGTTTCGTAAAACCGTCAGCTTTGTTATTTTTGCTATTTACAAATTTAATCTCAAAGAGCTTCTTCTCCACTAGATTTCTTAAGAAATGATATTTAACATCAATGTGTTTTGTTCTATGATTCTTAATGGACGAATTGGAAAAGTTTATGGCTGCTTGGTTATCACAGAATATTACATTATTTCCTAACTTAATGCTAAGTTTAGTACATTCAAGTAATATGTTCTGTACCCATACCATTTCCTTTGCCAACTCTGTTAATGAGATATATTCAGCCTCCATTGTAGATAAACTCACACATTTGTGTTTAAATGTCCTCCATGAAATAGGTACCCTATCTACAAAAAATATCATGCCTCCCATTGATACTCTATCATCCCGATTAGCTGCAAAGTCAGAATCAGTAAAACAATTTAAATTTACAGATTGAATGTTTGATAAGTTTAGTTTAAAATCCCTTGTTTTATCTACATACTCTAGAAGTTTAAGTAAAACATCCCAGTGTTTAATGCCTGGGTTTTCCTGAAATTGGGATAAGATGTTTACGGCATAGCCAATATCAGGTCTAGTTCTGCTGGCAAGAAATGATAAACAACCTAATAAGTTTCTGTAAGGTATATTCTTTATTTGTTCGATTTCTGCATGATTTGTTGGACAATCTGTTTTGCTTTAAACTACACCTTTAGCTATGGGTAAACTAGAAATAGGATATTTAAACTTTGAGAATTTGTCACAAATTTTTGCGATGTATTGATTTTGATGGATGAAATGTTTATCATGTTTTTCCTCAAATTCAATGCCTAATAACATTTTTGTTTTTCCTAACATTTTAATGTCAAATTTAGTTTTTAGTAATTAAGTTACATAATTTAGATCGGTTTGATTTTTGGCAAATAATATGATGTCATCAACGTAAACAATCAATAAAGCCTTATTATTAAAATTATATGCACAATTGCACCATTTAAACTTTATGAAATTGAGTTTTCTGAGAACCTGGTCTAATTCAAAGTACCATTTTCTTCCACTTTGGTGCAAGCCATAAATCGCTTTATTTAGCTGACATACATATCCACTTTTGTTTTCGTCAAAAAATCCTGGGGGCTGTTTCATGAATATTTTTTCACAGAGATTGGCATATAAATATGCACATTTGATGTCAAGCTAAGTATGGAACCACCCTAATAAACACACAAAAATAGCAAAAAACATCCTAACGATTGTAAAGTTAATCACCGGGCTAAACACTTCTTCGTAAGTTTGCCCCTTTTCCTGGTTAAATCCCTGAGCTACAAATCTAGCTTTATACCTGCTAACTTCACCCCTTTCGTCTCTTTTGACTGTATACACCCAACAGCAACCAATTACTTTGTCGGAAACAGGTGCAGGCACTAAGTCTCAGACACCTCTTTCCTTCATGACACCTAATTCGTCTGCCATGGCTGTATTTCATTCTTTGGATTGGGGCGAGTTAGCCGCTTCCTTGTAGTTCCTAGGATTTGGACCTTTACAATGTTGGCTTCTGGCCGATCCCATGATCTCCCTTGATCCCCCTTAAAATTGAAAAACTTTATCAAATTTTATTTTATTTTTCTCACAAATATTTTCTATATCTTTTAGTGATCTCAACTTAGGTACCTTTCCTTTGTAATAGTAATAAACATCCTTCCTTGTTCCAGTCATTCTCGGAATGACTTTTCTGATCCAAGTAGTATCTGGATCGGGAACTTGACGATCATCACCAGAGGACCCTGTTTCCTCATTACTTTCAGTAATGTCTTGATCTTCCTCTGATGAATCTACTTTATCCCTCTCCACATACTCATCAGACGAGTCTGGATAGGTGGGTTCGTGAGATGAAAAAGTAAAATTTTCTTTAGGTTTCCGATTTACATTGGGTCCCAGACCACCTTCCTCTGCTTTGCACTCTTCATTAAATCTAACGTTTTTAGTTTCTACTATTTTCCCCTCGTTCAAGAGCCATATCCTATACCCCCAAGTTCTCAGTGCATATCCCACGATAATGCCCTCTTGTGCCCTCATATCAAATTTTCCCCTAAGTTGTTTAGGCTTGCCTACAAAAACTTGGCATCCAAACGCTTTGAGGTGAGCAACTGATGGTTTTTTGCCGCTGTACAACTCGATCGGTGTCAGATTCTTAAATTTGTGGCATATCCGATTTTTAACGCATGCAAAACAGAGTAAAGCTTCTGCCCAAAAAACATCCTTTAGATTGCTATCGTTTAATATTGCCCTAACACAATCCATAGCAGTTAAGTTAAATCTCTCGGAAACCCCATTTTGTTCGGGTGTGTACGTGTTTGTTCTTTCCGCTTTGATTCCCTGTGTTTCTAAAAACTTTTCAAACTCAGTGTTACAAAATTCCATACCATTGTCAGTCCTGACACTTCAAATTTTGGTATTTAGAAATCTCTCTGCTCGATGTTGAAATTGTTTGAACTTATCAAAAACTTCAGATTTTCGTTTCATAGGATACACAGTTACTTTGCTTGAAATATCATTGGTTATGCTAAGAAAATATTTAGCACCTCCACGCGATGGTTTTGGCATTGGCCCGCATACGTCCATATGGATTAGTTCCAATGGTTTTTCTGATCTTATTCTGCCTATGGGTTTAAACGAAATTCTTTTTGTTTTTGCCAATTTACAACATTTACAGTTGATTTTCCGAACACTGATTTTAGGCAATCCTTTAACAGCTGATACTTTACATGTGTGATGTAAATATTCAAAATTGATGTGACAAAACCTTTTATGCCATAACCTTGTGTTTCCCACGACTTCAATGGGTGATTTTACATTGCTTGAACTTTTAAAAACGTCAAACTTACCAGGCTTGCTAGGTATACTAGTATTAGAGTTTACAATTTTACGTTTAAAAACTTTATTGGCATTTCTATTTACATTATTACTTTGATCATTATCACAATTTTCAACTTTACAAGTTTTAAACTTACTTTTGTTACTTTGATTTTTAAAAGCATGATCATTATTTTCAGTTTTACAAACAGATGACTCATTTTTATTTTTACTTTTAAAATCACTAGACTTTTTAGAATTTTCATTTTTAGGCTTAGGTTTAGTATTTACATTTCCTTTAGACTTCTCAAGATTAAAATTTTTTGATTTTTTCTCGTATTGAGGTCGAAGAAAATACAAGCCGTTATGTCTTTTGGCATAAAACCATTTACTGCCGTCAGGCTTGTAAAAAGTTAGGAAACCATTTTTCCTGGTGAAATTTCATTGTTGCTCTTCTAGAATTGAAGTAGCAATTAAATTTCTCCTCAATCTAGGTGAATACATTACATTTGTCAAATGAATGAAATTTTTCACATTATTGATTTTAACATACATACTGATTGAAAAGTTCTTAGTAGCCGAAGGCATGAAAGCGGAAAGGACAAACACGTACACACCCGAGCAAAATGGGGTTTCGGAAAGGTTTAACTTAACTGCTTTGGATTGTGTTAGGGCTAAGTTAAATGATAACAACTTAAAAAGAAGTGGCTAATTCACCCCAGTCCAAAGAATGGAATATAGCCATGGCAGACGAATTAGGTGTCATGAAGGAAAGAGGTGTCTGGGACTTACTGCCTGCACCTGTTTCCGACAAAGTAATCAGTTGCTGTTGGGTATATACAATCAAAAGAGATAAAAGGGGTGAAGTTAGCAGGTATAAGGCTAGACTAGTAGCACAGGGGTTTAAGCAGGAAAAGGGGCAAACGTATGAAGAAGTGTTTAGCCTGGTGATTAATTTTACAATTGTCAGAATGTTCTTTACTATTTTTGTATGTTTGTTAGGGTGGTTCCATATTCAGCTTGATATCAAATGTGCATATTTATATGCCAATCTAAGTGAAAAAATATTCATGAGCCAGCCCCCAGGATTTTTTTAGCAAAAGCAAACGTAAACATGTATATCAGTTAAACAAGGCAATTTATGGCATGCACCAAAGCGGCAGAGTGGAATCTTGAGTTGGACCAGGTTCTCAGAAAACTTAATTTCATAAAGTTTAAGTGGTGCAATACATTACTAAAATTTGTGTTAAGTTCTCAAAATTTAAATATCCTGTTTCAAGTTTACCCATAGCAAAAGGTGTAGTTTTAAGCAAAGCAGATTGCCTGGCAAATCCTTCTGAAATTGAACAAATGAAAAATATATCGCACAGAAATTTATTAGGTTGTTTGTCATTTCTTACAAGGAGGACTAGACCAGATATAAGCTATACTGTAAACATCTTATCCCAATTTCAGGAAAACCCAGGCATTAAACTCTGGGATGTTCTACTTATACTTCTAGGGTATGTAGATAAAACAAGGGATTTTAAATTAAACTTATCTAAAATTCAATCAGTAAATTTAAATTGTTTTACTGATTCTGACTTTGCAGCTAATAGGAATGATAGAGTATCAATGGGAGACATGGTATATTTTGTAGATAAGGTACCTATTTCATGGAGGACATTTAAACATAAATGTGCAAGTTTATCTACAATGGAAGCCAAATATATCTCATTAACTGAATCTGCTTAGGAAATGGTATGGGTACAGAACATATTACTTGAATGTAATAAACTTGGCATTCAGTTAGGAAATAGTTTAATATTCTGCGATAACCAAGCAGTCATAAACTTTTCCAATTCACCCATTGAGAATCATAGAACAAAACACATAGATGTTACATATCATTTTTTGAGGAATCTAGTTGAAAAGAAACTCTTTGAAATCAAATTTGTAAACAGCAAAAATAACAAGGCTGGTGGTTGTACAAAACCTATTACCAAAGAAGCAATCTTTAAATTCTGTGAAATCTTTAAAACTTCTTAAAATGTTTAAATTGTAATTCGAAATCAAAATGTAGACAAGTTAAATTTATTTCTAAATTGTATAGTTGTATTTTTCAAATTAACTTAAACACTTTTTTTCAAAAACCCACATTAGGTAGTTTAGTTACCAATGTGTTTATACTGTGTGGCGAAGATTTTTAAAGTTTTTGATATATACTAAAAATAACATACATTTTCCCAATACCTCATGTAGTAGTTTAGATACTAATGAGTTTAAACTGTGTGATGAAAGTTTAAGAATTTTTCAATGTAATATACAAACTTTGACATTCCTCAACATGTAGTATAGTTACAGTTGAGTTTATACTGCGTGGCGATGGTATGAGAGATTTTGAAATTTGTGTCTCCTGTATTTTTCTATGTAATATATAAATTTTATAACATTCCTTCAACATGTAGTTTAGTTACAGTTGAGTTTATACTGCGTGGCGATGGTATGAGATTTTGAAATTTTGTGTTCTTATGTGAATTCTATCATGATGTGTTATGCCTTTTTAAACTTTATCTTAAAAATGTAATTATACACAAAAATTTATGCACGGTATTTTTTGACTTGAATATGAAATTTGGTAACTTGCATTTTTTTTTATTATTAAGCATCTCAATCTGCAGGAGGAGGCAGTTTGCTAGAAAACCTTAGTGTAAACATGCAACAAGTACATCAGTTGGAGTACTGTCTAAATCGCGGAAAGCCAAAAAGTATCCTACGCCAGAACCCTTCTTTCCCATCACATGACAAACGTTTTATCGCCAGTTCTGGTACACTATTCTTGAACTCCTGCAAAAGTGGAGGGGAAAGACAAATTGTTTTGAATCCACGATATTGTTCATGAAGATCAATTAGATACATTTGTATCCGATTATTTAAATCATGTATTATGTATTTTTCGGTTTTAAAGTAATACTATGAAAATACATGTATTTAAGAACTTTTTGTACTGCACACAGATTATTTGCAATTAGTTTAAAGAAATGTTCCACACACATATATAATTTATTATTTGAATAAAACTATTATATGAGAGATTTCATATTAAATGTATGTGTAGGATCCGTATGTTGTTCAATACTTTAAGATTATTTGAAAGGAGGGAATATGTACGTCTCGTCCATCAGTTTGCCCTTTGAAAAATATTCTATGGGCACCCATAGGGGAGCGCGAGGGGGGTACTTTCGCTCCCGTGAACATTCAAGGTTCAGAAATGTAGGTATCAAGTTAGTAGATATTTACTTCTCATCCTTGAGTTTGGCCAGCCCAGGAATAAGTTTTATGGGCACCCTTGAATCCTACTCGTTCGAAACAAGGTCGACTTCTCCTGCAGTTACCACACTATATTTTGATCGTACTATATTTTGACACACTCTCTCTCTCTCTCTGTGTCTCCCTCCCTCCCTTTCACTCGTGTTCTAATCACGTTAATTACATAATGATCTACCTAATTCTAATTTTTTCAGAATGCAGCTACATACAGAATTTCGTGGCTGTACATACTCTCTCTAATTTAAAATCTCTAATTTCGAATGTTTTAATCCCATTTATTACAAAACATTCTACCTGTTTCTAATTTTCTGCAGAATGCATCTACATATAAATTGTCATAGTAATACGTGCATTAGCACCCCACATATACACACACACTCTGATGGAAATATTTCCCAAAATATTCGAAACGTGTTTATGATGTCTTTAAGTGTATTTTTTAGTCCAAATGTCGTGATTATCCGTGAACTTCTCTATACAATAGCATTATAAAATAATAAAATTACTCTTTAATTTAGTCAATACTGAATTAATTTAATTCTAATCTAAGAGATAATGCATTTAAAAACTGTCTATATTACTTAATTGTAAGTTATATATCCGCTTCTTTAATTTAGTCAATAATGAATTAATTTAATTCTAATCTAAGAGATAATACATTTAAAAATGTGTCTATATTGCTAAATTGTAAGTTATATATCCTATAAAAAGATAAACATAATTGTGGGAGTTCATTCTCTTGATGTGGCTGCTATAGTAACCTTGAGAGAGAGAGCGCTCTTCTGCTTATCACGCTGGCGGTAAAATAACGTTTGGTGTCTGATTTGAAAGAAGGGTTGTGGCGTAGGATACTTTTTGTCTCACCACGTCTAAATCCTAAAATTACTGTGTGCTGATTGGCTAATCACATTAGGTCATCTAGGCACTAAGCTTTAAAGACATCAACAGACAGACATTTAAGACATCAACCTCCAGATTATGCTAATTTTCTACAACCCATTAAAAATTAGCATACTCTGGAAAAACTTTTAACATCTACTTGAAAACAGTAACTTCTACTTCAACTACACATAGCAATATTTAAGCTAGTGTATGTGGCAGTAGATGTATTGGGTTTAGGATATATGTGTATCATGCATGTAATCATGGCTGGTGTAGATGTTATCTGATCTGGTGATGTGGTCATCATGTTATAGTGGGGTAGTTATAGTACTGTTGAAGTTGTCTTGTTGATATTCATCTATCTAGTATGATGTTGTTAGTTTTTGCATGATGTGGCAAAATACATGGCCATTAGTTGTTAAGCCTAATTCATCTGATGTTATATTTTCAAAATAAGTTGTGTTACCTTCTGCAACTACCATATCTAAGTTACTGGTATGTGAAAGCCCCAGGCCGTCCGGCTCGTCCAGAGGACTTAGAGCAACAAGTTGGACGACCGGGACGTTACTGGTATGTGTAGTACTTCTTTGCTTTTATGTTTATGAAAAATAAATGATTATTTTTCTGAAAGAATAGACTCGTCACGGACTCTAGAAATATTGCTGCATATCTTTACTCTGCTAGTGTGTATAATGTATTGGGAGCTTGGTTACTACTACCACTGCACACTCTGTTCCAGTATCCAGAAAAAACTTCTAATCTAAGAGATAATACATTAGTAGGCACAAGAGATAATACATTAATACGCAAGTGCGAGTAGTACAAGAGATAATACATTAATAGGCAAGTGCGAGTTCTGCATTTGCAGGCAAACTTGGCAAACTTGCTGGAGTGACCTACCAGTAAGGTGTACGGTAACTATTTGGACGGCCAGGAAGTGCCACCCAATTTAGATTGGAACCCAGTGGGGGGAAGCATCCACAGGGACCATACCCTGCTTCCCCTACCACCAATCTCTCGGGAAGGACTTACAGACCCACATGTTTAACACGATCATACTCTATGTGAACATGGCTGCAGTTTTGGCAGTGGCGGGAATCGAACCTGGGCCTACAGAGTGCAATTCCTGCGCATTAACCACTGGGCTACCAAGCCCTCCACGACAATCTCCATAACTTTCTTTTTATTCATCCAATTTAGACCGGAACCCAGTGGGAGAGGCATCCACAGGGACTGTACCCTCCTTCCGCTATCACCAACCTCTCGGAACGACTTATGGGCCCACATGTTTAACGTGATCATACTCTGTGTGAACATGGTGACAGTTTTGGCAGTGGTGGGAATCGAACCCGGGCCTACCAAGTGCAATTCCCGTGCACTAACCACTGGGCTACTTCGCCCTCCACGACAATCTCCATAACTTTCTTTTTATTTACCCAATTTAGACCGGAACCAAGTGGGAGATGCATCCACAGGGACCGTACCCTCCTTTCCCTACCATCAACCTCTCGGAAGGACTTACGGACCCACATGTTTAACGTGATCGCACTCCGCGTGAACGGCAGTTTTAGCAGTGGCGGGAATCGAACCCAGGCCTACCGAGTGCAATTCCCGCACGCTAATTTAAATTTTATAATGACCATATGCTGAGCTCTTAATTCCATCATCGTCATTCCATCATTTAAAATATCCATTTAAAAAATCCATCAATCCACCATAATTCAATCATTTAAATTTTATAATGACCATATGCTAAGCTCTTAATTCCATCATTTAAAATATCACTTAATTTTCTAACCCGATGTACGATCGTTAGCAAAAATTTTCAAACAAAAAAATAAACTCCTTTTCTTGACCAATTTACCACCTCCCGAAATTTTCATGGAATAAGTTCTATTCTATACATCAAACAATTAGCGACGCGCTTCACTAAGGCATTCAAACAAAAATAAAACTCAAAAATATTATCCTTTTTCTTGTAACCCAATGCACGATCTCCATGGAAACAGAGTGACGTCACTGACTGCGCGCGCAGGGTAAGTGGGAAGTGGAAGACGTAGAGAACATTAGTTCATTAAAATTGGGATATTGCGGCTATTTATAATTATTTCTTGACCAGATTGGGCTTGTAAGAATGCCTGAACTTTGAGCTTTCTAAAAATGTAAATTATTAGTCGAAAATCTCGATACTTTTTTCGGATGCGAGGACTTAAAAACTAAAGTTCATTTTTTTGAGCCGATAGTGACCTTTGTTTTAAAAAATCTTTAAAAAATTTTAAAATTTGTCCCTGAGATTTGAAATTGATATGTTTTTACTCGCAATTGTCTGCTCTTTCCAGTCGTGTGATTTGTTTTTATCTACGACATCTGGATGGTGGAGAAAAAAGGGGAAAAACAGTCAAAATCGCATAAAACATTAAATAACAACAAAAAAAAAAAAATTCAAATAAAAATCGGTTTTGACGTGAATATCCGGCATCCGGCAAAACTGACATCCGTTGCATCACTAATCCAAACCTAGGATTAGTTCCATTCCAGGTAAAAGTTTATGCATTTCTTGTTTGAAAAAAAATTATAGTTTAAACAAAGATAAAACCAATGATAAGGCATTTAGTCCAGTGAATCAGACATTAGATAACATAAATGTTGAATGTGAGGCTCTGGCAGTTTCATCTGTTAAAATTCAGAAGCTTAACCCTTTCGCGACGATCGGCACACCCACATGCCAGCTGCGAACTTGCATTCAAGGACGAACGGCACGCACTCGTGACGGAGGAAACTTTACTGTAAGAGGATATTGGCACCTATACGTGCCTCCATGTGGAACGTTTTAATTTGTCTACTAGATGGCGTTGCATGTCCATGGAACTAACTTCAATGTATTTTGAAGAGGCATGACCTTGGCATAAGAGGATCGAATGAATTATTTCTCCATTTGGAGTGGTAAACATCATTTTGTAATATAAACAGACAGAGCAATTCTCGTAGCATCAACAATTTTATAATTGAGTTTTGGTTTTTATTTTTATTTCAGCGTTGGTGAATCAAAGGAATATAAGAGAGTATTTTTTTTTGTTTGGGTTTCAGAGGCAGTGAAATTATTTGTTTATTTCGGATAAAAGAATGGGAGAAACTAACGAGTATTTTGTATTCAGATTTGTATGAAAAATATACATCAAATAGAAAATAAATATTTCTTTTATTCCTGAAAAAAGTAGATTTCTGTGTTGAATAGGTGATTTTTAGTGAATTTTTTTCGAGAGTTAGGCTTAGCGAAAAAAATGTGCCGTCCTTTGGGACCAGTTCGGAAGCGAAGCGCTCAGTCTTTTGTGCCGCGACAGCTCCGGAATGCCGCCGTCGCAAATGGGTTAACATTAAACAAAGACCAAAAGCTTTAAAAAAAAAAAAAGTAGAAAAAGTTACATCAGCAATGAAAAATAAATTAAGTGCAAGTTTTGATGTAAGTTTGAACGAGTCTTTTGGAAATAATGAAGCTGATCTAAAGGAAGTTGAATACACTATTCTCTTAAATATGCTAAAAGAAAAATTTAAAGGAAGTTCGATAATTTCAGAGAAAGTAAAAATATATAGTGCCCGAGTTCTGGGCAGTAGAAAAAACATGTCAAGAATTTATGAATTTGGTGAAAGTCAGTACTTAGTAAAAAACAGACAGGCATTAGTAAAGAGCTATGGCACTCTTCCTAATATAGAGAAAGGAAGTCCAGAAATTTTCTAGAGGAAGTGATTAATAAAGTTGTAGATTTTTGATGTAGTTCATTGAAAGTTGTTGACTGTAGAAGAGAATCATATCTTGACACCTCGTTAGATGTTTACTTTTTGCACAGAAAAGATAAAGGGTGTTTTATGTTTGTTAATGAAAATGATGTTACATCAAATGATAGACTTCTGGAAGTGCGATTTGCCAATGCTGAGATGATTCCTAACACAAGACAGAAACATCGATTTGTACCTATAGACTGCAAATGAATAAAGTGTTTTATCATATCCAATTCACAAGATTTTGAAGAAATAAACATCGTCAAAGTTTCAACAGATCTTTCTCCTGAACTTAAAGAAAGGGATTACATTGCATGCATTTATAATTCTCATTGGTGGCTTGCACAAGTTATTGAAGTGCAGCAATAAGAGAAGGACTGCAATGTCCATTTCTTCCATCCAGTGGAACCATCAACATCATTTCAAAAAATCTAAAGCAGATACTGTTTGGATGCCTTATGACAATGTCTTACGTGTTCTTACTCCTTCAGAGTTGTCAACTGTTACTGGACGAACACGGAATATTGAACCCAGGCTGTGCAATGAGCTTACGGAACTTTTACAACATAAGATAAAAAGAAACAAGCTAAAAAAAAGTTACTAAGTAATATAATTTTTGTTTGTTTGTTCAATTATTTACAACATGTAGGCCTAAGCAGCAAGTAACATGCATTTCTTGTAACTATAATGATAATTTTCTTGTATATATACATATTTTTGTCAGTTCAATTTTTTACAACATGTAGCAAGTAACAATGCATTTCTTGTAACCGTAATGATAATTTTCTTGTATATACTTCTTATATTACATGCTTTTCTGATATGTATATATATATTCATCTTTTTCTTTCACATCTTTCTCTTTTTACAGTATGCATATTTCATTTGCTATTTAAAGATGGTTAAAAATTATAGTCAAAGCAAATGGAAATACACTGATTTTATTCATAACTTTGAACTCAAATATTTTTGTTACTATGCAAAACAAAGTGATCAAATTTTATGGTGTTACTACCTAATAGAAGCCTCAGTAATATAAATTTCAGATTTTTACTGTGAAATCCACTGGAGATACAGCTTTTGAAAAATCTGAATTTTTTGAAAACGCCCATTTTCACCAGTGAAAAAATCTTGGAATGGTTCAAAGCACTCCAGTTTTCTCCTCTCAGGTATAATCTATTGTTACTATAGTACTTGCAAAATTAATTTGGTTTGAGTGTATTGACCCCCTTCTCAATGAAAAACAGGTCGGAAAATGAGAAAATGCAAATTTCAATGGTAAATTTTGACTAACATTAAATTTCAAAAATATATCAAATGATAAAACAAAGTTGAACCAAAATTATCAGCACTTTATTCTGGGTAAAAGGTTTTTTAAATCTTTTAATTTGCTCTATTAGGAGGAAAGTTATACCATTTTGTGCAAATGCTTGTAATCACAAAACTATACATGTTTAAAGTGCCATCTGGCGACATCTCTGCCACATGGTAAGAAATTTTTCTTTTCTAAAAACTGTTTTGAACTCTCTAAACATATATAAATACATGTGCAAAATATAAAAAAATATTTAAAATGTTGCAGCAACCAATTTAAAAGACATTTGTTGAAATAGCATGAAATGACCCCAAGGCCAACCAAAATCATTGACCTTTGGCCAAAACAATGTGTCTGCCTATGTATTCGCTGATAGATCACAGTTTCATAGGTCTCAATAGCTATACTCAGGCAGTATAGAGACTCAGAAAGTTACTGAAAGATAAATCAGGCACACCCATTCATCACACACAAGGTAATTATTTGTAAAACTATTCACAATGGGCAAAATAAATATATGAATTAAAAAATAGAGCCTTTTTAAAGCCTTTAATAATAAAAAAAAAAATCTGACTTTTTAAAGGCCCTTAAAAGCAAAATGAAAAATCAGGCCTTTCTAAGGGTTTTTCCAAAGAAAATGGGAATCCTGCTTTAAGTGAGTAGATGTCACATTTAGTGGCCACAAGACATTAAGAATGGGCAAAGCGCAAGTGAAATGGCTTAAAAATAAATTTAGCCTAATAATCATTTGAAAACCTAAAATATTAAAACAACCTTTAGATTCAGAGTACTGCACGAGAATGTTAACTAAGAATCATCTTCCATCATTATTAAATTTCATAATATTTGGTTAATTATGCACAATATTTCTTTAAAATTAACCAAAACATGTAAATAAACATGTTTGGTCTGCTTACTGTATAATAATTAAAAGATGGAGAAGGATGGAAAAAGATGCCTGTGGACTCTCCGTAATACATTACGATTCAAAATGAATCTTACCATATATGCAAAAAATTATTTAGTTTAGTAAAAAATTTATTCATTTATACTAGTGCACTGGAAAAAAAATCTGATGTGAGCAGCACATGACTTTCCTTATATAATGCAATGAATTTGACTACTTTTATAGTAAAAAAATAATGTACAAAATCCACAGTACTGTGTTTTTATTGTTAAATTGCACATTTGGCAATTTTCTGCATGACAACATGTAAAACTACTTCAAAATACCCAATTAACTTATATGTCATGCAACTCTATAATTAATTATCAACATTGATACCATCCTCAATAAGAGATATAATCCATATATTAAAATATTTTAAAAATTAATCCATCAATTAGGCATCATTTTCATTACTTTAGTGTCATTTTTTTAATTTTGATGATATTTTTGTCAATCTGGGGCAAAATATCGCGAAATTAGTGATACTTAGCTAAATTATTCACCAAATGCATCACCAAGTGTGACAGACAGAGAGAAGAGCATTTCTTATATACTAGAAGGTATGCTCGTTATATAATGGAAATCAGAATTTATGAAACATTACTTCTCATTTGGCATCATTTTTATCAATTTGGAGACATTTTTGTCACTTTAACAACATTTAAAATAGTCGCCAAGTTAACGATGCTCCATTAAAATTTCTCGCCAAGAGATACGGATGGACAAACTGAGAAATGGGTTATTCTTATAGCCTATTCTTAGGTACTTTCCAAAATATTGAACTTTCATCAATTAATCATCATTTTCCTTGATTTAGCATCATTTTTAACAATTTGATGATATTTTCATTAATTTGGCAACATTTAAAAAGTCATCAAGTTAGCAACATTCTACCAAAATCTCACCAAGCATTATGGACGGAGAAATAAGTTATTCTTATAACAGATAAATGGCGACTATTGAAGTTCAATTACAAAAGTATTACCCAAAGTATCTTTTCTCATGAATGGAACGAGTAAGATCTACGAGAATGATGCCACTAAATTTATCACATATTATTATTTATGAAAAGCAAACATATACCACAATAAATATATATATTTTTTTATTTTATGATTTTTTGATAATTTTTTTGAAAAATGTACAATATCTTGAGAATGGTTCATGCTAGCATCCTAAAATTTATGTCAATCATTTTCTAATGTAAAATTAAGAAATGACTATTTACGTAACTTTAAAGGTTTTGGTTTTTTGATGATTTTGTCAAAATTTCACTAAAATTTAGGGAGGGTTCTAAACATTTGATCCCGTATAAAAACAATAAGCTTGCAGTATTCAATGACTGTAATTTTTGTACCAAACCTCATTCGAATTGCTCCATTCATTTGTGAGATATAATCTCCACAGTCTCACCCACACTTATACACACAAACATCTCAAAAACGTTTAATTAGTGTTCAGAGATGCTTGAAACATGCTCTCCCATTAAAAACACAAATTCTAATTTTTGACCACATCACAATACTTTCCTTATACATTATACTATGTATATAAGGAAAGTAATAACCTGATGATATTTGAAATGAGTCTAAAAATATTAGGGTAATTTATACATAGTGCACATAAGCAAGGGTCCTGAAGGCGTATAAGTTTGTGTTTGGGGAGAAAGTCATGAGCTGCCCACGTTAGATTTTTTTTAAACAAATACTAATGGTGTTATTACACAGGGCAATTTTTATTGCTGAACTTCGGAAATTCCACACATCAATCATATGTTAGGCTCCTCCCCTCTAATGCCGCTGATTTCATTTCAGGGCGCATTCTTTAGCGGTTTTTTGTATAATTTGGATCTTTAATATCCCACAGGTATCTGTAATTTGGTAGAAGTTCTATTATTTTTCCATCTCCCGACTTCTGCAATTCTGCCTGTCAATCATACTTTAGGCTCCTCCTCCCTAATGCCGCTGATTTCATTCCAGGAAGCATTCTTAAGTGTTTTTCTCGTATAATTTGGATCTTTTATATCCCAAGGTGCGTGTACTTTGGTAGAAATTCTATCATTTTTTCCATCTCCAGATTCCAACGTAGTTGAGCTGCTTGTAGTCGTCATTGCCATCTTTAATGCAAATGAGGTGAAGAAAGATTGAGCACAGTGATATCTAATTTTATCATCCTCTGATTGGTTTGTGTTCAGAAATTGAGTAATTTTTATTGCCAAGTTAAAAAAAAATTGTGGCATATTTATGACAAGATTTCTTTCTACTGAAATATATGGTGTTGCTGAAAAATTGCTGGAAGGAATTGCTCCATGTAATAACACCTTTAGACTTGTTAAAGCTACTTATTAAAATTAAACTTATTTTGTAATCCATTTTTTATTAGTTCTGACATGGCTAGAGAAACATTGAATTGGATGAAAAGATAGCTAAACCAGGCAAAGGTTTAAAAATAAACATACTCGAAAATTATTTATATATTTCAATCTTATTAAGATGCTTGATCCCTTTAATTCCATTAATTCTTAATCACTAACTAAAGACATAACTACCACTAGCTACCCTTCCCTGTTTTGATTTGATTGACTCAAAGTAAACAGTAAACACTTAGTTGAAAATATCCTTCTTTCTATTGAGGAACATAACGTAACCTTAGTCCGAATAATTATATTTGGAAATATTGGTTTAGAGCAAAAATTCTTGAGTTTAAATTTTCAGATCTTTTTACACCAAACTGACACTAAACAAAGAATAATTGAGTAACATTTTGCCTTTGTAAAGAAAGAGAAACTTATAGTAATTTATCAGGCTAAAAGAGAAGTGCACAATACTAATCAGCAATCTTCCAGTCTTTTTCTACAATTTTTTTATTTTTTTAAGAGAGGTCAGGAGGGGTTCCGGTTTTCTTTTGCATTTCAAAATTGGAACGGCAAACATTTTAAGGAGTTTTTAAAGATATTTTGGCAAACATAAGGAGTTTTAAGGGCCCTTAAAAACAAAATGTGAATTTAAGGAGTTCTTAAGGAGTTTTAAATGACGATGAGAACCCTGATCTAATAGACAAAATAGAATACCGCCAAAGGAATAAATTTAGATGAGTTGTACAAAAATTGAGAAAAATACTATATTTTTGCATTACAAAAGCTCAATCAAAAATTTTCAAGCATGTGAAAATTATCTTTACACACAACAAAGCAGTAGTTATGGATTTTAGTGAAAATTATTCTTTTATCCTCCAGGATAAAGACCAGGGTTAGCATTGGGCCCATGCAGCCTCTACTCTATTTTTCTACATTTTCTCACTGCTTCATTTCTGATGACCTTAACCATGATATTGCCATGGTTTACAAGATACAGAAGGAGCTTAGGAGCTATATTAAAGTTAATTTATCAGAAATAAAAAATGTATATTACTTTACTGGTGGCACAGTATAAAAAATGCAAGAACTTTTATAACTTGTGTAATCATATTAGAGATTTTAAAATTTTTGCCTCATGGTCTTGTTTTGCAAACAGTCATGGTAAATCTCAATATGACAGCATAGGAGGTATTGTTATGAGGCTTGTAAGAAAAGCTAGTTTGCAACATCCATATATATAGTTATTAAATAACATCACAAGAAATGTTTACATTGTCTAAAAAAAAAAAGATCGAGAAAAAAATTACCTTCAATTTTATAGATATATGTGGCATGATTAAAGTACAAAGTGAACTTTCAGACAGATTTGCTGTAATAAAAACAATTCCTGGTACTCGTAGCTTTCATTTTTTTTAATACCACTATCATCATCAAAAATAGCTACAAAGTGAGTGAACTTTGATGAAAACTATAATTTAGTTTTTGATGTTTGCAATAGGAAGAGGAAGTCATTATTTGTTAATTGTTACATAGCTGTTATTTATAACTCTGACTTCTATGTTGAAATTAAAGAGGTATGCAGTGATGAGGGTGATGTTCTTTTGCAATTCATCCATTCTAAAGGTCCTGCAAATTCCTTTTCTGGTCCTTACAGAATGATGTGTCATATTTCTTTATGCACATGTGCTATGTACTTTGACATCACAAACTACCAGCAGTACTGGTAAAAACTATGTCTTGGTGTGCAGTATGAAAAGGAATAAACTTTAAAAATAAATAAATCCAATATTTAATTGAACACCTATCAATATTTAATTTAAAGCAATAGATAATTAGTTTAATAAACTAGGTTAAGTGTATATGAATTAGCAAGCACTGAAAAATATCAATAGCCAGCAAATTTTGTGATCAAAATAAAATTGAAAGAAAATTACACAATGTTGATGCAACAAGGGAAGTGAAAAAAGTTTTCAACAATATCCATGAGCATACCTATGAAGTTTTGCAAAATAAATATTAGAAAAAGAGGAAGTGCCTTACTATTCAGAACATTTGCTATAAGTTCATCATGAAGTGAAGATCGCCTGCTGTTGTTAGCTGACTCACGGGGACTTTCACGTTTAAACCACTGACTGAAGCGACTGCAACCTATCTCATTTCCTTGGTTATTGGGTGGCGACTCATTCTAAAATGATAAACATTCTTATATGATATCCTAAATTTAATCTTTAATCAAAAACATGAATTGTATTTTTTAACCATGCATTTTTGTGAAAAATAATTTTAACAAACAATGAAAGTTTTCCAAGGATATTTTTAAATATTTAGGACATTTGAGGAGGTTTGCATTTACTTTCTAAAACAGAACTTGTTTGCATGAATAAAAAATTGGAGCATTATTAAATTTAATAAATAAGAATTTTCTTTTTTTTTAACTTTGCATTCAGAATAAAGCTAACTTCATACTCAACCACATATTGCATTGAACATTCAGGGACAGAAGTCGAATTAAAAAAAAAAAAATGGTAATCAAATCCTCAAAATAGGAAAATATAGGCACAAGCAACCTCTCCAATAAAAAATAAACAACAAACCCCTAAAATCAGAAAGCATACTTAAAAAATAGTTACAAAATATTCAATTAAATATATAAATACAGGAAAATTTGTTTCCCCAGCCTTTGTTTGAGCAACTGCTGTCTCAATTATCCTGATCCCAAGAGATTCTTTGACTTCAAAATCAGATGATTCCTTTAAACAGTTGTCTTATACTGTATCTAACAAAATATTTTAAATCTTAGACAAAGCCAAGAGTTATTTCTCAAAATAATTAGCATATTATATGACTCAAGATTTTATTCATATTTTTGGGGGAAAATAAGAAAATTTTAAAGATATTGATTCTGAGTAAGTAATGTGTAGTGACAATGTATTGGATATGTAACTGTCCTTGAGTTTACTAATCATTTTATACTTTTTTAATAGCATATTATCAATCATCTTTAATTTTAAGTTTGTCAGGGTGGCTACAGAAACTTAAAAACAAAATTCCCTGAGTTTTTCCTGATTTCCAGAGTATTTTTCCTGAAATTTCTTGATTTTCTTCAATCATCTGTTCGCATAAGAATTTCCCAACAATACTCATAAACTCGACTAACTAAAAACTGATAGACTGATAAATGAATATAAAAGATAAATATAAAACATTTATATATATCGTATAAGATAAGCAGCATAAAAAAAAACGAATATCAACTTTGAAGCAGAAAACATTGGATGAGTTTTTCACGCAAAGAGGCAAAGCGAGTAAAAGTAATTTAGTAATTTCAACGTGTTTTTACATTACATCATGCGACATCATGCGATAGTTTTTTGAAGTTGCTTAATGTTATGCAAAATTAAATTGTAAGTATGTTTTAAAATAATTTAGAAATTTGCTCTTATTACTTAGTACTTATTTATAATAGATTTATTGTACAGTAGACATAAGTCAAACAACCAATCCTTTTCCCCATGTCTTGAACTGATGAATACTTTATCAAGGTATCACTATATGTCTGTTGGCAAGAAAACTCCTTAGTGGATCTACTTTTATAGAATCTATTATTTCGATGTTGAGGCGGAGGAGGATTTTAAAAATTGGGGAACATTTAAGATATTGGCAAAATACAAATTTTATTATTATTATTATTATTTGACAGTAACAAATGCAAAGAAATATTTTAATTTATTAATGAGTAATATTGTTAATATGCATTTATTATTGCTATCTTCTCATTTTTAACATTTAATAAATTTTCAAAACTTATTTTAAGTGTTTTTTTTCTTCTAAAACTAATTCTTTTCTATAAGTTATTGTCACTATTACCATTTTTTCCATTTCTTAAAGGTTTGTCAAATTTAAATTTTTCATTTATCCATTGTTTAAATATTTTAAACATTTATATTCACTAATTTTTTTTTAACCTTGTAATTTTTATTAATCTTGCCAATGATTTTCATTATAGACCTTTTCAGGTGTTTTATATTTGTTTTCCAATACATCATAAAAAAAATTCATTTATCATGAAGCATTCAAATACATTTTAAGGCAATTTTATAAATTCATTTAAGTTTTCTCATCTTGATCTTTTTATTTTTTACTTTTCCAAGCTTATGAAGCATTCACTATTATTTTTTCCTCTTATTTTTAAAAAGCCTGTCCACTAATTTTTCTTTAATTTCAAGGGATTTACAAATGATTTTCGGTGAATTTTAATAAATTAATATTCTTGTTTTATATTTTGATCATTTACTCTAATTTTTCAATCATAACGATTGCGATATTTCGGCCTTTTTTCCAGTTATATTAACGGACGTTATGAACTCTTATTTTAAAATTTCCTCAATATATTTATTTCATAACAAATAAATTATCAATCCTTTTGAAGAAATTTGATTTTTTTTAATATTTCGACGTTTTGAATTTAAAAAATAGAGTTTTATATCGCTAGAAATATGCCGTTTTATTGCAATACCCGAATTTTCCGATCAACGGGAAAAGGGCCGTGAACTACCCCTGGCCTCGCGGGTAAGTTCAAAATGGAACCGATTTAACTTTGAATGTATAATAATTGTTAACAGTTAGCACTTCTGAAAATACAACTAAGCAAACATTTTAGGAATTCATACATCGTTGTTTTATACATCGTAGATGAGAGATTAATAACATAAAACAGGGTATAATCTGTAAAAGGAAATCTGAAATTTCTCCTAGCAAAAAACTGTCGTACATCAAGATTTTAAAAATTTATGAAGTTCTCGCGATCAAGTTTTAAAATTAATACGAAGTATGTCCGGGATAGTATTCTTCAAACGCGCTATTTTAACCAATGCTACACACATTCATAATTTCCGTATAGCAGTTTATGGGCCGGTCATATGTAGGTTAAAGTAGAACAATAATACATAACATTGCAATATCGGCAATTCAGCTCGGAAAAGCATTCCCCCATCCCCAAGGTTGATATCCTTTATTCGTGCCGGGCACCCAGATTTAATACACTTTTGCCAGCCCAGAGCAGCAGCGTAGCGTATTCCCGAAACTCGTTCATATAGATTCTTTTAATTTTTCATTGTGAAAAATATGCTATAATGAATATTCAACCAATAAATAAATTCACAAGCACGAAATAGCGGGAACGAGTTTCCCGCACCATTTTAATTTTAGCGAGTGATTTTAATTCAGTTCATGCATCCGCTTTCGGGAACCCTTTAAAATTTGAGTCAGATGTATAAATGGGGGAATCTATTTAAGCCGTAATTATTATTTGCAATGCTCATAGAGCACGGCAAAGACGCTACACCCCGGAATGTCGCAAATCACATCGGTGATTACGGGGAGAGGTAGGATAGGAATGTAGATTGCACTCACTGGGCAGCAAATGTAATAAATTACGATCACCTCGTAATGGGAAAACTGTAAACTGTGGGAGAGACGTAACAGTATTGTAGCGGTTGTTGACAGATTTTTCTCACTCCACGGGTGGATTTGTTTAGGGAGAATAGCCATCCTACGGTATCGCACAGTTTGGCCAGTAATCAGGATTTCGTTAATCGCCAGTTTTTCAAGTTTAATTGCCATGTGGTGAGTGGGAATTTTAAGCTGTATGATGTCATCTAAGCAACAGCCAATCAGAATAAAGTTTAACACTCCACATAACGAGGGCAGTATCGTGGAGAGACAAAGAGAAAGGAAAATTCCGGTTCAGATGTTTTTACAGGGATTTGAAGATCGGCAACTTGCGCAACAAAATTCCAAAATTTTCCCTGATTTGAAACAAAATTACCCGAGTTTTCCCTGATATTTCCAGAAAATCATTTTTCCCTGAGAATTCCCTGATTTCCCGGTTCTGTCGCCACCCTGTTTGTTTATTGTCACTTTGACATGTTACTCAAATGTAACACTCTTATGTCCACAATAAGGTCAGAAATAAAAGAGGTGGCCTCCAAAGAAAATATACACAATTTGTATGAGATTCCCTTCATGGACATCTGTACCCGATGTGCTGCATTCCCCTTTTCTGCTCAAGAGAAGATATTCTTGAATTACACAGGGCACTAATACTTTAGCTCTAATGAAGCTGACCTGATACTTTATATGCTAATTCTTTTCTTCTTTGATGCCAGTTGGAAAAGATGGAAACTAACAAGGAATTTTTATCGAAAAATCCATGACTTTAGGGAATTCTAAAAAAAATCGACAAAAGCCAGGAGATTTTCATCTAAAATAGTGAGTCCCGTAAAAATCTGTAGAGTTAGTAACTATGATACGAGGGTCACACTGAAAATTTTGATATACAGCTAAGTGGTACAAGTTAAACTTAAACTATTACGAGTATTCAAAGTACTCCCCTCCAACATCAATGCACTTTTGTAGGCGAATTTTCCAAAGATTATATGCTTCTGAAACCATTCTTGGAATTTATGAAAAATATACTTTTATAGCCTCATCAATCTCATCTTCGGAATGAAAACAATGTCAGCGTAAATTTTTTTTAGATTAAAAAATGGCCAAAAGTCACACATAGCAAGATCAGGAGAATAGGGTGGATGTTCTATCATTTTGATGTTTTTCTGTTCAAGAAATTAGATTGTCATTCTTGCTGAATGAGAAGATACATTGTCATGATGAAGCATGAGTTCCCTACCATTCACTTCCTGAAGAATTTCTGAAAGACACTTAGTGGTGTATCAGTTAGCTGCAACTGTCTTCTGTCCCTCTAGCTTTATGGCTTTGATCAGTCCTGTACTTCAGCAGAACACGGCATACATTACTTTTTTCATTGCTCGTTGTCTTCTCCCCATTGTTGGTTTGGGGTCATCTTCAAAGACCCATTCTTTACTTTCATGACGTGTTGGAACGTCAAAAAAAGCTATGTACGTTTCATCACCAGTTATGATTTTAGAAATAATGCGGTGTCGTCCACCATCATTAAGTAATTTTTGGGTTTCTTTACTGATTCTGACACGCTCCGCTTTTTGGTGTTCTGTTAAATTATAGGGGACCCAACAACAAACTAATTTTTTCATATGCAGTTCTTCATGAATAATTTTATGTATAGCTGCGGATCCAATGTTAAGTTCCTTCTGTATCATTTGGTAGGTACAGCAATCATCATCGATTAACATTTTTCAAATGGCCGACACATTTTCTGGGACTACAGCTGACAAAGGTCTTTCTGTGTGTTTTTCATTCAGGAGAGAATTTCGACCTCTTCTAAACTCTTGTAAACCATCTGAATACAGTGGCATGAGATGGCGCATTATTCCCATATGCTAATTGTAGATGTTGAAGACATCCTTCTTGACTTAGCCCTACTTTTATCATAGAAAATCATAACTTGATAATGCTCTTGCATCAACTCCATTTTCTTTTCTTTCAACATTTATTCTATGATAGCTAAATTGTAATTGTTGAAACAGATTATCGTGTGAAGACATAAGAGTTCAAATTTAAATATATGACCAATAATTTTTTTCTAACGCATATCGTCTGCACCTGTCTAAAAAATTTCAGTGTGACCTTCGTATACTATTTAAAAAAGAAAAAAAACAATAGTTGAAAAACCTCATATGAAATCTGATGTATGTTAGAAGATATACCTGAAGAAGGCCCGGAATCCAATCCATTCTGAACAAGTCATCCAAATCAAACCCAGTGTTAGATTTATTAGCTTCAGGTACTTCAGCTTCACTCTTATTTTCCACAGGTTTTGGCTCTTCTTGAGAAAGATTTGCTGAAAAACAGTAAAAGTATTTTTTTACATACACTATACATTTTATTAAAGGAAAGAAAAATAACAATTAAAAACTCACATATTTATGCAGTATTCAACATTTTGCAAAACCAGCAATATTCTTCATACAGAAATTTAGAAATAGACATTCTACACTTTCTTTGTTCATGTACGAAATTTTTTAATATTTTTAAAACAAATAAATAAGTCAAACATAGAATATATCGTCAAACATTCTTCAAAAAGCAAAGAGGTTAACTTATCAAAGTGTCAGTTTTATAGAAAATTATGGGCCAAAATGTTGAATTAAAAACAACATAAACATGAGTTATTTTCTAAATATAAAAATTACATTTAATTTCTTAAAGTAACCCTTTCACGTTGCTGATTATTATCAGCAAAGTATTGAGAATCCAATTATGCACGTATTTACATATACCTCTAGCAAACAAATTCTTTGTCCCTCATGCACAGTAAGTAATTATGAGGTGCTCTGTTCATTTCCCATTTACTGAAGAATGCAAATTGATGCCTTGGTATAGTATTTCATTTTGCTATTACAAGTAGAGGGTAATAGAATTGCAAATACAATACCCACAGAATCCTTTGTCATCTGAACAATAATTGATCTGGTATGTTGTCCATCAGATCGGGTATTTTATGTTGCTCAAAACAGTGGCTGATATCAAGTTAACACCACATGAGCAGTGGGGAATGCCGCGATACCAAATTTGTAATCAAAACTCTGCACTAGCTACAATATATAACACGAAACAGTAACATTATTCATTAGCATTACTATTATCGTCATTTTAAATCATTTCAGTAGTATGGCGTGATTGATAACACGGGGGGGGGGGGGGGGGGGGGGGGGGGGGGGGGGTGCGAGATGTATTTTTCATTGACCTGCTTTTAGACCAAGATTTGCCACTGGGGGGGGGGGGGGGGGGGGGGCAGTCATATGGTAAATCTCAAAATTTTATGGTCAAGGCTTTACACTATCATTTCTAAATTTTAATGTTAACCAATTACAAAGTAGTAATATAAATAACTACTACTCAACTCAATAATCATTATATTACAATTTTTAAATTTTTAAAATTGCTATTTCTTGTAAGAAGAATGTAAACAAACATCCCAATTCTCCAAAGTAAAGATGTGGGTCGGAAAATTTTCCGCTATGTTTTCCTGGAAAAATTTCCACTTTTCTTTTCTCCCCAATTCATTTGAAAATGAAATGCAACACTCTTTTCACACTGCTTTTTAAAAGTACATAACTTTCCAAGAAGTTTTTGATTATTTAGTTTTCTAATTTTGAAGAGGAAAGGGAATAACACTATTTTGAAGAAAAATGACAACTAGAAGGTTATAAATAACATTTTACTCATTATGATAAAACAGCAGGTAATCTTAAAGTCTGAATAAGTCTTTTAGTAATTTTACTAGCCGAATATTCGTTGAAAATCAACGGTGTCACAATAAACAACCCCTGAATAATGTAAATTTTTGAGTAATTCGGGTTTCACATTTATTCGACAAATCGAATATTTTGGTATGCAGAACCCTTCAAAGAAAAAAATATTGGAAAACTTAAATTGCACACTTCTTCCTTTCGAACTATCTACCCAAACACCAAATTAAACTCTATCTCATCCCGAAGCATACTGTTTTATCATATTCCCTTTCAAACGTTTTTCTGTGGAGCACACCCATAAAGGTACATTTTTGAAAAAATCTGTTCGTCTTTGGTTTTTTATCAGATGATTGGTCCATATTCTAAATATCTAGTCTATATCACATTTAAAAGAAGCATGTCTCATTTATTCGGAAAATTGAACATATTGGTGTGCATTGGGGGAGGGGGGTTCTAAGTATTACACATTGTTCCAAAACAAAAAAGAATTCCTGAAGGCATCCATTTATTAATTATAATTTTTATAAAGTATAAATGTATAAGTAATGTTTAACATCTAAAAGAATCTGGCCCCGTTCTGACCAGTGGCTGACCAGTACTGCCACCTATTAGCAAACAAATTTAAAAATTGTTTTAGAACAAAATTTTAATTGTATTAGAGCAATTAAGAAATACAAGTTCAAATATATAAAATGTCTACATTTGTATAATTAAACGTAAGCAAAACACTTCAAAATTTTAAATATCAAAATCTAAATAAAAGCATTTTAAAATTTAAATAATTATACAAACTGCAAATTACCATCACAGAAATTACTGCTAGCAAAAGTCGCAGGTGTCAGGTTTCTAATAAAATTGACAAAAGCCCTATTTTTCACCACTAATTAATAAATGAACTTAATATCTGCTTTAATTCCCAGGCAACGCCGGGTACATTTTCTAGTACATTTATAAACCATTTAAATTTCAGCAATGTTATCAACACTGTTACCTTATAAAAATATTTTCATTCCAGTGGACAGTATTTTGATACATTATAATGTACATACACAGATTACACTATAATGTATCAGATTAAAACAATGCATTTTTTTTTTTTTCAATTTGTGTTAATATTTAGGTAGTTGAAAAAAGCAACTATGCAAATAAAACTCATACAATCTATCAACTCATCAATACTAAATCAAAATCTTTTACTGGAATGGTATATTTAAAATGCAAAGCTAAATTTTAAAATAAAGAAAAATACCCTTTTTTTGAGTAGGTTGTTCTTCAGTCAAAACATGCTCTACTTTCTCTCCTTCTTCTGACTTTAAACTGGACCGACGAGAATTTTGTTTTGCTCTTTTGCCACCTTTTTTGGTTTGCTTGCGGCCATCATCTTCATTTTGTGTTTCTTCAAAACCAACAAGTTCTATAAATTCTGATTGACTAGTAGGCCCACCACTAAACCATTCTGGTTCAACTTCATCAATACGATCACGACCTAAAATTTTAAATTTCCAGAATTAATCAAAAGCAGTAAAAATGAAAACACTGTAGAATCTTTAGAGATATTTAATATCATTAAATTTTCTTTTCAGTGAAGGGATAAAAAATGGAGTAATTGGAAGGAAAGCTCATTAGAAAAAGAAAAATAGGTGTAATTAATCATACATACCACGTGAGCGCCTGTCATTTCTATTAAATCTGTTTGAATAACGTCTTATGTCTTTCTCGTTATCATCTTGATCAAATCTATCTCGCCGTTCATTTCTTGCATTGCTGTAACCATATTCACGATCACGTTCCCAATCTCTCTGATCCCTGTCTCGGGTCATAATACGGCCACTTCCGATTCGCCTTGCAGGATCTCTGAAACTAAAAATTATTTTTTGCAAATACTGTAAATTATTTAAACTTCATTTTAGAATTCATTTACATCAATTCATATTATTGTAGATACACTATTATACTAATGTTTAAAAAATTTAAAAGATGAAAACTAATTTAAAAGTAAAAACTATCTCATACTTTACTGATTGAAATTAAGGAAAAACTTACTCTGAATGATGAAAACATTTGTTGTAAAATTCAACAAAACAGTATTTCGTCAAGAAAAATTATTGATACTTTTATAAAAGGTACGAATTTTATTTTTGTGATTCAATCCAATTTCACAATTATGCCATTTATATTATTCCAAATTTGTCACTCAGCATGATACATAGACATTGGCTTTTATGTATATAATAGCAGTGGTGTCACCAAGAGTAGGGTTTTGGGAGTCAAACAAATTTCAAAGAAAATTCTATCTCGTTATAGATTTTTCTTTGACAAAGCTAAATATAACGCTTCATGAAAATCCATTAATATATGTGGCAGCTATAGTGTACACAAGAAATCGACCAGACAAACAGACATGTTAAAAATAGTCAAAATATGTTCAGGAGGTCCTAAAACACATTGGTATCAAAATCTTAAAAAAAAAAAAAAAAATTTGTGAAAACCACACTTTCTCTAATTATATTTAATAGTATGAGAAAGTAAAAAATAACCAGTCAGAACCAACAAAGTTAAACTATTTTGGAAATCATGAAAGCCCCTTTGGAAAATTTGAGTGTATCTGGGGATTCTATCATAGATAAGTACAGTAAATGACAAAAACATTACTGAAGGAACTAAAAGAAAATGAAAGCAACATATTCAACTCTATTGCCAAATAAACATTTTAGTATATTATTACATAATATATTCACTCAAAGATTCTGGCAAGACGTTATCGGAATTTAGATAGGTAGATAGCATGGTCGCTGAAAAACATACCCTAAGATAAGGTACCTGCTTGGTTGGCCATGAAAGAGTCATCCAATTAAGTCTAGAACCTAATGGGGGGGGGGGGGGGGGGAGGGATCATAGAGACCATACTATACTTCCCTAACCAATCACATCTTGGAGGGACTTTTGTAAACACAGATTCATCATGCACATATTCTGCATAGACATAGAGATAAGTTTTGCACAGTATTGAGGACTGAACATGGGACTACCATGTGTAACCCTCCCGTCCCAACACTATTCCAGCCCAGGTGCAAGTCAGCCTTCGAACATTCTTGAAATTCCCCATTTTACACAAAGTCTGCATTATGATTGACAATGGCAAAAAATTGCTAATTTACAAGCAAGCCACCCTCTAGCACTAGATATGTGGGTTTTCTGGAAAATTTTAAATTTAATCTTACATAATACATTTAAGCTAGAATAATATGTCCAGTGAGTTTAGAAGTATCTATTCTTACATTACAGCTAGAGATGTGGGTCAGAAAATTTTCCATGGAAAATTTTCATGGAAGAAAAAGGATAGACAAAAACTAGAAGAGTACAAGTGACATTTTAATCATACTGATAAAAAAGCAGGTAATATTTCTAGAAGACTATTCTTTCAGAATTAAATTTATAAAAATATAATAAATAACTGTTTTCATAAGTGTTTCGGATGAAGGCAAATACTTTTAACAGTACTAAATATTATGTTTAACACAATTGTCCACTAAATTCTCACCCATTCAATTATAAACAGGTACTTTTTAAACAATTTTTAATATTATATATACGATTTAAAAAAAAAAAAATTATATACTTATTAAAATATTTCTTATACCTATAACAAACTAAGCAATTTTTTATTATTATTATTTTAGTAGTATAGTAGTTATTGAAGAAAGAGTTCATGATAGGTACTGAAAAAACTGGGTCCCAGAACTCTGAAATAGGAAACTGGGTTTCATGTAAAAAAGCATACTTAATTTTACAAAAAGTTTTTATTTATTTCTTCTTCGGTGCTACAGACTGCTGCAAGCCTCGACCTCCTCAGTAATGTGGGTCTATTATTCCCTATTCAAAGCAGCAGTCTGCCTGTTCCAGAATTTACTTATTTATAATGTATGGGATCCATTAACCAGAATGCTTGGGCCTTTGGACTTTCTGGATAAGGGTGTTTTCTGTAATTTGGAACACATTTTCTAAAATCTAATGCAATGTTCTACAATGTTGTAAGAAATTATAATTCAATTTTTTAGCATAAATGTATTACATAAAGTTTTACTTTGCAATGAAAAAGTATATTTCATTAAATAAAACTAAATATTAAATGATGTGTAATAAAATTAGAATCAGATCTAGTTGTTAAGAAAAAATTATGAAAAAGGGGTCAAAACATGAAAGAAGTTGATTATTTATTGAGGCTTGATAGTGAACACAATAGACAACACATTATCTTTACACTAAAGATAATAATGATTATTTTTTTTAATAAAATTATAACACCATATTATAGTTATCGGGTGGCCTGGGTCTTATAGTTAATATACCATATTATAGTTAATATGCAAAATTTTAATATATCCCACCAAAATGGCTGTATTTTAAGTGCCTAAATCATTGTTTTAATACATTTTTCTAGAAAATAACCCTTAATTTCATTAACTACATGTCTGAAAAGTAATTTTCACACAAAACTAAAATCTTAGTCGATGCAAACAGATTACAAAAATTGAAAATGTCTTTAGAGTAAAACGAAATATAACAAGGATCGTATACAAATACTAATTTTTGTGATATTGACAGAGAATAGTTTTCTAATTGCTAGCAAATAAATAAAACACATTAAAAATTTAACATATGAATTTAACATTTTGGGCCAAATGTAAGTCATGGCTGGTGAGTGAGCTATTTTCATTAAAAAAATCTGATGTGGGTAGCACATGACTTTCTTTATATAATGCAATGAATTTATTACTTTTACAGTAAAAAAAATACATTTGGCGATTTTCCGGATGACAACATGTAAAACTATTTCAAAGTATACAATTAACTTATATTTTGAACAACTACAAATAAACAATTAATATTGATAGCATCCTCAATAAGTAATATAGTCCATATATTAAAATATTTTAATTCAGTAATTGGGAGCTATTTTCATTAATTTAGCATTATTTTTGCAATTTTGAGGATATTTTCATCAATCTGGGCCAAGTTGGTGATACTTTGCTAAATTATTTGCCACGTTTGCCAAATACAATCAAGTGTTACAGATAAACAGAGAGAAGAGCATTTATTATATATGGTATGCATGTCATATGAAGGAAATCAAAATTTGCGAAACATTACTTCTCATTTGATGTAATTTTTATCAATTTGGTGACATTTTTGTCACTTTGAATACATTTAAAATAGTCTCCAAGTTGGCGACGTCTCGTTAAATTTCTCACTAAGCATGACGGATGGACGGTTCTATAGTCTACTCTTATGATCTTTCATAGATATTGAACTTTCATCAATTAGTCATCATTTTCATTAATTTGGCTTCATTTTTATCAATTTGGTGCCATTTTAATGAATTTGGCAACATTTAAAAATGTCGCAAAGTTGGCAACATTCCACCAAATTCCCCGAAAAATTCTCACCAAGCATTATGGATGGAGAAATAAGTTATTCTTATAGCAGATAAATGACTATTGGCTTCCAAATAGAAAAGTATTACCTAAAGTATATTTTCTCATAAATGGAATGAACTAGATTTACGAGAATGATGTCACTAAATTTATCACATGATATTACATATGAAAAGTGAACATATTTCACAAGTTAATATTTTTTTTTATTTTATTTGTGCCATTTTCATCAATTTATTTGTAAAATGTGCAATATTTTGAGAATAGTTCAAGCTAGCATTCTAAAGTTTATGTCAATTATTTTCTAATGAAAAATTATATAAGAAATGACAATTTACATAACTATATTAAAAGTTTTGATTTTTTGATGATTTTTTTCAAAATTTCATTCAAAAATTTGAGGGTGGGGTGGGGGTTTCTGAACATTTATTTATGTTAAAAACAATAGAATTCCAGTATTCACAGATTGTAATTTTTACACCAAATGTTGTTAGAATCGATTCATGCGCTCCTGAGATATCGTCTCCACAGACTCACTGACAGACACATCACCTCAAAAATGTTCAATTCATGTTCAAAGATGATTAAAATGTGCTCTCCCGTCGAAAACTCGAATTCAAATTTTCGACCCTGTCACAATACATTCCTTATACATTATACTATATATATACAGTGAAACCTGTCTATAATGATATTTTCCATGGCCCCGGCAGATTTCCTATAATTTTAGTGTATATCAAACTTGTCTATAACAATAATTTGCTTTTCAGTGAATCTGTATATAACGATAATTTTGAGTATTTCAAACATTTTTTCTTGTGTTGTGTCCAAGACTTTTTGGACTTTGGACCAAGACTTTTACAATGGCAGACTTAACACACAAGGCAGTTCATCCTAAAGGGGAATAATGTTCTATCTACCGATTAGTATGTACAAAGATTACCAAACCCTTTGACATAAATGTTAAACAAGCATGTGACATGATCTTTGGCAGTTGGAGTTCTGTGCACTCATCTACCATACGAAATTGTTGGAGGAAGGCAGGTTTTAATTTCAGCTCGTGCAGTGAAGAATAGTCTGACAGCGATGAGAATTCTCAACATCTTTCTGAAGAAAATTGTGTGCTGCACCTAAATAATTCTTTGAATGCATTCAAAGTTTCCATGAATATGCACACTTCAATAAATCCAGAAGACTATATGAATTTGGATGAAGGTTTATTAGTGTTCAGTGGGAGCACCGATGAGGACATAATTGTAGAACTGAAAGAAAATGATGATGTTAGTGAAGTGGAAGTGGAACGGAATTATCACCCAACACAACAGCTGTTAAAATGATCGAAACATTACAGAATTTTATTCCTACTTTATCAAATGTTCCAGATGTATATCTGAATTCGCTAGAAGGTTTAAAAAATATGTGTATGACGGCTGCATTCTGTGCAAAATCCAAGCAAAAAATAGCAGATTACTTCTCATGTTAAATTTTAATTCGTCCTATTTAAGGATTCGAATTGTGTACGGTACACATTTCTTTTTCTGTTTCGACGTATTCTTAATTTTTGAATTAAAAATATAACTTACATTTTATTTTTATTATTATAATTATCCATTTTTTAATTGCATAATAGAAATGTAGTTAAAATATACGCCGTGTTACATTTTCGAACTGCAATTTGAATCTTATGATTTAGGTTCATAAGATACTACATATGTTTCATATTTTTTTCCTAATCTGTAATACATTTATTAAAAATGTAAGTTCAACATAATACTGTAGTATTATTCCGTCATGCAAGTTCAACATATATTATTATAATGCCACACCCATGTTAAATTACTTCCATTATAGAGTGTAGCAAGTTCAGCCCTGTCTATAACGATAAATTGTCTATAACGATATTTTTTCTTGGTCCCTAGAGTATCGTTATAGACAGGTTTGACTGCATAAGTAAAAAAAAAGAGGGGGAGATTTCCCATTAAATTCTGCAAACACCAAGAGATTTGCATATTTGCCCAAAAATCGGCAGAATATGTAGAAATCAGGGTCTTGTGTACAAACACTACAGACATCAAAGAGATCAGTTTTAAATTACGTTTTACAGCCGTTAATTTTTTGTTCTCAATATTTTAGACAAGGACAACTTAAATTAATGTCAGAAACCGGGATTCTAAAACACCTTTTCAAACGCTTGATATAAAGAACAAAATATAGGATCAAAATTGCATTGCACAAGCGTGGGAGTGATACACTTAGAAATCAGCATAAATTATGCACTGTGCAAAAATGCAAAGTTTGTAATAAATTTTTGGAAAATAAATTTTTTTTTACTATTTTATTTTTGTAGAAAAAACATCTGACACATATTTCGGATCTAATCAAAAATGAGCAAGCCCTCCATAATGTAACAAGTGCTATACAGAGGTAATTATCTACATGACTCGTTTAACAATTTATGTCAAATTCAGAAACTTTTTATGAAGCATCTATATAATAAAAGGCAATGTCTGTGTGTGTCTTATACACTATACGTTCATGGAGAACTACGAAATTTGGCAATCCGAGACAAGGGGGGGGGGGGGGTCACACATGAAAACAGATTTTTAAAATTTGAATTAATTTTTTAGTTATTCAATGTTTTATGCGATTTCGACCGTTGTTTGCCCATTTTGTTCCACAATACAGACGTCGTAGAAAAAAAATCAACCACCGGAAAGAGCAGACAATTGCAAGTAAAAATATATCAATTTCAAACCTCAATTTCGATTTCTAATATGTTTTAAAGATTTTAAAACAAAAGTCTCTTTCGGTTAAAAAAAAACAACTTTCATTTTTAAATCCTCCCATTGTAAAAACTACACATAATTTCGACTAATAATTTACATTTTTAGAAAGGTCAAAGATCTGGCATTCTTACAAGTCCAATCTGGATCTGGTCAAGATATTATTATAAATATCCACAGGATGGCGATTTTAATGAACTAAGGATTTTAAATTTCTCGGCAATCCGCTAAGTTCTTCACCGGTATTCCCCCCCCCCCCTTTCCAGTAGTTTATTCCCTGTCAACATGGAGACCGCACTTCCGGTTTTAAATGAATTAAGAGCTTAGCATATGTATTGGATACATCGGGTGAAATTATTATATTTATATGATATTTTAAATGGATATTTTAAATAATTCAAATGATTGAATTATGGTGGCTTGAATTGTGGTGATGTATTTGAAATTATTATATTTATGGATTGATGAAACGATATGGATTTTTTAAATGGATATTTTAATTTATGAATATTTTAATTTATAGATATTTTAAATGGATATTTTAATTTTATGGATATTTTAAATGATGGAACGATGGAACGAGGATGATGGAATTATGAGCTTAGCATATGGTCATTATAAAATTTAAATTAGCGAGCGGGAATTGCACTTCGATTGTAAACAAGCACGTATGTGAATCGGTCGATGTACGGTCTAAATCCTAGAGTAAACTTCGTTCTGATTGGCTAATCGCTTTCGGATCGCTTGTTTAGAAATTTTACCCGCATGGTCTGCGATCCTGCAAATTGAGACGTCAACTTCCGGTTTATGCTAATTTCTACTTCAGCCGATTAGAGATTAGCATACTCCGGAAGGAAAACATTAACTTCAACTTTCAATGATACTTCACTATTTAAGCTAGTACTTGTATCAGTTGATTATCTCAGTTATCTCCGTGATCTCCGTCATTCTTCATGGCATGCCTTTATAATCACGGGTGATCGTTATCTCCATGTACGCCGGTTAAATGGCGATTTAAAAGGCCGATACTGTTAGGCCTAACTGCTGCTAAGTCTCTTGATAAAATTGTAATATTGACAAGACTTAGTTTATAATGTTCTACTCAACAATGTTACCATTTCTCGGAAATATGGAAATGGATATGTTTTCCCTGTGTTAACGTTGATGTTTTTAAGTTCGTGAAGAAATAAAACTTCGTTATTTTTCAAGTTGACTACTTTCAATTCACACCATTGTGACGCTCTGCTACTATGGTTGTTTTTTTCTACGAATTTTTCACCAAGTAAAGAATAAATTCTAACAAATGGGGGTTATGGAGCCCTAGCAGTGTACTAGTCAACCGAGAAGTGGTGAAAACATCACGTTAGAACGAACGAGCCCCAAGACGGGGGCCGCAGCAGTACTGTGTTAAAATGGCGACACCAAATATGGAAAAGCTATGTAAAGACAATTTCTCTATGTGGAGCACACACATAAAGTTTATGTTGATGAATGAGGGACTTTATGGTTTCGTCACGGGTGCGGAGGAAAAGCTTGATCGGAGGAAAAACCAGAAAAGAAAAGTTGGATTACGAAAGACATAAGGAAAAAGCTCTGTCGACACTTTACTACAGCCTAGAGACAGAGTATCGTGACCTGATTTAATCAGTTGAAAAACCGATGACAGCATGGACAATACTAAAAGAACAGTTCAAATCGAAATCAAGGGCTGGTCTAATGAGACTTTTTGACAACTTTTTTAATGAGAAACCAGTGACAGGAGAACCAATCGGATTATTCATAACTAGAATCAAGAAGTAGGTATCAAAGCTGTGAGATGCAAGCCACCTAATGGCTGAGGTTCTAGTCGCATTTCAAACTATAAGACACCTTGATGAGGACTATCGAGGGATTGTTCAAACTCTCTACAGATTGCCTGACGATAACTTCACGTTAAAGCACATTGTGACCGAACTACTTGCCGAAGAAGACCGAATAGCTCAACAAAAACACTATGAGCAACAAAATGAAAGTAAGACTTTGGCTTTCAATGTTTTTAAATCTAAAAGTGCAAAAATGTGTAAACCTAAATATTCTGTTTCTAAAAGTGTAAATTCAAGTAAACGTGTAGGCCTTTGCCATGTATGCAAGGCGTATGGCCATTTAAAGGCAAATTGCAAATCTTACCATGCCAAATTAAGTGAAATTCAAAATAGTATTAAGAATTGTAATGTTGAATCGACCGATTAATTCGATTGGGTTGTTGACACGGCAGCAACTAAGCATTTCTGTAATAATTTAGAATTATTTGATAAATTTAAAGAGCTGAAAGGAACACAATGTTCTTAGCTGCCAGAGATCAAGAAAGCCCAATCAAAGATGTCAGATCGATCAACATGTATGTAAAAATGAAAAATATTAAGAATTCAATTATTTTAAAAGATGTAATGTATTCGCCTAAATTAAGAAGGAATTTGATTGCTGCTTCACTTTTAGAAGAGCAAAATTGCAATTTTATAGACAAAAATAGTCTTCTTACTTTTTTCAAACCAGACGGTAGCAAATGATTCTATGCTAAAAGAAATAACAGCTTGTATTTCCTTCGACCTCAATATGATACTAAAGTTAAAAATTTTAATGTTGAGGAGTCAAATGGAAAAGAAAGTACTAAGCCTAAAACTGAAAAAGCAAAATCTAAAGACTCTAGTGTTTTTAAAAGTAAATGTAAAAATGATTCTAATGATTGTAAAGCTAAAAATGGTAATGTTTTTAAAATCCCTTACACTTCTTTTAAAAATTCTAATAAGCAAAGTAATTTTAAGACTTGCGAAATGGTGAAAAGAAAGAAAGATTGTAATGATGTAAAAAGTCAAAATGTAAATGCCAGCAAGGTTTTTAAAAGTAAAATTATTAATTCAAATGTTAGTGCTTTTAAACCTAGAAAAACTTGTTAAGTTTGATGCATTTAAAAATTCAAGTAATGAAAAATCACCCATTGAAGTCGAGGGAAATACAAGGTTGCGGCATAAAAGATTTTGTCATATCAACTTCAGGAAGATTATTTACATCATGCTAGTAAAGTATCAGCTGTCAGGGGATTACTTAATATCAGTGTAAGAAAAGTAAACTGTAAATGTTGTAGGTTGGCAAAAACTAGAAAGATTTCTTTCAAACCCATCGTAAGAATCCGATCAGAAAAACCATTAGAACTAATCCATATGGATGTTTGCGAGCCAATGCCAAAACCATCGCGTGGAGGAGCTAAGTATTTCCTTAGCATAACTGATGATTTTTCACGCAAAGTAACTGTATATCCAATGAAAAAGAAATCTGAAGTTTTTGACAATTTTAAACAGTTTCAACAAAGATCAGAGAGATTTTTAAATACCAAAATTTTAAATGTAAGAACCGACAACGGTATGGAATTCTGTAAAGCCCTTGTCTAGTTCTCAACATGCCTATCAACCGGGCAAATCTACGGACACTGCTCTTTACAGTCTCTCCTTTATTTTAGAGAGAAATCTCAATGCCAAGGAAATTGCTCTTGCTACCTTTCTTGACATTGAAGGTGCCTTCGATAAAGTACCCATTGACACCATTCTTGTTGCTCTCAACAGAAGAGGTGTTGATACCACGATATCTTATTGGATTAAGAACCTGCTATCTAACAGGTATATCTGTGCATCTTTACTTGGAGAAAGTATGACTGTGCATGCACTTTCGGGCTGTCCACAAGGGGGTGTGCTCTCACCACTTCTCTGGTGTCTTGTTGTGGATTCTCTTCTGGAAAGCATTGATGTCTCTGGTGTTTCTTGCATTGGATATGCTGATGATGTTGTCATCGTTGCCAGGGGCAAATTTGGCAACACTGTCTCTGACATGATGTCTACTGCTCTTAGGAGGGTTGAAGCATGGTGTAAAAATGCAGGTCTTACGGTTAATCCGCAGAAGACTGCTTTAGTTGCGTTTACAAGGAAACGCATACTTAATCTTGGGAATATTTGCTTATTTGGGCAGAAGCTTATTTGCTCCAAGGAGGTTAAATTCTTGGGAATTTACTTTGACAAGGAACTTAATTGGAAGAGACACTTGGACTACTGCACAACTAAAGCCAGAAGAATCTTCTGGTCTTGTAGGAATGCTATTGGGAAAACCTGGGGCCTTAATCCCAGAGCTATTCATTGGATTTACTCGATGATAGTCTGTCCTATCATTTCTTATGGATCCATTGTTTGGTGGTCCAGAATTAGAAATGAAACTGCTAAACTTGATTTAGTTAAGCTTCAAAGGATGGTGTGCATTGCAATCTCCGGATGCATGAAAACCACTCCTACTGCATCTCTTGAACTTTTACTTGGTTTGCATCCGCTTTATATGCGTATTGAAGCAGAGGCACTTATCTGCATGAACAGACTCAAATATCTGAAACACTGGAAAGATTACTCAAGGTATCTATCTTGGGGCGAACTTAACAGTAATGTTGCTAGGCATCCTTATTTCTGTATGCCACCTGATGGCATACATGTCAAATTTACGTTTGATAAGCCTTATGAAATTCTTGTCCCCTCGCGGGATGATTGGAAGAGGACTCCAACCTACAATAAACATAACTGTTTTGTATGGTATACTGATGGCTCGAAGATTGGCACTAGTACTGGTGCGGGAGTCTGCTGCCCTGATGATGGCACTAAGCTATCTTATCCGCTTGGCAATTTTGCTACTGTCTTTCAGGCTGAAGTATTTGCCATTCTTATGTGTTGTAGAATTTGCTATGACAGAAAGTACGAGAATAGCCAGATTTTCATTTGTTCTGACAGTCAGGCTGCTCTTATGGCTCTGGGGAAATTCACTGTGACGTCTTCCCTTGTTTGGGAATGCTATAAAGCTCTCTGTAAAATTGCTAGTAATAATAGTGTCATTCTGTACTGGGTGCCTGGTCATTCGGGCATTCCTGGCAATGAATTGGCAGATGAACTTGCTAGGAAAGGCTCTAATACTCCTTTTGTGGGCCCTGAGCCAGCCTTGGGTATACCCAATGATCTTATCAGAAGAATTGTCTTTGACATCTTCAGGAAGCTTCAATGCAAGAACTGGCGTGACACTAAAGGGCAAAGGCAAGCGAAAATTCTCAATTGTAATTGCCCTAGTGCACGTCAAAAGGAACTTTTCAGGCTCAGTAGAACTGGCATCAGGAGAGCTGTTGGGCTCCTTACTGGGCACTGCACTCTCAAGAGACATCTTAATATTATGGGTGTCTCCAAAGATTCGCTTTGCAGAGGCTGCAATTACAGCGAAGAAACTGCAGCTCACATTCTGTGTGAATGTGAGGCCTACTCTGCTCACAGATTCGAACACATTGGTCGTCATGTGATTGAACCCTGGGAGCTGAACGACATTCCTGTCAAGTGCCTGCTTATGTTTGCATCGGCTACTGGTCTCTTCTCTTAGGGACCTTCACTTTTTGGGGTAGTACAATAGACCTCTGGTCGATGTGCTAGGCTCTTCTGGAGCCACCCACCTTTATATCATTCATTCATTCATGGAATTCTGTAGCACTGAATTTGACAAATTTTTAATATCCCAAGGCATCAAAGCGGAAAGGACTAACACGTACACACCCGAACAAAACAGGGTTTCTGAAAGATTTAACTTAACTGCTTTGGATTGCGTTAGAGCTATGTTAAATGATAGCAACTTAAAAGATGATAATCCCAATCCTTTAGATTATGTATTGATTATCGTAAACTAAATAAAAAGATAGTTAAAGATCATTTTCCGTTACCACTAATAGAAGACGCTTTAGATCGTTTAAAACATGGAAAAGTTTTCACTTCACTTGATCTAAAGAACGCATTTTTTCATGTAGACGTGAATGCAAAAAGTACCAAATATACAGCTTTTGATACGCATGAAGGACAATATGAATTTCTAAAAGTTCCTTTTGGCTTATCTAATAGTCCAAGTGTGCTCCAAAGATATATCTATACAGTATTCAGAGATCTTTTAAGAGATAACATTTTAGTTATTTATATGGATGATATGATTATTCCATCACGAAACGAAACAGAAGGAATAAAGAAACAGACGAGTTCTGAAAGTAGCATCAGATTATGGACTAGAACTTAATTTTTAAAAATGTCAATTTTTAAAACGAAAAATTGAATTTTTAGGTTATTTGATTGAGAATGAAACGATCCGACCGTCTCCAGCTAAAACTTTAGCCATGAAAAAATTTCCTCAACCAACAATGATGAAGCAAATACAAAGTTTTCTATGATTATCAGGATATTTTAGAAAATTTATACCACAGTATGCCAGAATAGCAAAACCGTTAAGCGATTTGCTTAGAAGCGAAACAGAATTTTGTTTCAGAACAGAAACAAGCTTTTAATACGTTAAAAGAAATGTTATCTCAAAATCCAATTCTACACATTTTTAAACAAGGATCACCATTAGAATTACACACAGACGCAAGTATATATGGATTTGGAGCAGTTCTTTTACAAAGATTAGACGACGGAAAATTCTATCCAATTTATTACATGAGTAAAAAAACAACATCTCAACAGGAAAAATATAGTAGCTACGAGTTGGAAGTACTCGCAATAATCGAAGCTTTGAAAAAGTTTAGGAATTACTTGGGTTCAAAATTCAAAATTATGACAGATTGCGAAGCATTCAAAAAAACAATCGATAAGAAAGATATTACTCCAAAAGTCACAAGATGGGCATTATTGCTGGAAGAATTTGATTATGAAGTTATTCATAGATCCGGGAAACTGATGAAACATGTAGATGCACTAAGTTGCAATGCTGTTTTGATAGTTAATAGTTCTCACGGTGAAGTGACTGCGAAAATCTAAACCGCACAAGAAGAGGATGAACATGTAAAAATGATAAAAACCCTAATCGTTAAAAAAGAAAAAAAAACGATTATCTAATTAAAAATGATATTTTATACAAATATGTAGATAGAAGAGAAGTGTTAGTAATACCTCAAGCGATGTAAACAGAAATGATCCGATAAGTACACAAAAAAGATCATTTTGCCGCAGCAAAAATTGAAGACATTTTAAAGCAAAGCTTTTATATTCCAAATGTAAGAAAGCAAATAGAAAGTGTTATAGGTAACTGTGTTAAGGTGCATTCTTTGTAATAAGAAGCGTGGGAAAGGCGAAGGGCTCTTAAACCCAATACCAAAGGAAAATGTCCCACTAAGCACCTACCACATTGATTTCGTAGGACCACTTCCGTCCACGAACAAACAATACAAACATATATTCACAGTGATAGATGCATTTACTAAATTCACATGGTTTTATCCAGTAAAATATACAACATCACGAGAAGCAATTGAGAAGTTAAAATTATAACAAAACGTATTTGGCAGTCCCTCAAGAATAAATAGTTACAGACAAGGGAACATCTTTTACTTCGAATGAGTTTAGAGTATTGCCGTTAACAAGCAATAAAACACGATAAAATAACCACAGGAATACCAAGAGGGAATGGACAAATTGAACGAGTACACGGTACTATTATTCCTGTGCTCTCAAAACTTTCAATAAAAGATCCATTCAAATGGTTTAAATACGTAGCTGATGTTCAGTGCATTGTTAATAGCTCCACTACAAGAAGTACGAAGTATACACCTTTTGAGTTAAAGACTGGCGTGAAAATGAGAAACAAAGAAGACATGAAAATAGTAGAACTTCTTGAGGAAGAATATTTAAACTATAAGGCAAAAGATAGAGAAAAAATGCGAGATGACGCCAAGAACAATATCTTGAAATCGCAAGAGGAAAACAGTCAGCAATTCAACCGAAAAAGAAAACAAGAAAGATCAATCATGCATAAGCACTGATTATGAAACACTTTCCAACTGAAATGCAATTTCCTTTAAAATTTTTTAAAATGTGATACATTCAGTGGTGATATCTTTTACATTATCACAGTAGTACTATTTATTATACTTAAATATTTAAAACTGTATCGAAATATAAAATCATCTGATTCTCTATGCAAAATCAATGAATATTTCATTCATATAACTTGTATTCCAGACTCCAGAGCTAAATAATTTTGCGTGAAAAAAATTCAGCAATTCTTATGTAACTCACCTTACAATTGCTTCAGATATTTGCATTCTGCATAAGTCAAAATTAGGCTTCGTTGAAGAAATAATAAAAATTTAGGGATCATTTAAAATCACAACTATTGTAATTGCATAGGCACGGAATTTAGATACACAGATAATGCACAGATCCACAGATAATATATGTGTGTGTGTGTGTGTGTGTGTATTCAAAGTACTGGAATCGTGCCAAAGATCAGAACTCGAATTCTCGAAGGATCTACACGTTTTGTGACTTCTAGAACACGAAAAAACTATTTTTAGGAAGACGTCTGTGTGTGTAAGAGTGTATCTGTGTATGTTTCTGTGTGTCTGTGAGGATATTACATCCACTCTAATTGAAAAACTAATGGACCGAATTTCATAAAATTTGGTAGGTATGTTTTTTGTGGGAAATCCTGATGTTCATTAGATTATAGTACGATTCGTAATAAAAGAATCTGCCCTCTTTGCGAAATGGCCAGCAGAAATTGCCTTTATCCATTCTAGCTAAAAACCAATGGAACATATTTAACAAAATTTGGTGTATAATATTTCAATAACCTACAAGTGATTTATATACCAAATTTAACAAAATTTGGTATATAAATCATTTGTAGTTTATTCTAGTACGATTCGGGGAAAAGGAACGGACTATTTTTGCGAAATAGCCCGCAAAAATCGTTAAATATAAAAATAAAGGACTATGTGTGCTTAATTATATCAATTAAATTCCTATTTTATACGTGATTTTTGACAACAAAAAGAATAAGACTAACCCCATTACTCTAAGACTAGCCGTTCTTGAGATATTCTAGTTTTTTCGCGTTTTTGCTACGCCAGCTTTGACAATAAGTCCAGCTATCAAATGAGAACCAAATTTAAGTTTAACGTGCAAATTCAATGTCATTTAAAATACTTATGGCTGTTATTTTGTGCAGATAAACTCAAATTATTATTGAAGAAATAAAGAGAACGTGAATATGAGTCTGCAGGGAAAGACATGTGCTGCCCAGATCAGAATTTTTAACAATATTACAACAATGATTTATAGAAGTGAACGGGGAATATTTGCAGGCCATTTCGAAAAAAATGTATGATCTATATTTAAAGATCCACCAAATTTTTGTAGAATAAAATGTTCAACAAATTTAAGCTGTGTACCAAATTTTAACTCTCTAGGACGTAGGAAAGTGCATTAAAAATGCCATCAAATAAGTATATCATGAAGAGTTATATAAAATTAAAAAAAATTTGAAAAATTGTTATCTACCAAATTTATTTTAAAATGTGAAGCCTCTCTCATATACAGAATAATTAAACTCTTGGAAAGATATTTATTACATAATATACCTCTTTTTTCTTTCTGGAGGATATTTCAAAAGTCAGAAATTAATTGAATTTATTTTTTTCCCTATATTAAATAATTTTTAATTAGAAAACTACTTAACATATTTTACTGAAATTTTTTTTTATATATTTTATGGGATAATGTGAATATTTTCTAAAAATTTCGAAGCAATTTGTGAATTTTAAATTTGCTTAAATGTTTGGAAAATTATGTCCCATAGGGTTCAATGTATTTCATTTTTTCAATCCGGGTTCAATAAAAAACTAATTGGGTGATATCATTTATTTATATTCCCATAGGTCCCACAGACAGTCTGAAAACATACTAAAATTTCATTTTGATAAAGTCATTTTTATAGCAGTTATCGTGCTAACGGACAGACAGACAGAATGAACAAAGTCAAACACTTTTCAACTATGTTGTAAAGTGTTAAAAAGGGCAAATATATAGAATCGGTGATATGGTTGCGATCCAAAGAACTCAATTTGACACAGGTCTGAAGCTACGACAAACATTTTTTGGGCCTTATTGAAATAGATCAGGAAAATCTAATGAGCGGTATGATGCAGAGAAAATTGGCAATCATGACGGACCCAATATAACGTCAACTGCAGCAGATCACATGAAGCCGTGGTTTGGATAGAAAAGACACCTATTCAGACGCCATTTTTGTTCTCTTTTTTTGTTTTCTAATTTTAGGTTCCACAAAACTTTTGGGGATGAAAGAATTGTCAGAATGGCTGACTGTAGGATTGTAGCAACCAGGACGGCAAAGGACGTCACAAGAGGACAGCGCTACCTAGAGATGAGACTGTATAAAGAAGTCGACGCCAGACAGACGAAGGGGAAAAATGGGCAAGAGGTTGATAGAGAAGGTCACTCAGAAGAGCGAGAGGCTAAGGCAAGAAGGAATCAAGGGCAAGATGAGACGACTGTGAGACAGCACGGACGAAGTGCAGGTGCTGAGAAGGAGCAGGCAACCACGATTGCTCGGGACGTTCAAAACTTTCAACTTGTAAATAGATGTAAATAGACACCGTATGTATAACGCTCATGTCTTAAGTAAAGGTGTGTGGTTATGCAGAGTGGAGTCTTTTCTTCAACTTCTCACCTGACAAGCCCACATATATATTAGTAACTAATATATATTATCTTTTTGATATATATATATTAGTAAATTGCGGGGCAGGCAGACTGCTGCTCTGAATAGGGAATGGTGGAGATGCATTACTGGGGTGGTCGAGACCTGCAGCATGCTGTAGCACCAAAGAAGAAATAAAATAATAAATATAAATAAAAAAACATTTAGTAAAATTAAGTGTGTTTACATAAAACCCAATTTTTTATTTCTGTGTTCCGGGACCCAGATTTTTCAGTACCTAGCATGAGATCTGAATCTACCACTTTCTTGAATGACTGCTACTCTTCTACAATAATAACAATGACAACAATAAAAAAATTGTTTAGTTTGTTATAGGTGTAATAAATATTTTATTAAATACATAGAAATATCAAAAACATAAACCTTTTTTCTTTATTCAAATAATTTCTATATATATATATATATATATATATATATATATATATATATATATATTATTAAAAATTGTATAAAAAATACCCGTTTATAATTGACTGGGTGAGTACTATGAGATAAAAGAGACAATTTGGTGGACATTAAGTTAAGCATAATATTTAGTGTGTATAAAATATTTTCCTTCAACCAAAATACTTTTGTACCAAAGTACTTTCTGAAAGAACAGGCTTCTAAAAATTTTACCTGCTGTTTTATTAGAATGATAAAAATGTCACTTGCACACTTAGTTTTTGTCTATCTCTTTTCTTCAAAATAAAGCATTATCCCCGTTCCTCCTCCAAAGTAGAAAACTGAATAATAAAAAACTTAAAGTTATCTGCTTTTGAAAAAACAGTGTGGAAAGAGTATTATATTACATCTCAAATGAATTAAAAAAAAAAACCCAGAGAATTTTTCATTTCCGACCCACATCTCTATTTAGCACCAAAAGATGACATGTGCAGACATACATTCATTAACAAAATATGTTTTAGCATTCCTCATTTTGTATCAATTGCACAGAGTTTCAAATCATCCTGTATATGGTATAAGTTAAAAGCAGTTATTTAAATATTAATTTCTAAAAATGAATAAGTTATTGAAAACTTTACTTTTCTGTGTCTCTTCCATCAGTGGGACTGCCTGGTCTTCTGGCAAGGGAAGATTGTTGAATAACATGACATCCAGTGCCAAAGCTTCTTCGTTGGGGACTAAGCACAATGTCATCTTTTTCTTCTTTTATGCGCTCTTTGGGATCAGATGATTTGCGCTTGTGACTGACAATACCATCATCTTGTCTTTCTCTTTTTGAACGAGATTCTTCACCAGAAGTGGCACGGTCACTTCTATGATTCATAAACCATCGCTCAGGATCCCACTTCCCAGTAGGACTGCAAAATAAGGAAAAATATCAACCACAATAAATGAATAGATTGAAGACATAAGGAAAACAGCTACTTTCACAAACTTTTGATATTAAAATAACCTTTATTATAATGGTTGATTGCAAAAAAGGGAAATGTATAACAGTGATTCCCGCACTTTTAAACACAAAAATCCCCAGTAATTAAAAGAAGAAAAAAACTGCAGACTCCTTAACATCAGGATTTAACAAAAATTTCCTTGAAAATAAGATTTAACAAAAAATTATTAGTTATAACATATAGGGGCTACAAGGAATACTTAATCCAATTTTTCATTTTATTTCTTACATTACTTATGGGTGTGGAAATGCTGTCCACAGTCCTATGTCTAAAGTCTGAAATGTTCACTGTTGAGGTACTTGATGAATGAATGATGAATGACATGAAATTGGGTGGCTCCGGAAGAGTTCAGCACATCGACCAGAGGTCTATTGTACTACCCAACAAGTGAAGGTCCTTAAGAAAAGAGACCAGTAGCCGAAGCAAAAATCAGCAGGCACTTGACAGGAATGTCATACAACTCCCAGGGCTCGATCACATGTCGACCCAAGTGTTCGAACCTATGGGCGGAGAACACCTCACATTCACACAGAATGTGTACGGCAGTTTCTTCACTGTATTTGCAGCCTCTGCAAAGCGAATCTTTCGTGACACCCATAATATTTAGGTGTCTTTTAAGGGGTGCAGTGTCCAGTAAGGAGCCCGACAGCCCTTCTGATGCCAGTTCTACTGAGCCTGAATAATTCCTTCTGACGTATGCTAGGGCAATTGCAGTTGAGAATTTTCGCCTGCCTTTGGCCCTTAGTATTACGCCAGTTTTTGCACTGAAGCTTTCTGAAGATGTCATAGACAGTTCTTCTAGTTAGTTCATTGGGAACACCCAAAGCCGGCGTTGAGGTACTTAAATACTAAATATGTAAAGCTTCCAATATGGGTCAAATATTCCAACGTCTAAGGCTACTTGATCAAAATCTTAGATTATGGAGTAAGCATTAAAATGATAAAAAAATATACACCTTTACATAAGAACAAAGGTTACATTTTATTACAGAAAGTTAATACTACTTTCAATTTTTATTGTAAACAGTGCAAATAAGCTTTCATAAAAGTTAGTTCCGTATACAAAAAAAAAAGGCGAGTTAATAAGAAAAAAACAAATTAGCTATTCAACAACAAATGTGAACTTATATTTTTAAACAAATTTAGACATTTTTTATGAAAAACTGAGATGGATTAAAAATAGCTTCAATTTGGTTAGGTTCAACTTCCACTGTTATTTACTATAGGCAATTTAAATCATGTCTCCTCCAATCCTCTCGAAACTGAACAAGCAGAAGAACCTTCAAGGACTTTCCAATAAAACTTCTTATACACTACGTGACAGTGAAAATGAGACACCAAGGAGGAGTGGTCAGAAAGTGATAAAAATTGGAAAACAGTGAGAGACAGCAACGAACAATAAGTGATGTTTATTGCAATATGATACACCTATACACTGAGCGATAACAGTCTGATTAGTAGGTTGTAGGACCACCATGGGCAGTGATACAGGCAGCAACACGCCTAGGTACAGAGTCAATGAGAGTGCAGATGGTGTCCTGAGGGATGGCTGCCCATTCCATGTCAACAATTAAAATTGTCTGCATTTTTATTTATTAAGTTTGGTAATATAAATGTTCAAAATGTTTACATTCTTCATAACACTTCAATTTTAGCCAGATACACCCCCAACCGTAGATGTTATTTGCATTAAAAAAATGGTTTACTTTCTTAAACCGAAAAATCATGGTTTAAACTAAACAAAAAAAAATCATGTTTGAAATAAATCGGGTTCATATCAGCCAACCCTACTGCTGATAATTGAAAGAAAAATCTGAAGGACTCATGTTTATGCTCTTTAGAATGCAAATTACTCCAATATTTTAAAAGGAATCTCATTTTAAGTGTTATTGTGTCCACGGGATGCAAAAAATTCCCCCCCCCCCAAAAAAAAAATATTTTCATACAATTTAAGTTTTAATTGGGAAAAGGACACATTTTCTAGACATTATGAAAAGTGTGTTGAAAATTATGTAAATGTGTATTACAAATAGAATGTGTCGCATGTGAATTTTGACACTTCGTATTGATAAAAATTTTTAATTACCACTTTTGAGAACACCGATAAACAGTATTGGGTTGGTTGGTTGATTTAGGATTTTTGGCACAATATCCAAAGAGGATATGCTGCGCCGGACATATGGTACTAAAATACAGATAAAGGTAAAGAATAAAAACAAGTGTATAATCTAAAAAGTTGTATGACTAAAACAAGACAATGCAAGAGGGTTAATGATGGAAACAAGATGAAAAAAGTTTAAAAGGTGATAGGAAGTGAATTTAAATATGATGGTAAAACCCAATGTCTAATAAGAATGGAAAAATCCCTGAATGAGGGTTTTCTCCAATCAATTCCGTCAAAGTTAGAGTATACGTTTTAAAATGTTTAAAACGAAACTGTTTATATTTAGGACAAGTAATTAGAATATGTTTTACACTTGCTGCGGTTTGACAAACATTACAAAGGGGTTCAATTTCTCCTAAAAGTAAATGCCTGTGAGTAAAACGAGTGTGACCAATGCGCAAACGAGTTAAAATTACATCCAGTTTCCTACATTGGAAACTATTCCATTTTTGTACTAAGGGCTTTATCTCGAGCAACTTATTATCAGCTTGCTGATTCCAGGAATACTGCCATTTGTCATGAATATTTTTTAGAACAAATTGTTTGATGTCGGTCAAAGGGATAGTCAGACTCAAAGTTTGAGTAGCTGATTTAGCAGCAATGTCTGCTAAATCATTTCCTTTGATGCCAACATGTTCTGGGACCCAACAGAATTTAGTATGGTATCCTTGCTCCTTCAGACGATGCTCATACTTAAGGATATCAGAGGCAATGTGGTAATTCATAGCTCTCTTCGATGATAAAAGCTGTAATGAACTCAATGAGTCAGTATATATAATGTGCTTTTTGGACTTTTGATAAGAGATGAAGATTAGGGACTGGTAAATAGCCATAATCTCAGCTGTAAAAATAGAGCAAGATGCATGTAGTTTATAAGACTTTATAGTATTGTTGCAAACATAAGCTAGGCCAACGTAATCTCCTGCTTTGGAACCATCTGTAAAAACAGGAGTAAACTCCTTATACAGATTCCTATGTTCAGCAAACAATTGCACATAAATAGCCGGAATGGTGTTAGTCTTCGTAAAATTACAAAAAGGGTTGAGAAAGGTGAAATTGTTAACATACCATGGAGGTGTTTCAAAAAACTTTGTTTTTCGAACATAAAGCTCTACTAAAGGGGTAGTTTCTACTATATTGCGTATCCGCTTGCCAAAAATAGGAATGCATGAAGGTCTGTGGTCATACAGTCGATCATAATGATCATCAAGGAATGCACGTTGTAACGGATGGTTATGTAAGGACATGATACGAAAATAATAATTCAGTGCCAGCTGTTCACGCCTTAATTGTAAACATGGCTCATTAGAGACAGCATATATGCTTTGAACTGGAGATGTCCTAAAGGCTCCTGAGCATATACGTAATGCCTTATGGTGAATTGGATCAAGCTTTTTTAGCACTGATGTTCGTGCTGATCCATACACAGAACAACCATAATCTAGTTTTGACCGAATAACAGCTCTGTAGATGCGAAGCATGGAAGTAAAATCTGCACCCCATTTAGTATTTGAGAGGACTTTTAAGATGTTAAGAGCTTTCTCACATTTATTTCGCAGTTTCTGGATGTGGGGCAAGAAAGTAAGCTTTTTATCGAACCAAACCCCTAGAAATTTTATTTCCTCTACTACAGCAATCTTTACACCTCCCATAAAGATTTCTGGGGGTGAGTGGATACCACGTTTTCTGGTGAAATGAACACAACAAGTCTTTTGAGTGGAAAACCCGTACCCATTCACATTTGCCCATCGTAAGATGTTATTTACGGCGGCTTGACATTGTCTTTCCACAGTACGCATATCGTGAGCTTGGTAGGCAACTTGCAGATCATCCACATACAGACTTTTATGGACAGACACTGGCAAACTGTTTAAAAGACTATTTATTTTTATATTAAAGAGTGTCACACTCAAGACACTTCCTTGTGGCACACCCTCCTCTTGTACGTGTGTGCGTGAGAGTGTTGAACCAATGCGCACTTGGAATGTCCTGTGTGATAAAAAGTTTTGAATAAAAATAGGAAGATTACCTTTTAGATTAAAATCATAAATGTCCTTAATAATACCGTAGCGCCATGTTCGATCATAGGCTTTGTCAATATAAAAAAAAATTGAGACTAAATGATTTCTCCTAAGAAAGGCAGTCCTAATTTGTGATTCTAATGAGGTAAGATTATCAATGGTAGATCTACCTCGACGAAAGCCACTTTGGTGGGGTGATAATAACTTGTTACTCTCTAAAAAGTGTACAAGCCTGGCATTAACCATTTTTTCTAGAAGTTTACATACACAGCTTGTGAGAGCTATAGGCCGATAACTTAAAGGGCTTTGAGGGTCCTTACCTGGTTTTAAAATGGGAATTGTGATGGCTCTTTGCCATGACCTAGGGAATTTATGTTCATGCCAAATTCTGTTAAACAGGTATAAGAGGTTCAATAAGGAGTAATGGGAGAGGTGTTTAAGCATGAGATAGCTAATTTTATCAGGTCCACTGCAAGTTCTGTGTGTTTGGGACAAAACAGTCACCAACTCTGACATTGTAAAGTGCATGTTATAAGGTAAGTTTCTAGCTTCTGGGAAAACAATAGGTTTATTTTCAGACTGAAGTTTGTGTTTTAAAAACGGTTCAGAGTAATTTGATGCATTTGAAATATTTGCAAATTCTTTGGCAATTTCATTTGCAATGTCATATGGCGAACTTATAGTTGTGCTATTATGATTTAGAATGGCTATGGAGTGATTACTATAATTCCCTGTACACTTTTTGACTTTCTCCCATAGAATTTTACTAGAAGTGGAAGATGTTATTTCACTAACATATTTTTCCCATGACTCTTTCTGCCTTCTTCTGCGTATCCTGCGAGCAAACGCTTTTGCATGTTTAAATGCAGTTAGGTTTTCAGTGGTAGGAGACCTCCTGAAAATTGACCAAGCTTTCTTTTGCTTTTTATAAGCCTCACGACATTCGTCACTCCACCAAGGGAAACGATGCTTAGATATATTACCTGCACGTTTTGGAATTGCAGCATCCGCAGCCTCTATAAGGATATCTGTAACATTTTCTACAGCTGTATCAATGTCAATGCTTTGAATAGCTTCATCAGTGATCAGAGCTAGGGAAGTAAACTTCGCCCAATCAGCTTTTGAAAATATGTACTGAGATGGTTTTATAGTCGATCTGAATTGACTGTTAGAGAGCATGATAGGGAAGTGGTCACTATTGTGAAGATCTTTATCAACTGCAAAATTCCAGTAAGGAAGGAGAGAGGGAGAACAGATGGCAAGGTCAATACTGTGAAAAGTCCTACTAGGTTGGTGAAAATAGGTGCATTCATTATTGTTAAAAATGCATAAATTGTGATCACTGACACATTGCTCAATTTGTTGTCCTCTGCAATTTGTGTCTAGACTTCCCCAAAGGGGATTGTGGCCATTAAAGTCACCGAGTATCACAAATGGTGCAGGAAGTTGGCGAATCAAATTATCAAGTTCTCTAGAATTTATGTGATCATTTGGTGGTAAGTAAATACAGCATACAGTAATCAATCTATTTACATGGATCCGAACAGCAACAGTTTGTAGATTTGTGGTGAGTTGTAATATGGAAGAAGGGTAGTCTTGTGAGACTAACAAAGCAACTCCCCCAGATACTCTACTGTTCATATTAAAATCTTTACGGATACAATTAAAATTTTTAATATTAAAATTACTGCTAGATTTTAGCATAGTCTCTTGAAGGCAAACACAAATAGGTTGGAAAGTATTAATTAAATTCTTGATCTCCACCGACTTGTTCTGCAACCCACGGCAATTCCAAGATAGCAAAAAAGCCATATTCAGGTTTTTTTCTTGGGCCGATGGGAGGTGGTCTCTTTTTTCTGAGTAGAGGAAGAGGATGACACATCTGTTATCATCCCTTCATCCTCGGAAGCACACAGTTGTACTTCGTCATCATCTTGGCTATGATTTTCGTGAATGTTTGTTTTTTTGACGGATTTTTTCTCCAAAGGACTGTCTCTAGTATTCTTTAATTTATGTTTTTTGTTTGTTTTTGTTTTCTCTTCTAAAATATTAACTCCTTTTTTTCCACTGGTACTTACTACTGCAGCTTTTTGTTGTGTGAAAGCAGGTCTGAAAGTGGCTAATGGGATTGAAGTTTTTTGCTTTTGTTTAGTACTTGAAACAGCAGTGTTTACAGAAGGGACAGGTTTTGTTTCGTTAGTTTGTTGGTTAGGGATTAATTGCATAAAGTTGAAGTCAGGTTCGGTTTGTGTGTCTACTGATGTAACTTCAGTTTGTATGCCAGCAGATTTTGTTTGTCTGTTTCTGACAACAGTTGAGTATGATATGCCTATTTTTGGTGTTCTTGCTTCAATCAGTTTACGTGCTTCTGGGTAAGTAATATTACTGGATGTTTTTAGAGTTTGAATTTCTTTCTCAAAAACCCATTTTGGACAAGAGCGGGCATAAGATGGATGTTCAGCCTCGCAATTAACACATTTTGGGGTAGATGTACATCCCTCACTGTCATGTCCGTGTTCTGCACAGCGTGCACACACCACTTTAGGAGCACGACAGGAAGTTTTTGGATGTCCAAATCTCTGACAGTGGAAGCATCTTAATGGGTTTGGCACATATGGCCGTACTGGGCATCTGAGGTAGGCTACTTTTAAATATTTAGGTAAGACTGGGGTGTCAAAAGTCAGTATAAGATGTTTTGTTGGAAACATTGTTCCATCTCGTCTTACAGAGATTCGTCGTATAGAGCTAACTTTTTGGTCTTTTAGATTGTCAAGGATTTCAGTTTCAGGTATATGTGTAAGGTCTGGTTCTGAAATAACCCCACGAGAGAAGTTTAATGTACTATGGGCAGTCACGGACACGGGAATATTTGCGAGGGTTTTCAATAAAAGTATATTTTTAGCTTGTGTGGTAGACAAAACTTTAACTAACAAGTCACCAGATCTGAGCTTCTTTATAGTTTCCACTTCCCCAACAGTACTGAGTATTCCTTTTTGAATCAAAAAGGGTGAAACGTTATTGAATGATCCATCTATTCTTTTCATAACGAAATACTTTGCTTCAGTTGTAGTCATTTTATGATTATCTATTTCATTAGTTCTTTGTAAAGCATCTGTATTTACGTTCATAATCCTATCAGTTTTATGTCCCAAGGATACGGAAACGCTAGAGGCATCTACTCTATCCGCCCAATTAAGATCTCCTGCCTTGGAAGGCAAGGAAGCATTAGAAATTTCACTAGAAAAGCATGAAGAACCCGAGGCCAAAAGCATTCTCGAATTCTCCATGCTTGTAACCACTAATAAAAAACCACGGTTTACTTCCAGATCGATCGGAGCCCCCGCCAGACTCCGTCTCCCCACACTTTTCTAACGTGCCAAGTGTAACCGCCGGAGTCATTCGCAAAGCCAGATGATGGAGAGCGGGCCATAACGTGCACCTGGTGCACAGGGCCCATGGACCAGCAAGGATCCAAGGGGGATTTCTCGATATGAAACACTCTCCACCATCCAACCAACGCAACCAAGGGACTCACCTCTGGAACCGTTTACTGCAAACGTTTCTCGAAAGCAAAACTACTGATGCACGCAGCTCTACCCCTTTCGCATCACACCCACATGAACCCATTCCCGAGCCCAAACGGTGTACCTTACAGCAGAGGCCGAAGAGTGGTACTAGGGCCCATAGAGCAGATGTGATGTTTACTAAGGGCTCGGCATTGATGACACCAGCAGCTGAGAGGGACAAGAAACACAAAACACAAAAGGAGAACAAAACAAAAAGAAGGGGAAAGGAGGATAGACAAAAAATAAGAAGGAAAAAGAAAGAGAGAGTAAGAAAAAAGGAAAGAAAAGCCTTGCTAAGGTGCCTCGGGATTGCAATACCCGTATTCACTAAAGAAGTGAACCCCTGAGGGGAAACAGTATTGGGATTTTATTTCATCCATCTTTTGTGTGTGTGTGTACACACACAATAACAAATACTCATACATATATAAATAAAAGAACCTTTTGTAAAATTAAATATATCATTTTAAATGAAACCCAGATTTCTCTATACCCTGCATATCACTTTCTGAAATAACTAATAATCATAAAAAGAAAAAGAAATTGTTCAGTTTATTACATGTATAAGAAATATTAAATATATATAAACATTAAAAAAGCTTAAATTTAAACTTTTAAGAAAAATAATTGTTATGCAAAATAAAAATTGATTAAAAAGTGCCCATTTATAATTGGATGGGCACGTATCATAAGATTAAGAGTTAATAAAGTGGAACTTGAATTAAACATATGTAGCGCTATTAAAACATTTTCCTTCAGCAGAATCACCTAAGAAAACATTACATATTTTCATTAATTTTACAGAACTTAATGTTAAAATTTCACCTGCTTTTATTTTCAGAATGAATAAAATGTCATTTGTAACTTTATCTTAAAAAAGCCTTACCACCATTTTCTTCCTCAAAATTAGAAAATTAAATGATCAAAAACTTCTAAAGTTACTCACTTTTCAAAACGCAGTATGTGAGAAGACTATTACATTTCGTTTTCAAATTAAATAAAAAGATGAAAAAAAAGGGAAAATTTTTCTGACCCACATCTTATTGATTATATGATTAAAAAAAGATGAGCCAAACTTTACGAGATCGTAGTACAAACCAAATCAAGCATTTTTCGTCACAGTTTACCAGGTCGGAAATAAAACGTAAAGGTGCCAGTAGATGCTTAACCCTTTCGCGACGGTTGGCACGCCCGAGTGCCGTCTGCGAACTTGCATTCAAGGACATACGGCACGCGTGCCGGAGAGAACTTTACCCTAAACGGCGAGGGCACGTATTGGTGTTTCTACGTGAAATGTTTTCATTTGAATTTATTTGTCTACTAGATAGCGTTAAATACCCATGGAAGCAACTTAAATGTATTTTATAGATGTTTGACCTTGGCACAAGGAGAATCCAATGAATTATTTCTCCATTTAGAGCGGGGAAACATGGTTCTGTAAAGTAAACAGAGCACTTCTCGCAGCATCAACAATTTTATAAATGAGTTCCGGGTCTCCTTTTGATTTTAGCTTTTAATGATTTCATTGGTGAATTACAGGAATATAAGAGAGTATTTTTTTTTTTTTTTGGGGAGGGGGGGGGGTTAAAAGAATGTGCGACAGTGAAATGATTAGGCTATTTCGGATAAAAATATGGCAGGTTTGAGACTTTTTCTTTCTGTGGAAGAATATACGCGTATGGTAAATGAACAAACAGTAATGAAAGCAAAGCAGATAGTGAAGATTCGTGGAACAGTGCTATTTCTGATGATGAATCTGAAAATGCAATTGATTCTTCAGATTCTGAGCATACTATTATTACAACACCGCCAGCTTCAGTTGTTGTTTTTTCGAATGATGTTTGGACATGTGATTTGAAAGATCTGAATTCTTTGGAGTTTTTGAACATACCTGGAATAAATCACAATATCATGCTGCCTAATTTTGATAAGGAACTTGATTTTTTAAGCATATTTTTTGATGATGAACTAGTAGAATTTATCGTAAAAGCAACTAATGAGTTTGCAAAGAAAAAATGGGAGAAAAATCTCTCTCCTTCCACATCAAAGACTCCACCTGTTTCAAATATATTTACACCTATGACAGGAAACGAATTTCGTGTGTTTCTCGTACTAGTAATTTTGACGAGTATTGTCAGAAAACCAAATCTTAAAATGTATTTTTCTAAGAATCCAATTATCAGTACTCCTTTTTTTAATTCAGTTATGAGTCACGATCGATTTATAGGAATATTACGTTACCTTCATTTTACTCTTGATAGTAATGCCCCAAAACTAGATAAATTGAAACCTGTGTTAGATGCATTAGTTTCAAAATTTAAATCTATATACACTCCTAGAAGAAATGTGTTCAATGATGAATCTTTGTTCTCATGGAAAGGAAGGCAGGGATTTCGTCAATATATCCCCTCGAAAAGGTCCAGATATGGAATAAAAATATATAAATCGTCAGAATCGGAATCAGGCTATAAATGGAATTTCCTTGTGTATACTGGAAAGGACACGGAATTATCAAGCTCTGATGGTGGGTATGGAGAACGAACGCGTTGTGAAAACATTTCTAACTGAACTTTTAGGAAAAGGATATACTTTGTATTTGGATAAATTTTTTACCTCTCCTGTACTTGCAAAGTATTTGTTGTCTAAGACTAAGCATATATGTGGTAGTTTTAAAAAATCGGATGGATATGCCAAAGTCTTATCCATCTGTACCTAAAACATATATACACTAGAATTTTTAATATTTTGATAAAAGAAAATTTGTATGAAAAATATACATCAAATAGAAAATAAGTATTTCCTTTCTTCCTGAAAAAAGTAGAATGCTGTGTTGAACGGGTGATTTTTAGTGAATTTTTTTCGAGAGTTAGGCTTAGCGCAAAAAATTAGCCATCTTTTGGGAACAGTTCGGAAACGAAATGCTCCGTCCTTTGGGCCACGGCAGTTTCGGAATGCCGCCGTCCTGAAAGGGTTAATGGTGAAACCGATGAGGTGAGGCGAAAACACAAGAATGACTGAGAAGTTATAAAATGACATTTAATAAACAATTACAGTAATGGCTAAAAAGCAAGACAGCCAACCTGATTGCACATTTCACAGTGACGATGGAGGTATTGGCGAACTCTCTCGAATATACCAGACATGTCGCATACTTCAGCAGCAGCAGCCGAAATTCTGGCAACGAGTTCCTCTTCAGATTCAAGGGGAGTGTCATAGACTAGACTCTTGAGATATCCCCACAAAAAGTCAAGACACAACAGATTGGGTGATAGTGGGGATCAAGCTATGGTACCACCTCGCCCAATCCATCGGCCCAGAAAAGAGACGTCCAGGTAGTTCCTTACCTCTTGCCTAAAATGGGCTGGTGCTCCATCGTGCTGAAAACACATGCCGCCGGATATCTGTTAGAACATCCTTCAGCAATTCTGGCAAGACCTGCAGGAAAATATGGAACATTCTCCCATTTAGTCATTCCGACATAAGATGCGGCTCTATTAGGTGGTCGCCGATGATTCCTGCCCACACATTGATGGAGAACCATTGATGTGGATATGTTGTATCACCCACACATGTTCATTATGGATGTTAAATGTGTCATCACGTGTGAAGGAGGTTTCATCCGTGAAAAACACAGTCGCCGGAAAATCTGGCTGCACCGCAACAATCCCAGGAACTAGCAGGTGAACTCCACGCAACGAGGATAATACACTGCAGTCATTGCTTGGATTCGCTGGAAATGGTATGGGTGTAACTGTTCCCCATGCAGAACATGCCATACCGTGGATTGTGGCACACCAAGAGTATGTCCCATTGCTCTTGTGCCTGGCCGAATTGTTACTGTGTCCAGAATAGCCTGTTCCACATTTGATGTTCTAGCACTCCTTGCACGACCTGCATCAGACCTGGTAGCGAGAAAGGATACCAATTCACAGAGCTGCCAATGCAAGTGTTTGAATGTTTTACAACTGGGCAACTGCCTATGGAGGGGGGGGGGACGCTCCACATATGGTCGTTGTGCCTCTCTGCCATTCCCATTTGAAACACCATAGATGAAATGCATATCAGCTTTTTCCCTATTTATAAATTTCTCTATCATCTCAAAAGTTGCGAAAGCTGCTGCAAACTGATAAGGCATTCGGTGCCATACCGTGGATTGTGGCACACCAAGAGTATGTCCCATTGCTCTTGTACCTGGCCGAATTGTTACTGTGTCCAGAATAGCCTGTTCCACATTTGATGTTCTAGCACTCCTTGCACGACCTGCATCAGACCTGGTAGCGAGAAAGGATACCAATTCACAGAGCTGCCAATGCAAGTGTTTGAATGTTTTACAACTGGGTAACTGCCTATGGAGGGGGGGACGGGGGACGCTCCACATATGGTCGTTGTGCCTCTCTGCCATTCCCATTTGAAGCACCATAGATGAAATGCATATCAGCTTCTTCCCTATTTATAAATTTCTCTATCATCTCAAAAGTTGCAAAAGCTGCTGCAAACTGATAAGGCATTCGGTGTTATGAAAATTTGAATAAAGGTTCTTCTTCCCCAGATGAAATTTGCAGGGTTCATCCTAGGCGGTTTTCACGGGGCGGTCCTGTTGTTGGTTATGAAAAATTTTAATTTAAATAAAACAGAACAGCAGCATTTGATGTTGATGGTCAAATGAAACTTTGCAGAAGAAATTTTAAAAAGACTACAACAGGCTTTGGCAGTGGAAAACCCGAACTGGCTGTATATCCAGAGGTGATTAAATGTTCGTAGAAAAAAGGCAATTCAAATTTAAAGACAAATCACTTTATTGTGATATGAATCCACTATGCTATATAAGTTACACAATCTTCAGTAACTATATCACAAAGTCAACAATATTTACATGTTGAGCTCTCAAGCTCAAGGAAAAGGGTTTTTCAGTATACGTAGTTCTTACTAGACACATTTTTGGTGCAGTAAGACATTGGAAACACACAGGTAAGTAAAAGAAACATTTTACCTTACGAAAACTTCGTGCATTTCAGAAAGCTATCATATACTGGTCACACGCTATGGTGAATTCTTTAAACTTTTATATTCGTGTTTTTCAGAGTCCACTACACGGAAAACATGGCCTCTCAAACAGAGAACCATTAAAGCACAAGATCCACAATACAAAAGATCAAACTTTCGCATTCACGATCTACTGATCGATGCATTCGAACTAAATAGTCAAACAGACTCCAACGTAAATTTCAACAGGTCTCTCGAGACCTCCACAGGCTACAACTTTTACAAGATCTGACAGTCAAGCCCGTCAGTCAGGTCTGACCAGGTCTGATTTGCTGGAACCAAAATGCGTCTAGTATATATATATTGCGATGGGTGCGCTCTGGAACACAACCATTGCCGGCAACGCCCTCTGGATATGTAAATCAGGATGCGTGCACGATGAGAAGGTGATTTGTATGATGACCCCGTTCGTTTACATCGCGACTTGTTCACGAGAACGAAAAAACCATTAAAGATAATGAAATCACGTTCACGGAGAAATGAGAATCGCGACGTAAACAAAATCAAGTTTCCAACAGGTCCGCCCCACTGCCCTCAAGAATTAAAAATCCCACCCTGCATGCACCAGTACTACAATTTTGCACCCTGACATCGAAAAATACCGCCCCGGGGGCTCCTTTTCAAAATGACACCTTACCATGCATTCTCAAATTATCAAAACATCGAGAAAGGTGCAAAGTTTTTTCCCACACAAATGTCACAGTAGTATTTACAAACTAATGGGGAGTATACCAAACTGAACACTTCCTGAGGCATCCTTCGCCCTTTGTGAGCAGCCTCCTCCCCTCAGGATGAAATCGCATCCTTCTGTGAGCTTGACCACTCAAGTAGGCGACACCAAAGAGCAATACACACCTTGTTATCATAAAGGATTTTTCATTGTCCCCCTTGGGTGAATATTCCATAGATATCCTATTCATTTTGCCCCAACCCAGCCGTTAAAATTCCAACTCGCCCATTGCAATTCAACTTAAACGAGCGATTAACGAAATCGTGATCGACCTAACTGCAATAGTCTAAAATGACTCTTTTTCTAAACAATCCCTCTGGGGAGAGAGAAAAATCTGTCAAAAACCACCACAATACTGCTAATTTATTGCACTTGCAGCAGAGAATGAGTGCAATCCACATTCCTATCTCCTTCCTCCCCGTGATCACAGATATGTTTACTTTTGAGACATACCCAGAAGCAGCGCATTCTATCAATTGACCCCACCAGTGCCTTACCGAAATTCGGAGTGCCCCCACTTTTACATACTGTACTAATAGGGCTTTCATCATTCTTACACCTGCCTCAAATTTTAAACGGTTTCCGAAAGCGGATGTACAAACGGAATTAAAATCGCTCATTAAAATAAAAATGGTGCGTGAAAAATGCCCCCGCTATTTTCGGTTTGTAAATTTATTTATTGGTTAAATATTCATAATATATTTTGCATCATGATAAATTAAAAGAAATTAATCTATGTGCAATTATTTCGGGTATACGCTATATCTGGGGGTACCAGACGCTAATAAAGGGCGTCAACTTTGGGGATGTTTTTCTGAGCTAAATTTGCCGATATTGCAACGTTATGTATTGTTCTATTTCAACTTATATATGCAAGGTCCATAAACGATCATACAGTAACACGATGATGGCAAAAATAGCACTTTGGAGGCTTCTATGCTGCATAGATATTATCAATCGCAAGAATTTCGCAATTGTTAAAGTTTCGGAGTGCAATATTTTCTCGATCAGAGAATTTTCAGATTTCCTGTTATAGATGATACGCTGTTTTAAGTTATTAATCTGTCATCGATGATGTAAAAAACTAAAAATGTTTGCATTCTTAAACTATTTACCACTTAGTTATGTTTTCAGTAGTGTCAACAGTAAACAATTATTTTTAATTCAAAGTTAAATCGGCTTGATTTTCAACTTATCCGTAATCAAAGTTGGTTCATGCCCCACCCCGTTGATTGGTAAATTCGAGTAAAACAATAAAATGGCCTATGCTTTTAGCGATACAAACTGATATTTTTTAAATTCAGAAACATCAAAATATTAAATAAAATTTCTTCAAAAGAATAAGGAATTTAGTTGTTATAAAATAAACATATCGGGGAAATTTTACAATAAAAATGTCCAATATATTTTACAATTATAATGTCCGATAATATAACGGGAAAAATGACCTAAATATCGGGATCACTATGATTTAAAAGTTAGGGAGTAAGTGATCAAAAGGTAGAAACAAGAATATAGATTATTTAAAAATTGCCGAAACTCATTGGTAAAATCCCATAAATTAAAGAAAAAGGAGTGGCCGGCTTTCTTAATAAAAAAAGGCATAAATATTAATAGTAAATGTTTCATCAGCTGTGAAAAAAAAAAGGATCAAGATAAGAGAATTTAAAAACTTAAGAAACAGGCATATTCAGAAATAAGCTGTAATTTTGGCAAAAATTAAAGCTGAAAAAATGTTGAATAAGTAAAGTGTTATGACAAAAAAGAAATTTAAAATTGTCCCCAAAAGTATTTGAATGTTTCATGGTAAATGAAATTTTTTAGATGACTTGGGAAACAATTATAAAACACTGAAAAATAATAAAAAACTTTGGCAAGATTTAAAACAAGGTTAAAAAAATGAGTGGCAATAAATGTTTAAAATATTCAGAAAATGGATAAATGAAAGATCAAAATTTTGAAAACTTTTAAGAAATAGAAAAGATGGGGATACTGACAGTGACTTGCAGAAACCTTAGATTTAGAAAAAGCACCTAAAATAAGTTTTGAAAATGTATTCAATATTAAAAATGAGAAGTTATCAATAAATGCATGTCAACAATATTACTCATTAAAAAATAAAAATATATTTCTAAATTTGTGTTATCAGAAAAAGTATGTTTTGTATTTTGCCAATCTCTTAAATTTCCCATAACTTTAACTCCACCCCCTTCGCCAAATAATAGATCTTACAAAAGTAGATCTCCTAGTACAGGAAAGTAGAAGAAAGTTTTCCTTGTTAACAGACATAGTAGTGTCTTGCACCTAACTGATACTCGCCAGCTCAAGGTATGGAGAGAAGGATCGGTTACTTGACTTATGTCTACCATATAATAAACCTGCAAATAAGTATGGGTAATATATCTGTAAATTTTTTAATTATATAAAATATTTAAACACAATTTTGTATAACATCAAATAAGTTGAAAAAAAAAATCACACATTTTTCAGTTGCCAACAATTGGCCTCATCATGAACCTACCAACCAGTGACTGACTGTTTTGCGCCCAGGCATTGTTTACAATGGGTTTTATTCCTTCCCTTTAATTAATATTCCTTACTGTTTCCTATCAATAAGAAGTGTATTAGCACTTGCATGACACATGAATATTTATTTAAAGAAGGGTTATTAAGCACCATTCCCACACAGATTAGGAATTAACTTACGAATAACCATCATTATTATAAAAATTTATGTTTCTGTATATAAAATGATGCATAAGTATTTCTATCTACTTTTCTGATCTTCAGTAAGCAGCCTAAATTATGAGGATTCTAACTATTATCTTCAATTTGTGCAGTTAGAAAAATAAATTTATAAAGAATATAAAGTATGAGATATGTAATTATAAAATTTTCTGTATATTTGCAATTTTGTTTTATTAATTATATGGTTTTAAGTTTTAAAATAGATAAATTATCTGTATCTTTTTTACATTTTACATGTGAGCCACATTATGCAATACATTCTTTAGCTAAAATTTACAGTTTTGCCCTTTCGTATGTAATGTGCCCCTTTCGTATGCAATGTATACTTTTTTGAAAGTTAGCACCCTGCCCTTTTGAAATCCTAGAATGAATCCTGCATATGTGGTTTTCTTCTTTAATCAGAAAATAACCAGAATGACACCTTTAAGTTTGTGGAGCGGCTGCCTTCCAATGAGTAAGTGCCCTGTAATGCCTTTACGTTTCATTTCTGACCCGGCAAACTATGATGAAAAGTGCTTGATTTGGTGTGTACTGCCACCTCGTAAAGTTTGGCCAATCTTTTCTTTAACCATCCTGCATATATTTGGGTCAAGTATCCCTATTTGTGCATTTACAGTAGAACCTCGATTATCCGACGTAATTGAGACCGAACCTACATTGGATAATCGAAATTTCTGGATAATAGAGAATTTTTCAATAATAGTCTAGTTTAATATGTAACATCATCATCAAACTGCTATTATGACTATTTAAACTGCTAAATAAATATCTAAATTCAAATTACAGTACAGTATAGTAGTACATGAAAATTTATTTTGAAACAGAAAACTTACAATGATTTAAATGGAAGCTTCATCTGGCGTAAATTGGTCATCCTTTGTCGTGCAGCTCTCACGAAGTTTTTTTAAAAGCATTAGTTCAGAGGAATTACACTGTTCTTGTTGTTCCAACCAAGCAAGGCCTTTTGAAAAACACTCAAAAGCATCAATGTTACTAATCTTTATTTGGGAATCATTCTCGTCTTCATCTTCTTCGTCTTCTTTTGGAGAATGTCAAACTTCTGCGATAATTTCCTCATCATTAAGCAACTGGAAGCCTGCATCTTCCATGTCACAAATCAACCAAATCTGTGATTTCTTTGATCCCACAGTTTTCAAAACCTGGCATCGTGCTAAAAATGTTTGAAAATTCAGTAACACCATATTTTCATCTGGGCCAGTTGAAAAATTCAGCAAAAGTTTTCTCCAACTTAGTGTCAATTGCGGCATACATTCCCATGCTTCACTGATCATATAAATGCAGTCTTTAATGTTGACAAATTTCCAAAATTCTAATATTGAAACTGTATATGCAGATTCTTCTTCAAAAAGTAATTTTCTTATTAATTTCTTTCGGAAACGCCGTTTTAAAGACTCCAAAATGCTAGGAAGACTCCAAAACGTCAGGAAACCGACATCGGTTATGGAGCGTTCTGGTTAAACGAGCGTCGGATAATACAGGTTCTACTGTACTATAAATTGCCGCCATTAGCAACTAAGTAGTTTAAGACCATTATATGTGCTATTCTAGATAAATACATGATTAAAAACAAGAGATTAAAAGTTTGACTTTAAAAAAAAAAATTAATAAAATCAACATTTACAGTATAAAACATTACTTTTCAAGTATGAAAATATACGGCCTCATTACCTAAAAACTAATGCAACAAGAACAGTGGTTATTGCCATCCAGTGGTAAATAGTGTTCTAAAATATAGGTCATTCGGAAATGTGTATTGTACATATGCGAAAATGCATATAAACATGTAATGTATATGCTGTATTGCTAATAATATTTACTAATTTTAGGAATTTTATTTATTGGTTTAACCGGTTAAGGAGACTTATTTACATATTGTTGCTCCCTTTTCTTGATTTTAGTTATCTATGTTTCATTTATTTAGGCTTTTAGTATTATTCTATTCCATTGTGTTCCAAATGGCGAAAATTTGTTCTTTATAGGTTTTAGCAATTTAAATTTATTTAAACTGGCTAATTTGTAATTCCTTGTATTTCCCTTTTTATTCCCTTTCATTTGATACTAAATTTGCTATTTTCGGTTTAGAATTCATTAATTTATCATGATGTTTCATTTAAAATCTATTTTCAGCTTTTTAAATATTTCAGAATCTTCCATTTATTTTATTATTGCAAATCATTTAACTTCATTTCTTTTCATATTTGTCTGCCTTTAAAATTTTTTTTTTTTGTTCACTTCTTTAATAATTAAAGTTTTTGATTGGCTCACAGTATTATTAAAATAGTCTAATTATTTTATTGTTTATATAGTTTTAATTAAGATTTGTGGCAATAACCTTGACACTATATAATGAGCATTCTCACTTTTTTGTGGATTAGAACTAAAAATGTAAGCTTTTAAGTTTCCCCGTGCTGTTTGGTAGGCGTTCTATAGAACGCTTTTATTCCATGGCCTATTGCAGGGTGGAGAGCATGTGCAAGTATCAGGTAAGAAAGGCGATTCAATTTTCCAAAAAGGCGACTAAAAGATAACTTTTCCTGTGATCACTCGATGCATATTATTGAAATGCAACTTTAAGTACAGTGCATTTTTTAATTGAAACTACTACATACCAATTTTAATTGTAAATTGATTTGAAAGTCTTATGGTGCTATTACACGGAGCAATTCCTTCCAGCAATTTTCCAGCAACACCATACATTTCAATGGGAAGAAATCTTGCCGTCGAATTGCCGCAATTCGTTCGTACTCGGAAATAAAAATTGCTCAATTTCTGAGCGGCAAACCAATCAGAGGCCGATAAAATTGGACGTCACTACGTTCCGCCTTTCCTCTTCTCATTTGTATTCAAGATGGCGATGGCGACTGTAATGGAAATACGTTGAATAAAGTTGAAGCAGCTCAATTACGTTAGAATCTGGAGATGGAAAAAATAATAGAACTTCTACCAAATTACAGACACCTGTGGAATATAAAATATCCAAATTATACGAAAAGACACGCTAAAGAATGCTTCTTGAAATCTGCAGCACTAAACAGGGAGGGCCTGTTAGAAAGGAGGGGCTTACAGTATCATTAATGGGCGGAATTGCTAAAGTCTGGAGATGTAAAAATAATAATAGAACTGTTACCAAATTACAGACACCTGTGGCATATAAAAGATCCAAATTATACGAAAGAAACTCCACTAAATAATGCTTCTTGGAATGAACTCGGCAGTATTAGAAAGGAGGGGCGTTTTAGAAAGGCAGGGCCTGAAGTATCATTGCCGGGAGGAATTTCAAAAAGCTGGAGATGGAAAAATAATAATTGAACTTTTAACAAATTGCAGACACCTTTAGGATATAAAAGATTCAAATTATACGAAAAACACACCAAATAAAGCTTTCTGAAATGAAATCGGCGAGATTAGAGAAGGGACCTGTTGAAGAGGAGGAGCCTAAAGTATGATTGACTGCCGGAATTGCCGAAGTTCTCGGCAATAAAAATTGCCCGTGTAATAACACCATTATGAAGTAGATACAGCAATATAGAGCTACAGGTGAAAACATATATTGTTTCGACAACCCCTTACCGAAATGAGCCAGTTAAGACCAGTTAGGATCCTAGATAGGGTATGGCCTTTTATTTTAACCCTTTTTAAACAATTTTAGTTGGCTTTGGCTAGTTTTTGCTTTTCATCATTTGACTTTGGTTAGTTTGTGTCCATTTTTATATTCACTATCATTTGGATTTTGTGTTTAAAAAAAAAAAAGAGAAAGAAGTAATGACGGCTGACTTCCATTTTTCAAGCACAGACATTTCTTTTCAAAACTCTTTCCCATGTTTTCAACTTCTATAGCTTTTATTTTTTCTTCAGATTTAATAATCTCGACACCCATCAGCATACCATGAGCAAGTTTCACTTCTTTTAAGTTCTTTTTTCTAGAGCTTTTCTTAGATGACTGATGGTTTCTACAAAAAAATTTCAGCTGCTTTGATCTCATTATGTACCTTTTTTTTCCCTTCAGTTCAAAACAATCTTTATAGGCTTTTTCAATTTCTCCATTCTTTGCAATTCCTCTTCCATGGCTTTTTTTGGTTTTTTTTCTTTTTTCTCCTTTTCCTTTTCAGTTATCTTCTGTCTTTGCATTCTCCCATGTAGGTTACATATTGTTGATAAGCTTGTATCCATATTTAATTAAAGTATCAATCATTGGCCCAAGAGGAAGGGAGTTTAAGTACTCTTTCAAAGCATCTTATGGTCAAAATTGCATTTAAATTATTTGTTATTGCTATTTCATCTCTCCCTTAAATCTCATGTTGACACTGAAAATTTCTGTTCTATACCTGAATTGCCATTAAAAAGGGTAAGGGTTGCTTCGACAATTTTCCCTACTTTTAAAAATTTGTAATCGTCAGAAGTGTATTTCTTGGATATATGGTGGTGCCAATCGGTATCAATTTTCATATTTTCACTAACCTCCTCTTTTTCCAATAGAAGTAGTCTACTCATCAAGCAGCACATCTGCAGGAACATAAAAAGGCTTTATTTTATCAATTTTAATTAAATCTCCAAGGCTTCTTTGTTTCTGCTTCTGTAAAATGCTGTAATATATGTATTAAAACCACTCATACCAGTTACCAAATGACTAAAATTTTAGGAATGGCATGTAACATTTTTAAACCATACGTTAATATGGTCAATAGATTTTTTGTGGGATCTCTTATTTTCAAGCTGAAGTAAAGCAATAAGAAAATAGTGTTTCCCTTAGATATTTTTACGAGGGTGCAGTGCCCTGCCCACTTTTGGCCAAATTGATGTTGGTTTTTACTGCACTCTACCGAATTTTGCAATGCCATAACATTTGGAAAGTATCTTCTGTAAGCTTTAAATCTAATTTGTTTAGCTGGAAGGGGTGAAATTCCTGCCCTCACCTAAGCTCATCACGTAAGGCTGCAGTCCAAAAATACAGATTTGTTATGCGAAAAATTTTTAAGACTCAAAATTGCACCATCTTCACTCAGTAGCTAATGCATACAACAAAAGATTTTTGGCATAAATTGTGCCAATTTTCAGTCACGATTAGTATAAAATTTATTAAAATCTATTGAAAATTTCTAAATGTCACGATGAAAAATTGTTAGCAAAACAAAGTTACGTCTGTTTCAATTAGCAGCTAATACATACAGTTACAAAAGTTTTAACATTTGGCATAAATTGTGCCATACTATGCTGATTTTCAATCTTAAACATAAGCAAAAAAATTCAGTCTGCAGGAAATTCTGGTTTGCTGTTGCAAAATTTTTTTAACCTGATGTACAGCTCAGCTCTACCACTTTAACTTACAGTTGATGCATACTGATACAAACGTTTGATTGCATGATACAGCATAAAATGGGCTATATCATGCAAATTTTCAGCTATAAAGTTGTGAAATTTGTCCAAATAGTCTGAAATTTATTACCGATTCACAAACATTGCCAAAATATAATCATATTACTTTGGCAATATTTGTAGCAGTACTGATAAAAATAATCCCCAAGTGATTTGGAGGTAATTTCTATGAATTCAAGCATACGTTTCCATCCATATTTCATATCAAATTATTTTAATTATAAAAAGCAGAATTTTCATTTCTTCATACTATGTTTTATTATTAAATATTTTAATGAAATGTTGGTAATTTTCTTAATTATGATTCTGTGAATACAGATCACATTCCCTGACAATAATAAAGAACCCTTTTCTATCCATTCAAATTTCTGAAGCATCCAAAGAAACATTTGATAAAAAAATCTGATGAGGGCAGCACATGACTATATAATGCTATATAATACATGAATATAATGATATATAATGCAATGAATTTACTTCTTTCACAGTTAAAAATTGCTGAAACGATTCCCACAGTGTTTGTAACATTGATTTGTACATTTAGAGATTTTCCAGATGACAACAAGCAAAACTATTTAGTACTCAATAAACTTACATTTCAAGAAACTCTAAATTAACAATTATCAATATTGATATTATCCTCAATAAGCAATATAGCCCATATATTAAAATATTTTAATAATAAATTCATTAATTAGGCATTTTTATTAACTTTATTATTTTTGCAATTTTGACTATATTTTCATCAGTTGGGGGCTAAATATTACCAACTTGGGCATATTTTGCTAGATTATCTGTCAAGTTCACCAAATGTATTGCCAAGTGTTACAAACAAACTGAGAGCAGAGCATTTCTTATATTCTGGTAGGTATGTTCGTCATATAAAGAAAAAATTTGCATAGCATCATTTTTATCAATTTCATGACATTTTTATCAAAATGATCAGATTTTTTCATCAATCTGGCAATATTTAAAAAATGTCACCAAGTTCGCAACATCCCGCCAAATTTTTCACAAAGTATTACAGAAATACAGAAAAATGGATTATTCTTATAGTTCTTATGTTCTTTCCAAGATATTGAATTTTTATCCTTTAGTCATTATTTTCATTGATTTAATGTTATTTTTATCAATTTGGCAACATTTAAAAAAAGTCGACAATTCAGCAAAATGCCACTAAAATTAGTCACCAGAATTTTGCCAAGCATTATAGGCAAAGAAATAGGTTACTGATACCCAGGTAACACACATACGGTATTATAACCATTGTTAAACCGTTTATACGTTATATTTTCGTATGTGTTATATGATAAACGGTAATACATTGGTTATAATACCGTTATGAGTAAACGGTATATAAAATCATACGTATATCATACGTATGAATTACCGTGTATGAACATACCGTATGTAGAAATACAGTTTTAAATACGTATGCATTACTGTTTATTTTACATTAAAATAACCGTTTTTATTACATTAAAAACACCAATTTATCATACGTAAAAATAACCATTAACGCTCCCCCCTTGCTCAAATCCTCTTTCAGCTTTGTTCTCGAACCCTTTTCCCGAAGGCATTTTCATGTATTACCGTTTATCATACATTATAAATACAGTTTATCATACGTTATAAATACCGTTTATATTACATTAAAATTACCATTTTTCATACGTAAAAATAACCATTCCACCTCCCTCACCTTGGGACTTCTTGCTAATCCCCTATCAGCTTTGTCCTCCAACACAGGTGGTCAGGGATCTCCCTTCTTATTTATCTTCACCCTCCCAAGTTCTAACCCCGCCGATGCTACTTGAGTTCGGTGATCGGACGTGACGTCACACAGTTCTGGAAGCTTCCAGAACGGACTCATTTCTACCTCAGGGGACGAAGCCATAAGCTCTGTGTATCTGGCAACACTGACTGCAGTTATTATTCTCCTTCCCGCTGTGTTTGTAGGTTTGTATCTTGAACTTTATTTTCCCGTGTTAGGTTAACATGTTGCTTAATTTATATATTTTAACTTATTGTATTTAGCTTTAACTTTTATTTTATTTTATATATCTTCCTAGCTTTGTTGTATGTATGCACATATTGCTTTAAAAGCAAATGGGAAAAGTGCATGTTTTCAGCATCGTGGTATGTGCATCCATGCTCGCATTTAATACTATCTAAACGGAGATTAAATGAAAACGTGGTCCGAGATTGCATTTGTTGTCATGCATGCATGTTTATTTCAAATATTGTAAAATCAGAAATTATTCTTTTACATGTTTTTATGTATTTTAAACTTAAAGACAATATACTTATACTAAATGAAAGTTGCTTTATGTATAACCTACCTGCAAGTAAAAATACTTATTTAGTGTTGGTTAGTGTTTATAATAAAATAAATTTAATCTATATAATAATAACTGAAGCAACTTTCATTTAGTGGAAAAGATATTATATATGATAGTGTAATTATACATGTATGTCTAAAACTAAAATCTATAAAAAACATGTTAAAGAATAATTTGATTTTACAGGATTTGAAATAAACATGCATGCATGCATAACAAATGCAATATGACTATGTTTTCATTTATTCTCTGCTTAGACAGTGTTAAATATTATAATTAATTTAATGTTATTTGCAGAAATAAAAAAAATATACTAGGAAGAAATTTTAAAATAATACGCTACTTAGAAAAAGTTGATACAGGAGTGAAATGTTAAAAAACACAATACTAAATTAAAACAAATTTGATACTTTAAGAAAATAAAAAGAGTTGATACTTGGAAGAAATTTTTGGAAGAAGTAATAAAAGCCTTAAAAGAAAACATGATACTTAAAAGAAATAAAAACACACATAATTCTTAGAATTATTTTAAAAACATCGCAAAATTATATTTCATAACGTAGTAATTATAATTTTTGCAATTGTTAGAAATTAGAATTAAAAATATACTTAGAATTTTTTCGACTAATTATATTTCTTTTAATTCATTTTATAGCAGTTTGTGTTCTGTGCATCTAGAAACATGTTCTATTTGTGCTTTGTGCCCTTACTCACTGTGTTCACTCTTAAAAATCATTACAGTCCTATGATACCACCGTTAATTTTTCTAAAGGTAATATTTCTATTTTATGCCAATTTAAAATAGAAAATGTTTCTATTTTGTGCCATACTTGCAAAGATAGCAAGAAAGTACTTGTCTGCACCAGCTAGCTAGCGTTGATAGTAAACGTTTATTTTCAGAAAGAAGCAGGGAATGTTTATGAACCAAAACTTAATAGGCTGCAACCTGAAAATGCAGAACGCCTAATTTTCCTGTACCGTAACTTACCTCTAACTTTGATTACAAAGAATAATTAGTTTGTTTACAAAGAATATTTACTTTGATTACAAAGAATAATTAGTTTAAACAATATTTCATATGGTTGTTGTTGTTGAAACCCAGACCGTCCGACCTACCAGAAAGGTGTAAGGTAACTGTTTGGACGGTCGGGAAGTGCCACCCAATTTAGACCGGAACCCAGTGGGGGAGGCATCCACAGGGACCGTACCCTCCTTCCCCTACCACCAACCTCTGGTGTAAATGGTGTAAAACTCATATGGTGTAAAACTTAATTAAAATACCGCAAAATTGAATATTCATCCAAGGGTCATTCCGTGTCAAATCAACCAATGATCTGAACCTTGACATCATGGAAAATGATAATTTTTGGTACAATAGTAGTACCAGTGAAGCTGACAAAAACTGTAAAATATTAGATTTTTTGGGCTCTCAGTTTTCAGTTATTGACTTTCTTAAAAGCGAGATCTGCCAAATTTGGCAAAAAAAAAAGTATTTGACCTAGAGATCTCAAATTGGTGTCATTTTTTTTTTCTTTTAATGGGTCTTAATTTGATATGACTATGCTATTTTCTAAAAACAATTTCTCTTTTAGTTTGTAATTATTTTAGAAACTCCAATTTTAAAAAAAGAGTTAAATACCATAATCATGTTGTATATCAAATTAAGGCCCATCGAAAACAAAAGACTGCACCAATTTGAGCTCTCTTGGTCAAATAGTTTTTAATCTACCACTGTTTAAAGATTTCAAAACTTTACCAGATTTGGCTTTTTTATTATGAATGCAAAGATTGCAAATTCTGGGAACAGTTCGGAAACTGAGCACTCCGTCCTTTGGGCCATGGCAATTTCGGAATGCTGCCATCCCGAAAGGGTTAACAGAGAATTTTTTTTTTAAAATCCCTAACTTTAGGGATTTTTAAAAAAATTGAAAAACCCAGAGTTTCCCGGAAAAACCAGTAGAATCGGCAGCTATGTGGTTTCAATCATTTTCTAACAAAAAATTACATAAGAAATAATTATTTACGTAACTTTATTGAAGATTTTGACTATTTTTTCAAAATTTCATACCAAAATAGAAGATAACATATGGCAAAGTACACTCATGTCCAAAAGTTAAGCAACAAACAGAAAAATTAGGATATTAGCCAAAAGAAACATCTAGCCATAAAATCTGCATACATGGCAGGCATATGCATGCAGAAACTAGCAGAAAACATTGCATACCAACATTTATTAACAAGGAATCATATTAGGTATAAAAACTGCCTGTTTAGTGCAGAGTGTTCTCCGCATTACGGATTCCATAAGAAAGAAAATTGAAATAGCCAAATTTTAAAAAATGAATAGACAACATCTGAATGATGCCAGGCAACAGGGCATCTCCAAGTAAACCAGCGACAGTCGGATGTAGTCCAGGCCCTAAATGTCAATCATTCTACCATTTGTCGCCTGCGGAACCGGTATCAAAATGAAGGAACAATGTCACAGACCAGTAAATGGACGTTCAAGGATCACAACCACTCAGGGTAACAGTTTTCTGCGTCTGTAAGCATGATGCCACAAGCCAATCACTGCACATCAGCTTGCTTTTAACTTTGCAGCATCGGAGACAATTGAAAGAAGAGCAGTATTTCGGCAAACTGTTTACAGAAGGCTGCATGTAGGTCAGGTGTATGTAAGATGACCAGTGGTTTGCATCCCACTAACACCTTCACACATAGGGGCCCATTTAAACTGGTCTCAAAATCACCCCAACTTGACTCCACAACAATGGGGTACTATGCTCTTCAAGGATGAGTCACTGTTTGGTGTACAGATCAATTCCCGACAGTTATTGGTCTGGAAAATGCCTGAAACTCGTTATCATGCCAGTAACATCCACAAAATACACATATAAGAGGTGGTGGTTTGATGGATTAGGCAAGGATTGCTTTTAGTGCCTTCACTGATCTCCACATCTTCCCACGCACTACGATAGACTGCATCCTTACTCAATATGTTTGCCCATTTTTTGTGTCCATCTGTCCGATGCCATTTTTATGGACAATGACACATGAGTTCACAGGTCTCACATTGTCAGCCAGTACTTCGAATCGGAAACACCACTTTGTATAGAATGGCCATCAAGATCCCCACCCCACCCCGACTTGAATCCCATCAAGCATGTATGGGACATGCTTAAGAGACGTTTAAGTTCTCATGGCCCTCTCCGGAACCTTTACTAGCTAAGAACATGTCAACTCTGTGTATGGGCACAGATATCCCAAACTGCCATAGATGATTTTATTCTTGGAATGAATCGATGCTGTCAAGCGTGTTTCCAGTGGAGGTCATCTTATACCGTATTGACATACCTCCACCAATGTACTGTATTTGCTGCCTAATATCCTATGTTTTTGTTTATCTCTTATTTAATTATTTATTAAATTTTTTTTTTTTTTAATTTCCCCTATGCTCGTATCTTTTGTTATATCCCATGATCTGTGAAAGTTTCAATGAAATCAAACAAATACTTTTCTTTTATTCATCTTTTTTTACTTTGTTGCTTTAATTTTGGACATGAGTGTATTCTAAATCATGCAAAATTGCAAATCATTTGATGCCTTGGAAGTAGACTTGACAGAAAATATCTATTTTAAAAGGATTATCAGCAGCTGCAACTAGTTTATTTTTAATGTAGAGAAATTAAATTATTAAATATTCCAAAATGAAATTTTAAAAATAACTAGCAGCAGACCTGTTCTTCGTACGGTGTATATAATATAAAGAAACTTAAAATTCACAATCATGTGCAAATTCCTATAGTATACTAAATGACATTTTTAATCAAAATATTCTGCTAAAATATGTAATTTAATGCTCCTAAAAAGAAGATTAAGAATCTCTGTTCTCTCTATACAAAATTATCTTCACAGATAGATCTGAAGAATAAAACATCCTGGTCCCTTTTGTAAGCAAATTTACAAAAAATATGAAATTGAAACAATATATGCAAAATAAAAGCGTTAAAATTGTATGGGACACATACTACTTATATACACGAATATTAGAAGATATAACCTGTATTAGATCACATGTATAAATTGACAATATCAATAAACCCGTAATCTTTAAACCTGAAGGCAATAATTGATTCAAATATATGTCAAAATGAGAGTGCTAAAATTATATCGGGAAGATATACACGTACTACTTATAATGTCGTAGATTAGAAGATATGTTTGAGTGTTAGTAGAAGATTACCCATATTACAATATGAATCTCAAAAATCTTTGGCAAAATTAAACCGATGATGTAACAAATTGAAAATATCAATAATCCCCGTTAGGCTTCGGCAATGTGGCAATTTCAACATAGTGATGTATCGGCAGTTTATCATCGCGATATTGCGATATATTGTGATGTTAACCATGTGATCAATGCACGCGACTAAAAACTAAACAAGCGGCGACGCAAGTGAACAAACATACTATTTATGCGAGAAATAATTTGGTTTAGTAAAATATTTGTTTATTTTTAGCTGCACTATAAAAATAAAGATATATTGCTCTGATATGGGATATTTAGAAAATGGAAATAGATGCAAACTGATACTTTTGGAGTCACAGTAATGCACAGAACTGAATTGCGAAATTTGAGCATTTCAAATCCAATAATATACACATTTATGGGATGACCTCCGTATTTCAGCAGTTCCCACGTACTGATCACAACAAAATATGGCAGTTCCCGTAAATTTGTACATTTTATGGAAATAAGTTTTGAATATTTTTAAGACAATAAGAACTCTGTTTCTTAATCAAACAAAAGAGAAATAGAAACTGAAATAAAAAGAAACTTATTACAAGGTTCATGCCCATTTTTCAAAATGAAATTCCCCGAGTTTTCCCTGTTGTCTTCATCAAAATTTCAGGTACTCTGTACTACCATTTTAATGCCAATTTCAAAAAACAATTTTAGATTTAACTAATATTTACTGTGAATATATGATAGTGAGAAAAAAACATTCAAAATAAATTGTATACAAAGATAAAAAATTTTGAGTTATCTACATATACAGTAGTACAACCTCGAAAATTTGGACTTTGCCAATTTTGGATTTTAGAATTTTTTGGATTATAGAGTTTGGAAAAAATTCCAACTTAATATTAACTAAATACACTATAAAATATTGTTTTTAGAAAAATAATGGCAAAAGGTTAAGTTAACCCATTAAAAATATTATTTAATACACACACACACACACACAAAAAAAAAAGGAACAGAAGAAATTAAAAAATATATATATACATATACAAGAAATAAAGAGAAATAAAGTTTACATGTTATCATTTTGTTTAAACATTTGAACTAATGTATGTTGTTTCATTGATTTTGGTTTCTGGGTAAAGCAGTTTTTCTTTTATCCTGCAGGTAGATAGGCATTATTTCTTGTTTGGTTATGAAGCTTCTTTGTTCAAGACCTTTAATTACATGATCGACTGTTTGTACATGATTACTGTTCGACTATATTAAAATATATTCTATATTTTGGAATTCAAATCCAAATAGAACGATTTAGCATAACAGAGATAATGCAGCGAAAAACCTTGATGAATGTTGCGCAATGAAATAAATACGAAGTTGGTAAGAAGAAAAACTCTGTTCACTTTATTTTGTGAATAAATCAATCACGTCAGGCAAATTACACATCCTGATAAATACTATTCCGTTAATAAACAATACTTTGTACAATAGAGCTCATAAGCTCGTATACTTTTAATAATTAACAGAACTCTCCTGAAGCATTTGTAGCAATAAAATACTCATACTACCTCAATCACTTGCGTGCATTTGAAGCCACCATTGTCGGTATCACACTTTGTCAAAGCACCGGTAAACTTTATTGCGACTCCACACAATCCAACGTAAGTAAAATTTAATGACTTAACACTATGAATCTGCACGTAACTTAAAACTCGTTACAAATAATAGTCATATTGCAGAAGATAAGTCTGTGTTATTTAACCAAACACATCTGACTTTAACATGCGTAACATACATACCAACTAAGAATTTCACCACCTTATCATTGTCATATGTCAGCAGTCGTCTGTGATCTACCCGAGATCCTTCAATCTGCCGATCTGGTCTCTGTCAGCTCAGTTCTCGATTTGCTTCAAGAAAGTTCTGCTTTATATATCCGAAAATGGGATCATTCTGGAAACGCCTCCAGATATGCAAATGAGATGCGTACGCATTGAGAATTAGATTTGCATGAAACAGCATGCGGGAAAAAAGTCACGGTTCATGCCCGAGAACGAAAAGAGTCGTTCACAAGAAATTTGCATGAATGCCCGTTCATGGGAATCACGATATTTCTAACAATTATAAATAGGTATTTTCTCTGTCAAAGTTAAAAGACTTTGTTGAAGTTAAAAGACTTTATGTGAAATAACTAATTTATTTTTTCCGAAAGAAATACTAAAATACAACATAAATGGTACACTTATCCAGAACTTCGATACGGTACCTGTTCAAATTTAAAGTAACATTGTCTGGAAAATTTAAAACATTAGACAATATATAGGCCTAAACAAACCAGCCACGTACATTGCCAATTACCGGCAATCATGCTTTAAAAGCTTACATAACAACATGCATAGCGCAAGTACAATCTGGATAACTTCCCAGAAGCAGAATAAAACAGAATCAGAATTCCCATTCTACTGACACATCCACAAGTTTAAACAGTGTCACGTCATTGAAGCAGAAGTTAATTCTGGAGTATGCCAATTTCTAATTGGATGACGTAGAAATTAGCATATTCCGAATGCTGATGTCTCAATTTGCAGGAATACGGAACATGGGGTTAAAACTTATTGACCATATTTTATTTTTTTTTATATTTTTGACCATACTTTAACCGATGTACACACTGCTTGTTTGCATTAAGTTTTCTAACAGAAACATCAAACTCATAAAACTCATCAGAGGCAGTTTTCATCACCAGGATATTGCACATGCGCTATGAAAATCCCAAAGCCGGAATTATTGTTCTCTAGATCGGCACTGGCGATGACACAGGGAAATTGCGCATGCGCTAAGAAAATCCCAAAATCGGAATCATCGTTCCTAAGATCGGGGCTTAGCGATGGCTATGAACATCGGGAAATCGTGATGTATCGTCAATTGCAATATATCCAACTTGTAAATTACAAAACCGGTATGGCAATGTCGACTTCATAATGGTTTTTCACGATGTATCGATACATCGCCCAAGCCTAATCCCCATAATCTTTACACAAGAAGTCCATAATTGATTCAAATATATGCCAAAATACCTGTATGTATTACATATATTCTCATAGATGCTATACACGTGCATTTGTAGAAGATTACTCGTACAATGTACAATATATGTTTCAACAATTTTTGCTGCAATAAAACAGAGTCATAATAACCTGAAAATATCAATTTCTGAATCAATGATCCCCGAAAATATCAATAATAATGTTTAAACCCGAAGACCGTAATTGATATTATCCAGTCAAAAATGCAATGTCAATGAAATTTATTTTATATACATATCTTCATTATTCAAATCTGAAAAGATTTAATAAAAATTGTTTGCTGAATAAACACATTGGATTTAAATCCATTGCTAAGTGACATGATATCATTTGATTCAAATAAATAGGTGGAAAAAATATCGTCTGAATAATGCTATCTCTATGGAAGGTTGGGTGACATTTTCGTCAATTTAGCGACATTTTAAAAAATCACAAAATTTATCGCCAAGTGGGGCTGTAAAACTAAAAGTCCCACTTGGCGACAAATTGATGAAACATCATCACAATACTATCCCCTAACAAAACACAATTTCATTTATTTAGTGCAATTTTATCAATTTCAAGATATTTTTATGGATTTACAATACAAACGTTTTTATCAATTTGGTGACATTTTAAAAATTTGCTAAATGTGTTACTAAGTAGGACAGTTGGACTGACAGACAAATGCTAACGAAACACCATTTCAGTACTCTTCTAATAATTCATTGATTTGCATCATTTTTATCAATTTGATGACATTTCCATCAATTTGGCAACGTTTAAGAAAAGTTGCCACGTTAGCGATATCTCGCCAAATTTGTAACTCTGAATTTGTAGATCTGAATAAAACATCTTGATCTCGTTTGTATATACTAAATGAAAACAGTAAAATTGTATTAAAAGATATACCCGTTCTACTAATTTTCTGTTTCAACAATTGGCTAAATGTATTTATTGGTTGAACACAATATGAGTTTATTAGCTAAACACAATATATAAGCCTGAAAACTCTGACAAAAAAAATGAAAGTGATGTACGTAGTTTGCAATTAATATAATTTAAAAAAAAATCAAACCGTTCATTTATAAGATATATTTTTATATCCATTTATTTATTATTCAAATCAAAAAAATAATAATAAACATTAACAAACACATTTAATTTAATTGCGTTGCAGAGCAACATGATATAAGATAGAATCAACCTCATAAAATGCTAATAATTAAATAACCATTTTGATTTCTTAATATTTTTGAGTAAAAGCTTGTGAAAAATAAACCATGGTGATAGATTTTCCATTTAAATCAAACATCGATGTGCTCAGAAAGCGACTAATTAGTGCAAAAATCTCCCACCAAACTCAGATATAAAGTTTTAATTAACTTTCACGTTTTAAACAAATGAATTCCAACCTTTTCGTTTGGAGAAACCAGGGAGATAGAGAGTAGAACTACTAGGAAAAAGTTTCATTTTTCATTAATATCTTGACAGCCCCTAGTTATAGAAATTCGAAACTTGGACTAAATTTAAGTGGGGCTATTTCAAGGTTAACCTCAAAAGTTCATTAAATTCGGCTCAGCCATTCTCCTGTGATGATGAGACAAACAAAAGTTTCATTTTCCACTAATATCTTAAGAATCCCTGGTCGTAGAAATTCGAAACATAGACTAAACTTTAAGTGAGACTATGTCAAGGCTACCTACAAAATTTCATCAAATTCGGTTCAGTCGCCCTTCCGTGATGATGGGGCAAACAGACAAGAGAGATTTTCAATTTTATTTATATAGATTTCATTAATTTAAAAAAAATTCTGAAGATGTTATTTGTTGGAATTTGTGTACTGACTAGCTCCAGAGCTTTAGTTCCCACAGTTTCAATTGTAACAAAAGTTAATTGGCACAGATATTGTTAAAACTGTGAAGTCCTATCTAAAATTACAAAAAAGAAATATGACACTAATGGGAAAACACAGGGCAAGAAAAAATTGAAAATTACAAACTACACAAGTAGTGAATTGATATTTCAATCAATACAGCATATGAGTAAAAGAAAATTAAAGTGCATCATACTTATTATATGCAGGATCCAAACAGGGGGGTCGACTCTGTGATAAAGGAGATGAAGCACATTTCATTAAATCCTCCTATAATAATAATGGCCATTATGAGAATGCTTTAGTAATCAATAAATTTGAATTATAAACAAGAATTTTCTATAAAAATTTCTTAAACTGTTACTTTAAATAATCTGAAAATCAAAATACTTTATAAGTAACAGTCTAAAATATTGCAACAAATAAAAGTGAAAGCAGTTTCAAAAAATTTGAAATTTTAGCAATTTGAGTTAATTCCATTAGAATGGTCTGCTCTGCCAAAATATTATTAACTAAATGCTTTTGTCTTTGTGAGGTGCTAGCAAGTGACATACCATTATAGCGGAATTGAGGAACTGTCCTTGGGTGTGGAATGAGAAAGGAGCACTGCATCATATAATTACCTTGAAATTTTTTGTGTAAGACAAGTTTCAGCTCATACAAAATTATGATTTTCCTGTTGTAACCTCTTATTCAATATTTTTATTAAATCACTCTGATGATAAGTGTTTAAAATAATCTCAAATAGGATATTATTTGTGTAAATTGAAAAACTTATGAACTGTATTATAAAAGGTTATAAAATTTGTGATTCCCCGGATGCTAGTGCAAAATGTTTCTAAGTTAGTAGTTTATTTGTAAATAAATTTAGGGAGATTTTCTCTTGCACCATTAAAAATATCTTTAAATGCTTCATTGAAAAACAAATTAAATAAAATAGTCAATGTGAATAAAAGTTGTAATTTTACAAATTAATTTTAGTTATTTTATAAAATCTATAAAGTAGGGGATAAACCTATAAATTAAATGTAGAACCTTTATTCCTTAAGAAAATGTATTGAATATAGTTTTAGCTTATTAAGACCAAAGAATATGCTTTATGTAGAGGGTGCCCTGAAATTCTTTGCACTGGGAGCCACTGATGCCAGCATATAGTTCTAAGAATGCTAGTACATTTAATGCACCACAAACTTCTTTTTATATGGGGGTGCCCATTCACCCATCTAATGGAAACACAAGATCTTTATTAGATTTAACAATTTATGATCCCAAAACATGAGAACACAGCTGGAGGGCATGTTTGTGGAATTGGCACAATGGAAAGGGGGGGGGGGGGGAGATATACAAATTCTAAAAATAAAATTCAAGATTTTATTAATTTTTATTCTTTATTCTACTACAATAGGGTTTAATGTCATTGAAATACATTATTTCTTATAAAAGGAACTATATACACAGTTGAATCGCACACCACCAGCTAATATCTAGAATAACTACTGGAAGAATATTTCAAATGAGAGTTCAGTGAACCCTGCCATGTATGGGCATCCGAAGCAGATGGATGGTCACTGTACCTATGCAAATGAAGGTGCATTGACAGAAAAGGCTTGCATTTGCATGGAAATATTGGAATTGGACCTCTGCTGATTGGCAAAAGATTGCCTTTTCCAATGAGTCACATTTTCTGATTCATCGAAGGATGGACATTGGCGTATAAGACGTGAAAGATCGGAGATCAAACACTCATCAACCATTGCTGGAAGAGAACAAGGTAGTAGTGGCAGCGTTATGGTCTGGGAAAATTTTTATGGTATTATCTTTGTTCACCCATACCTGCAGAAAGCACTATGAATCGAATTCGTTATGAATCCATCCTTGCAGACCAAGTGCATCCATACACACCGATTGTCTTTCCTGGGCCGATGAGACCAAGACAAAATGTGTTCCGCAGAACCCTTGAGGTTCCGTGACAGTATTTCAAAACCCGTAACTTCAATGTATAATTTGAACCACAATCGACTTATCCTTATTTTGGAGTTCTGCCATCAAATTGAATTTCGAAAGGGTTTCATGACCAAAAAAGTTTGAAAATCACTGGATTATAGTAAAATTCAATTCTTCTGTTAGTCGATTCCACTTTCATGTAGCAAACATTCCAGATTTTGGTTACTAAAATAGTCTGTCTACACAAGAAAACCCGAAATTTCCTGAAACATTTCAGCAGGTTATTCTGAAACCACATGGTCACACTCATGCTATAATGTGCACAGATATATTAAAGTACACTATGTGCACAGGTATATTAAAGTACACTATGTGCTTAAAACATTACATTAGGAAAAATCACAATGGCACATTTTTTAATATAACAAAAATTTCCCAGTCCTTTTTATCTGTTATTAAGCAATCTTATTACTCAAATGTTTTGCAGTAGTTCAATACTTCAAAACCCAGGACAAATAAGTAGTACAAAGCCTACAATAAACAGTAAGTAGCTTTAAGCAGTAAGGCGAGTGACCTGGTCTAGGGTGTTGAAGTCTCAAGCCGTCCGACTCATCCAAGGACAGGAGCAGCTATCTAGGCGACAGGTGGCCTGGGGTGTTTTTGAGACCCAGATCATCCGACCTACCAGAAAGGTGTAAGGTAACTGTTCGGACAGCCAGGAAGAGTCACCCAATTTAGATTGGAACCCAGTGGGGGAAGGCATCCACAGGGACTGTACCCTCCTTCCCCTACCACTAATCTCTCGGAAGGACTTACGGGCCCACATGTTTAACATGATCGTACGCCGTGTGAACACTGCGGCAGTTTTGGCAGCGGAGGGAATCGAACCCGGGTCTACAGAGTGCAATTCCAGCAGGCTAACCACTGGGCTACCGTGCCCTGGTGTGTGGAATATGTTGAAACATTTGAGTGATAAGATCGTTTAGAAGTTACATATTTCCCTTAGTCAACTGGGCATTTAGATGCTCCAAGCTGCTGGGGTGTTGTTGAGACCAGTGTTCGAAATTAGCAGTCGTTAGTCGCAATTTGGGACTAGAAATTTCAATTTGACGACCAGATTCTTCAATCTGGTCGTCAAATTTGATGCCTAACAATGCTATTGTTAAATATCAGTCTTCCCCCTCTCGTTGAGACACAGTTCGAGAGAATATGTTTATGAGCGCACACATATATCTATGTATTTCTGCATTCCACTTTCTTATTTAATTGGTGATATTATATGACAAGTTTAATACACACCAGGGTCACTGATAGAGGAGAGCAAAAGAATGAAATGCATAGGAGTTCGTGGGGCTTGGAGAATACGAGCCTTATAAACAGTTTATAAAAAAAGATCAATAACTTGTTAAATAGGGAATAGTAAGGGGATGAATCTGCAAATTTGCTGCATAGGAACCCAAAATTGTCAGTTCCACTGAATATGAACCAAAACACAGACATAATGCAGAATTACAAACACTGCATCTTATTTAACCTCTTATTCGTATAAAAGAAAATACAAATTTGTATTCTCTTTTATACATGATTACAATCCAAAATTTTATATTTTATACAATATTTTTCTATTTCCTATAGACAAATTGTTTCACTCTGTGCAGATTAATATAAACTATTTATTATTTCATAATCATTCTTTTATTCTGGTTTTCAGAGGAGCATATAAAATATTTATAAATTAACATGTGTATCAATATTTTTCATTTTGTAACATTTACGAAGGTGGCCAGTTATAAATTATGGCTGAAATAAGTTTTATACAGCAATTCTAAATTTGTTGTACGTTACAATATCAGTATCAGATCATATCATATCAATTCTTTGGAAATTCAACAGTATTAGTTATTTGTTTCGTGACTTGTAACTTTTGAGAACTTGACTTGAGAACTTGACTTGGTAACTTTTGAGAAAGAGCTAAAATTTGCAATTTTTGGAAAAGGGCACTAAAATTCACAATCTTTAAGAAAGTATGCCAAAATTTGTAATTCTGTAGGAAAATGTTAAAATTGGCGATTTTTTAGGAAAAAACATTACAGTTAGTGATTTTTATAAATGAATGCCAAAATTCACATTTTTAACAAGCCTAAAATTCGAAATTTTTATAATAAGTGCCTAAACTGATGGGTTTTAATAAAGGGCATTATATTTGTCAGAGAATGCTAAAATCCTTGATATTTAGGAAAGAGCATTAAATTTACTATGTTTAAAAAAAATATAGCACTAAAATTTGAGATTCTCATAGAAAGTTAACATTTTTTAATTTTTTAGACACTAATTTTTATTAAGCCTGATATGTTTACACCTCCCTCTCCTTCCTAAAATTGATCAATGAACCAAAGTGACAAATTTTTTAGCAGCAACATATTAAAATCCCTTTGGCAGTTTGCTCATCTGAAGAGGGATAGTGCAACCCACCTGTTAAGAAATCCAACTTTAAAATCTAAAATTTACACAAAATTAACATGTACAAAATAAATTTTAAGCAAAACAAAAAGTATGAAGATACCTTTGAATATCGGTGAGAAGGCAAAACAGGAGAATTTCTTTTACTACCAGATGAACTGTGTGATGCAGAATGACTATTATAACAGTCTAAATGATCAGGTGAATGACTATCTTCTGAAAAAACACTTATAGTTAACATTTAATACACACAATTCTAATATTATAAAACTGGCTGTTGCTTAGAAAAATAAAAATAATTACAATTTCAAAATGAAAAAAAAAAAAATGAATTTAAGTTACTAATCATAACTGGATTCTAGTCTTGATCAGGATAGAGATGGACATGTTTGCACCTGGCTCTTAGTGTCGAGTCATGCCTTTGGGTGGGATGGAGAAGTCCCTTGCGGACTTTTGAAAATTCTAGGCTCAATTTCTACATGTTGATTCTTACAAGAAATGTGGTGGTGTGGACTTTGACTGAGAGTACAAAGATTTAATGGAGTTGATAGAAGATCTTCCCGACTATTTTTCGGAGGATGATTTTAATTTGCTGAGAGAAAAAGGCTACTTAAGCCGAACTAGCTATGCACACATTTAAGGATACCAAAACCAGGTGAGCCCCTCATGAGAGCATTACTGACTCTCAACCTACAATGCCTAACTTGTTCTTTGCCAGCAGAGCTAGTAACATCTTTGCATTTAAAGCAGAAAAGCACCCCTTAGTTGACGAGGAATTTCAAATGGTCCAAAACAGACATATGGCATATGTCCCCCCCCCTTATTTCCACAATGAAGCCAATGCTTAATCCAGAAGGCCCCGCCCCTCCTGATGCGAAGAATATTACAGATACTGCTACTAAGTCTACGAAAGAAAGATGACCCCCACCTCTCCCTTTATCATTCCTCATGCCAATTGGCATGTGTACTTTGATCTCACAGGTAACTTGGAGTATTATTTAAATTAGAAAAGTGTGAACTAGAGGAATTCATTTCTATACAACGAAAACTCTTAGAAGACGGTCTTTTCTTCTAAACTGAAACAAACCGCTCAAGGTTGTAATTAGAGGCCTTCAGGTACTTAAGAAATGACTTAATCTAAACTTGAAAACTAGTTTCCAAATAATCAAGGTAACTCAGTAACACAAGAAGAATAGAGTGCTCATGCAACTGTTCTATGTTCAAACCCCTAAGACTCCTGAAAATATATGAAGTTATCAGTTACTAGAAGTTAGTGTAAAAGTCGAACGTTATAGAGGGTGCCACACAATGCTTCTGTTGTCAAACATGGTTCCACTTTTCAAATGTATGTCATTTACCACCCAGGTGCATCAAATGTGCCAAGGCATACAACTTTAAAGATTGTCCTAAGAAAAATGAGATAAAATGCATTTGTGCAAATTATGGAGGTGGCTATAGAGGATTTAGTAAATTCCCTACATCTAAAATGCCCTGTTTCCCAGCAAATTTACTGATGGCATGCATTCCTATACAGCCGCCTTTACTCCTAAACCCAACGATTTCCCAAAATTACCATCAAAACAGCTAGTTACTAAAACCAAACCTGCCGGATGAAGAGAATGACTATCAAAGATGACTGGCTAAAATTCCAGGATATAATTCTAAAATATAAAAAGAATGGGTACGAGAGAGAATTCATGCTCAAAGCTTTCAAAATGTCCACCCAGCCCTTAAGCAAACGAAAACTATCAAAGATTGATAGAATCTATCAGCTTTATCACAGTGCCTGAGAGCTTGCCAAGCAAAATAAGTTAGATACTTCTGAAAGGGCTCCTTAGCTGCAGGGCTTTCCTATTGGTAGACTCCGAATCTGAGCATTCCCATTGGTGTGGGCTGAACCCTAGTTGCTTCCCTTGTGTATCAGCACACCCCGTTCCACCACCCAGGTCCTTGCCTCACCTTGTTCACTATCTCAAGGCCGTATTCTGTGGAATACACCTATTTTCCTAATTTCCTTTTATTTCTGTGGAGAAATTTATCTCATAAAAATTATGTGACACATATGATCTGAATTGGGATTTGTTCTAATTCAGTACAATGTGCACTACAAAGATCCTCCGGATTCCTTTAATGTTAATTTTCTACTATTATGATTACATAACCTATGGAGATTCAAGAAAATCACTAGTTTATCTAGGAATTCCAAATTGATTCCCTTGAGATCTTTAGATGATGCTACAATATAACACTTAATATTTTAAAAAGTAATATTTTCCAACTGATTTACTAAAGTTTATCATTGCGCAAATGAAAATATTACCTAATTGATTAATTATAATGGGCAAGATGTTTTTCAAAAACCTTAACACTCAAAATACTGCAAAATGCTTTCTCTAAAACCAGTGATGGGAATTATAGACATTTCTCATTAATAGTGCTAACTGTTAATGTTAATTTTATTAAGTGCTATTATTTTTATAATTTTTAATGCTAGCCAGTTTCAATCATCCAAATATTCCAAGATCTGAGATATAGGTATTATATAGAATGATATATAATAGGTACTATATGGAGCATTTCTCCCTATTCCTTAATATTAATGCAAAGTTTACACTTGCTGCAGTTAATAAATAATATGATTAGAAAAACCGTTTAAATTTAGAAATACAGTCAAACCCGTCTATCTCGGAATCTCGCGGGAATGAAAAAAATTCAAGATAAAGAGGTTTCGAAAAATAGAGTGAAAATAACGCATTTATTATATACCTTAATAAAAATAATCAAGCAATAATTTCTGATGCCTAATTTTCTTTGACTCGACAATTTTTTAAGGTTAGCAATAGCTGCGAATCCGTTCTAACTAATATCCTCCTGGGATTCAAGGAAAGTTCTCAACTTTTCAATAGTCTTCTCCGCTTCTTTTATGGTAACTTTAGGTGAATCTGTATCTACTATTTCATGACCGTTGTCATTAGAAACTCCCTATCACCATGTCCCTGTCATCCCTGTCAACATCTATCATGTCATCAGGGAATCATCTACATCTAAAAAGGTTTCAAATGAGATATCTAGATTAAGTCTATTCTTGATGACCATCTATTCTTCCGAATTCACTTCACTGACCTTTACTCATACATCGTGCCAACCCTCGTTTGTTGTTCTTGCTCTTCCTCGTTGTTCCTTTGTTTAAATCCAGCTTTTAAGAAACAATTCCTGATCGTCTTCTCTGTAACATTTCTCCAAGCATAGTCTGTCATCCTCATTGAATCCAAAACATTGATGCTGGGAAGAGTATTGCCTTTGTCGATGATGTCTAGAAGTTTTCGAACCAGTTCTTGTCTGTATCCCACTTTGAAACTTCGAATGATTCCTTGATCGAGGGGTTGCAGCTTGGATGTAGTGTTAGGAGGCAAAAACTTCATAGTGACGTTTCTTAGAGTAAAGGAAGTTGGAATGAGCATTGCAGTTATCGATGAACAGAAGAATTTTCCTTTTTTTAAAACCTATAGATTTGTCGGTTTCTTTCAACCAGTCACTAAAGATTTCGCTGGTCATCCAGGCTTTCTTATTTGCTTTGTATGGAAAAGGAAACGATTTCACTTTCGAGAAACATCTGGGCTTTGTAGAACGATCGATCAGCAGTGGTGGAAATTTTCACTTCATCTTGATTAGCTGCTAATTATACAGTTACACGTACTTTACTGTGTTTACCACCTCGGCACTCTTTTCCCTTGAATGTCATTATTTTGTTGGGTAAACATTGAAAAAATAGCCCTGTTTCATCGGCGTTGAAGACATCCATTGGCTCATAGCCTTCCAGCATAGTAGGGAGCTCCTTGATCCACTCTTCGCAAACACTTTGAGATACAGACGTACTTTCACCGCATAGTTTTCTGAAAATGATGTCGTGTCTCCTTTTGAAGCTCTCAAGCTACCTGTGCTGGCTTTAAATTCGCTGCTATGGCCAAGTTCTTTTATAAAATCTGCAGCTTTCCTTTGCAGCATCATTCCACTTAACCCCTTAAAGGAACCCCTTAGTCATAACATTGTACAAACCATTTTCTCACACACTCGTTAACATCCGGGAAAGTACATTTTCGACTTTTTTTCACTTTCTTATTGTTTTCAAAATTTCTCTCAACCAAATCTCTTTTCCTTATTATCGTCGAAAGAGTACTCAGTAGCATATCAAATTTCATTGCATCTTCATTCTTTTTAAGTAGAGGATTTCCATCCAAAAATTTTCATTTTTTCTTCCATCGAAAGAACATTTAACTTCCTTTTCACTCCCGCCATTTGTTTCACTCAACATTGCAATCACACACTATGTTACTAACTCCACAAACAGAAGAGCAAAACTGACCAGTTGCTTATCAGTTTATTAGTCCCCCCAACCGCCCACTGTTCAAAGTTTCCATCCCTACTGAAAGGGCTAAAGGGAGTTCGGGTTCCTTTGTGGATTCCCGAGAGATTTGTGACTTGCACCTGTCTTCAATCTACCTTCCTACCATCTGCACATGACGTCGTGACTGTTGCTGTGCAAGAAATATTTCTTAATGGCGACTTCCGCTGCCGAAATATGGCTGCTGAACTTCGAATTTATATAATTAACTCTTCATGCCGTAATTCGAGATATGGAGGTTTTGGGAGAACATTTTTAGAGATAAACATGGAAAATACATTGAATTTTGGCTGAAAAGGCAGGGAAATAAGTAAATTTCGAGATAGACAGGTTTGACTGTATATAAAAATATTCTATGCATAAAAATTATACATATATTACATATATATTGAAGACACCTGCTGCAATTTAATGTTTTAATTGAGTACTTAAGCTTTTGAAAAGCTATAAAATAGTTATATTTTATCTATAACAATAGAAAAAATATTTTTGTAAATTAAATTTAAAACGCACAAAAGAAATAATAAATTAAAAATAAATAAAAATTAATAAACCCTTTCTGAATCAATGTTTATTACAGGTGTAAGAAATAAATAAATATATAAGGTAACTTTCATATACTTTCTTTAAGGAAGGATTAGAAAGTGTTATTCTTACAAGCAACAATTTTATTATGATATAAAAATATTATAAAAAAATAAAAACTACTTATAATTTAAAAATGAATAATTAAATATTATATTAATGTTTAATAAACGCCTGCTGACCAGGGTTGAAATAAAAGGTGGTTTTTATTTTTTCTTTTAACCGAAATCCATGGTTTAAACAAAAAAAATCATGATTTAGACCACTGATTCTTAATCTTCATGAGACCGTGGCCAAGTAAATTATTTTTTTATAAGACGAGAGCCCGGTACCAACAAATTTACTTGTAAATACATTTCTAGCTAGTTTTTAAAGTTCAGTCATTAAATAAGTATTTATAATTAATTATGGCATAATCATAAAGTGTATTAGTACATGTTGACAAATATAAAATTACATTTAAATAAGTTATCATTTACTGGACTAATGAAATCGTGTAGCATTCTGTAATTTCCTCAGGCCAACATCATTAAATTGATTTGTGCTGATTTTCATTGACATATCCCATTCTTATCACCAAAATTTTCAATATTATTAAATATAAAATGGATTATTGTATTATTAAATTGATTTTGCTGATGTAGGTTTGACAAAAATAATGGTATTGAGAAAGAAAATATTTATCCATTGTAATTCACAATAGAAGTCAGCTGAGCAGTCTCTTATTCATATTAAAATTTAAATGTGGCTTGATCACTGATATTTGCTAAATAAATGTTATTTAGGCTTTCTGGTTCTGAGTTTTTTGGCACATTTATGAATGTTATTCTCCTTAGAATATTTCCACTATGAAATATTTATTCATAAAAAATACTTATAAAACTAAAACGACAAATTCCAGGAGAATCTGTTGTGGCCCGGTGTAATTGCAGAGTTTCCCCCAGGCACTTTTGGAAGGGCACAGTGCCCTGCCTGCCCTTTTGTTACCAGAACAGTACCCTCCTTGCCCTTTGTATGAGAAAAGTACCCTCCCTGCCCTTTTGTTAGCAGATCAGATCCCCTGCTTAGTCTTTTGTTAAGAGAGCAATGTCTGTCCTCAAACGAAATTCAACCAGTTCTTGTATGACCTCAGATAAGTTCCAGAGTCCTTTCTCTGCGTTCATTACCATAAATTTTGATCGTGTCTATCTCTCTTGCTGCCAGGGCTCAATATCGGGCCGCGACCCAGCAGTTGAGAAACACTGATTTAGACCAATGGGGTTTTAATCAACCAACCCTGCTGCTGATAATTGAAAGGGAAATCTGAAAGACTCCTGTTTATACCCTATAGTACGTAAATTAGCCCATCATGAGCCCTGAATCTACCACTTTCTTGAATGACTACTGGTCTACTGTAATTAATAATAAAAAGAAAAATAAGTTTAGTTTATTAAAGGTATAAGAAATATATTATTAAATACATAAAAATATTAAAAAATACTTATATTTAAACCCTTTTTAAAATAATTCCTATATATAATTTTAAAAATTGTTTAAAAAATATGTTTAATTGAATGAGAATCATGAAATAAGAGTCAATTTGGTGAATACTGATTTAAACATATATTTAATGCTGTTAAAGTATTCTCCTTCTGCCAAATCACTCGCAAAATAATTCATATTTATTATATTTTCATAAATTTTACAAAATTAATTGCTGAAAGAATAGCTTGCAAAAATATTACCCGATGTTTTATCAGAATGAGGAAAATGTCACTTGTATCTAGAGATGTGGATTTTCCGGAATATATTGAAATTATTCCCTATATCACATTTCAGCTGGAATAACATGTTCAGTGACTTTTAAAAGTATTTATTCTTATATTACAACTGCAGTCTAACATATTATATAGCAAGGTTGCTAAAAAATTGTTTAAATCTAGAAATATATAAAAAATTATATGCATGGAAATTTCTTATATCTGTATACTGTAGTTACAATTTAGTATTTTCTTTGAATATGTTTGGTGTTGAAAACTTATAAAATCGCGCCAAGTTGGTACACTCTCCCGTGTTTTGAAATTGGCTCCACCCCATCCTAAGTGACGTATTCTTCCGTGTTTAGAAATAGGCTCCTCCCACCAAAATGATGTTTGCTAATGAGTTCTGAAAAAGAGTTTTCAATGTAAATGATAGTGTAATTTAATTTGAGCAACAGTGAATAGTACTCATAAAAACATTACAAAATATTTTGTGAATTTTAAAATTTTTATACTATCTGCGAAACGAATATACCAGTGGTCCATGTAGGGGCAGAGGTTCGACATAAAGGTCGAAATCTATGGAACGAATGCACCAGTGATCCATGTAGGGGCAGGGGTTCGACCTAAAGGTCATTTTATACCAAGACGGGGTCCCCAGTGATCTCTGGCTTATTAGGAACGGTAGCCTGCAGCGCCCAGACACAGAATATGCTACAATTTTATCTGTGCATGTCGCACGTAGCAAGATCACTTTCTCCATGCAACTGATGATCCATAGAGGGGCAGGGGTTCGATCTAAAGGTCAAAATCTATGGAATGAATGTATCAGTGGTCCGTGTAGGGGCAGGGGTTCGACCTAAAGATCGTTCTACACCAGTACTGGGTTGCCTGTGACATGCAGACACAGAATATACTACAATTTCATCTGTGCATGTCGCACGTAACAGATCACTTTCCCCATGCAACCGATGATTTGTACAGGGGCAGCGGTTCGACCTAAAGTTTGAAATCTGTGGAACAAATGTACCAGTGGTCCGTGTTAGAAAGAAATTTGTACTCTAACAAAATTTCAAAAAATTGATACTTATAAGTTTGTACTCTAACCAAAAATATTAAGAATTTTTAAAGGAGGAAGCAATTTTCCAAACACAGACAAATTAAATAAATAAATTAATAATAAATATATTAAATAAATAAAAAATTAAATAAATTAAACAAAAAACACTAGCCTGCAGAACTCCTTTTACGGCTGAAGTGCTAAAATGGCTCCATTCAAACAAATCAGTCGTTCAATCTCTTGCACTCAACTTCATTTCATCTCCACATTTAGGATAAACATACTTATCACTCATAATCCCTTTCATAACATACCAATTAATCTCTTCTTTGAAACCTTTATTTTCCAAATTATAGTAACATTTTATACAAGATTCATTCAAACCAACGTCTATTCTACCTTGTTTTACAACACTACATTCACCTTTCATTTGCTCGCACTTACTAACAACATGAGGAAAATATGAACAAAAACAAATCCACAAAAATAAAACTCAAATTAGAAAGAATTATTACAGATTAAGAAAAAAATATCAAATTCTTAAAGCATGTGCAACTGCGGCCAAAAATATTAAAAGAAATGAGCGTTTACATCAGAAAACTGAAGCAACCACAGAAACAGTATTCTTATTGGATGTTACAAAATTAATGCCGAAAAGCACCGATACAAGAGGTTACCAGATGACAAAATAAAGCGCTCACAATTGGAATGCTTGGTGCAACTTGGTAAGTGAGCTGAAAGTGCGGTGGGTTGATCTCCGGATTAGCCCAATTTTAAATTATTGCATAAAAGGAATGAGAAGGCATGAAAAAAACATAAGAAATAATTTAAAATTGTTAAACCTTATCAGAATCATAAATAATTTACTGTTTATTATAAGTAGATAAAATATAATATTTAAAAATAAAATAAAAACTTATTATAATTGAAAAATACATTAAATATTATATTGCATTTCTTTCAATACCTACTGATAATTCAAAAACATTCTACCAACTTCTTAAAAAATAAATTACTAGTTTATGTGTAAAAAAATCATTAAATATATAAACATATACAATTTTTTTTTTTAATGCTTGTAATTAAGCACTTTTAAAAATAAATTATTTTATATAATATTAAAAATTGTTTAAAAAATACCTGCTTGTAATTGAACAAGAGAGTAGTATCTTGAAAAAGAAGAGACAATTTGCAAAATGAGTTAAGTATATATTTAGTGCTATTAAAACATTTTGCCTCAGCAGTACTTGTGAAATCATTCCATTTTTTAAATATTTATCAATTTTGGAGAACTTAATACTGGAACTTCTTAAAACTATTTGTTTTTACTGAGAATGAGTAAAATGTCACTCATGCCCTTTTGGTTGGCATCCATTCTCTCTAAAATAAAGTATATATACACAGGTGAAGCCATAATTTTGCTGAAACTGATGATGTTGAAAATATACAAGACAGTACTAAAGAAGAAATTAATCTTGAAATTCCTTCAGCTATTGACATCAAAAGTGGCACATTTGTGCTTGAGTTTGTAAGTGGACCCAGAAAGAAAACAAACTTCAGATATGTTGTACACTAGTCACCACTTTATAAAGATGTGGAAAATAAAAGTGATATTTTTAAATATTTCTCAAGAACACAATACTTTATTCGGATTAAATGAAAATGATAGAACAAATGAGTTTGAACAAATTATTGCCATACTTCCACAGCTTACTCTGAAAATGAAAAACGTTTATATTTTTTTTATAAATTTGATGGAAAAACAAATGTATTTGAGCAAAGCTCACGAAAGGGAGTGTAGTGGAGGAGGTTTCAAGTTTTTGAGAACTTGATAAAAGTATTGCTTGGTCAATGTTTCTGACTGTATTCACCTAGAGATGCTCAAAACTGTTTTTCACAATCTCACTCGTTTAACTAATTTTTAAAATGAACATTAAGCTGTTACTTTTGTGCTGACTACTGCTCCTATTTTGTGCTTATTAGCGTTGCATTAAATTGTGATATTTCTCTTTTCATAAAGCTTTTTCACATATTTCTATATCATGGGTATTACTGTGTCTCATGAGTTACTGTATCGTATGAGTTGCTATAGCTAAAAATTAGCTTTACAATAATACATTTGTTAGTTGATTTAATTAAATTGCGCGGTGACTTTAAACTTTCCAATTAATCATAGTAACTGTAGTGAAAACTTTGATTTAAAAATAACTAATTTTTTTATTAGAGGTTAACCCCCCCCCCCCCCTTAAAGAAACAAAGTAACACTCAAAGATAAAATATTACTTAAAAACTTCAAAATAAATAAATTATGCCATTATCACTTAAAATTAAGTGTTTAAATAATTACAATTTGTTTCATTGATTATTGGCACAAAATTTTTTACAGAATATTAAAAAATGTAACTCACTAGAAAAATTGTGACTTGAGAATTTAAAAAAAAATGTTTAACAAGTATCAAAAAAAAAAAAAAAAAACTCAAAAGGTCACCTAATACAGTGCTGTAAATTACAAGAAATTAATAACAGAGTACATTTTTATTTTTAATCCAAGTTAATATTTTCTGTGATGTGAAACTTAAGGCAATTCATTTGAAAATCACACCCATTTAGGAAATACTGGCCAATAAGCACAATTTTAGATCTATATCAGATGATTTTAAGACACTTTTAGGAATATTTTTAGGTATTTTAAATTTTCTGATGTTTTAGGAACTTTCGAAGTTTTTAGGTGCTTAGAATGTTATGGGGAACTTTTAGGAAAATACTATTTTCTTCCCAATAGAAGGAACTTAACAGGTGCTATTTCATTTCAATTTATTCTTTATTAAGATAGCATAAATAAAATATTAGTTTCTGCACTTTAACGGCTTTTATTATTTCATAAAGGATTTATGGCTAGTAAGAATACTTTTAAATGTTGATTACTCCTCAATTTTTCACCTTTTAATGTTGACACACTCTGACTTCAACCAATATTTTTATTGTGAAATGTATAAAAAAATATATAAATTTTATGTAAGTAAAAAAAATTTCATTGTGAATGTTAACTAAGTTTTCCTGAAAAACGATAGGCTAGTGGTAAATTATAGTGCCAGGTAACCAGAATATATTAGGGAAACTGATTAAATTTAATACTCAAATCATATAACCTCTTTACTATAAAGCTGGATCATAAAGAAATCAACAAGGTTCCCACTCTTGACAAGTAAAAAATAGGTACTTTAATGCATTTATATGTTCATATCATAAAATAATTCAAGCAATATTTTATACAACAAAAAAAAAATATGAAAGGTCAGATTACATTAATATACAGATGTCAAACAACTAGAATTAGTAACAAATCATCTTATTTGATAAATGTACTTGTTTTAAATCCTGTATTTTAACTAAAATTGCACTTTTCTATGGAGGAAATAGGCTTAGTTTTTTCTAAAATCGATTTTTAAACAAGGAAAAATTACTTTAATGGGAAAAAAATAAGGACTTTTGATGTAAAATAAATGCTTTTAAGAGACCTTAAATATGGAAAATGAAAAATAATGGTTTTCTATGGACTGTGAGAACCCTGTTCAAGATCACAAGAAAAGCAGGCCTCTTTTGCTGAGCCACTTTACTTAGACAGGCTGTAGTGTAGCATAACAAATTACGAGCAAAAATAATAAATAAACTAAACACGAGTTACATTTAAACAAAATATTTATACTGAAAATAATCAAAACCGACTAGAAACATCACTTGAAAAGTTACATTTACAAGTTCAAACATTTAATCTCAAATTTATTTAACTTTCTGATCCAATCAAAATACTTTCAATGCATTACATGTGCATTAAAAACATTTGAATTTTATCCTATTCCATTGAATTGTATTTGAATTTTATCCTATTGTAAACAAATTCCCAGTGACTGCATAAATATGTGATTATAAAAATTGCTTATTTTTCTTTTCAACTATAAATCAAGCAGCAACAACAAATTTGAACAGAAAAGGAAATTTGGTACTATAATGAATAGTTATTTAATACATACACAGAAGAAAAAAATATTTCAAAATTATATTTAGTTTCAGTATAAAATTTAGAATCTATCCCGATCGCAGAATGAAAATAAATCAGCTAATAAAGACAAAAAAAATCTAGTATCAATAAAACACAAAATATAACCTAGAAATATTGTAACAAATTAATTTTGACTAGTTTCTAAGTTTGGAACGGCAATTTTACAAAACTATTTTAAAACACAATATTAAAAAAACTAAATTTAAGGTTTGTAAATTTTTAATGTTTTGACGCAATATATGTACATACATCTAAATTTTGGAATAGCACATTGTACAGGCAGAGATACTAGATCTTAATAAGAACCTATTTACTAAGCCTATTCAATTTTTAATAACAGATATAACTTTTGTATAATTTTTAGTTTCGTGACATGGAAAGATAAAAAAACTTTTTAAATGTCCTTCAGCTAGTTATCCATATTATAAAAACGATGTAAAATTTCGAACAATGCAACTTGCGTATTTCTGCGAATGTTTATGTTCTAGATTGTTAAGTAACATAAACTACACAATTATAAATAAACCATACAGGACCACTTAAATTTACCTTCAGGAGTACTGCCATTCATCAGTTCACCCTCTGTCAGTTGTCGAACCATGGCCATCTTTCGCTTGTAAACGAAGTGAAAGGTTGCTCTAAAAACTCTTGACAAAAACAAAAAGGAAATGACGTAACATCTTATTTACAGTACAGAAATTTATATACACTATACACTAAGTCAAAATTACACGAAGACGCGCACCATTTCATAACAAATAACAAAATACGCACACGACAATTTAATGATGCAAAAATAGAAATGTCGGAAGGTGCCGAATGCCCGGATGCAAACCAGCTGAGCAGTCTCCTCAAATTCACGATCTTCTTCCTTCAAGTTTTGAGAAGTAGGTTTCTTCTAGAGTCGTCTCAACATGAAACAGGAGATACATGCAGCGCCACTGTTTCTCTACCGTTACATTGTTTAATTTTATTAAATCCTCTTTGAACTTTAATGGATATTACACAACCCATAATGTTCAAAATTCCATTCTTTGAAATGTTATTAAAAATTTATTTTTGGAAACACATCACAAAATTTTTTTTATGATGGCGGTAAAAAGTGGCAACAAATGTAACCGTTGTTGATTGCGTTGTGCCAAAAAAGACCTGAATTGCTAGAATGTGTTTGATCATCAGAAATTATTTTTTTTACTATCATTTCGATTAAGAACTTCGATTGTTAAGTAACTGAAATAGTAAAATAGCAGATAGTACTATTTTCAAAGTACTATTGTTGTGTTTGTGTGTATATGTATGCAGATGTCTGAATTTTTCCAACTAAAATTTGATCTAAATAAATATTCTTGTTGAAAGATAGGCACTGAAATAAATCAATCGGCTGAACTTCCGTAAATCATAAAAATGATCCGAAATTCATTGTTTGATCTGTAGTAAAATAATATTGAAAATGGCAGAAAAAAGAGATATTGATCAAGTAACTGATGAATCAAGTGAGGAATGTATTGGGCCCCAGCTTTCGGAAGCTGCTCCTGTCAAAAAGCGGAAAATTTTGGAATTCGAGCACATGTATATGAAAAACATTCCTGATAAAGAAGCTTATGAAAAAAGTTACATGCATCGAGACATAATTACACACATAGCTGTTACAAAAACAGATTTTTTAATTACTGCAAGTTGTGATGGCCATTTAAAATTTTGGAAGAAAACCGAAGAAGGTATTGTTTTTGTTAAGCATTTTCGAGCACATTTGGGAAATATTCAAGCAATCAGTGTTAATTCTGGGGGTACTTTGTTGTGTACTGTTTCAAATGATAAATCCTTTAAGGTGTTTGATGTAGTGAATTTTGATATGATAAATATGAACAAAATAAACTTCTGTCCTGGATATTGTGAGTGGGTGCATGGTGCAGGTGATGCTATAGCAGCAATTGCTATATCTGTTCAGAATTCTAAGGAGATATATATTTATGATGGCAAAGAAATTGGTGACCCTTTACATGCTATTGAAAGTTTGCATAGAAGTTCTGTAGCTCTAATCAAATATAACCCTGTGTATGAAGTTATCCTATCATGTGATAAAAATGGAATGATTGAATATTGGTCTGGATTAAAAAAAGATTTTAAGTTTCCAAAATGTGCTAAATTTAATTCTAAACTGGATACTGATCTGTATGAACTTGTAAAACATAAAACTTATCCTACAGATCTTGTATTTTCTCCTAAAGGAGACCAGTTTGCAATTTTAGCTGCAGATCGAAAAGTTAGAATATTTAGGTTTTTAACGGGAAAGCTTATTAAAGTCTATGATGAAAGTTTGCAACAATTATCTGAACTACAACAAATCAATCCACAGCTTCCAAATATGGAATTTGGGAGGAGAATGGCTATTGAAAGAGATTTGGAGAAAACTGATGCATTTGATGCAGCTAGCATTGTATATGATGAAAGTGGATATTTTATCCTTTATGCTACTATGCTTGGCATTAAAGTTATCAATACTTTTACAAATCAGTGTGTAAGAGTAATTGGAAAGAATGAAAATATCCGACCTTTAAAATTAGCTCTTTACCAAGGAATTCCTAATAGATCAAAAGCTGCAGTTACTGTAGAAATGGAGGCCTCTGAAAATCCAGCACTTGACAATATATCTACTGATCCTACGCTATTTTGTTCAGCTTTTAAAAAGAATCGGGTTTACTTATTTTCAACCAGAGAACCTGAGGATACTAAAAGTATTGATGCTGAAAGAGACATATTTAATGAAAAACCGTCTAAAGAAGACATTATTGCTGCTACAGAATCCCTTAGTCAACAGCAGTTGTATCACAATTGTGTTATCCATACAACTATGGGAGATATTCATTGTAAATTATTTCCAAAAGAATGTCCCAAATCTGTAGAAAATTTTTGTGTTCATAGTAAAAATAATTACTACAATGGTCATATTTTCCACCGGGTTATCAAAGGTTTTATGCTACAAACTGGAGATCCTACTGGTACTGGTACATCAGGCGAATCAATATGGGGAGAAGAATTTGAAGATGAATTTCATCCTACTCTCAAACATGACCGTCCATATACTCTTAGTATGGCTAATGCTGGACCAAATACAAATGGTTCTCAATTTTTTATAACTGTCATCCCAACACCTTGGTTGGATAACAAGCATACTATTTTTGGGCGTGTTACGAAAGGAATGGAAGTATGTCAGAATATTAGTACTGTGAAAACAAATCCGAAAACAGATAAACCTTATGATGATGTTAGAATAATCAATATCACTCTGAAATAAATGGATTTCTGTAAAGTTTTATCTGAAATTAATAAATATATTTTTGCCAATATTAATTTATTTTACAATATTTTTAAAAAAATGTCTGTTAAGTCGTTGAAGTCTACCATACAAGCTATTTTGAATATGCAAAAATAAATTTTAACATATGTTAAATCCCTATCATTCAGAGTTAGAAATTAGGCCAAACTATTTTTCTTCAGATGCCAAAATGTTCTACTTTGGCACAGTTTTAAAATTATTTTTTTGTACAGCTTCAGTATGAATCTTTATTTGGCATGATCTGGTAATATTATTTTGTTTCTAGCAACCTCTAATCACTTCTTTAAGAAAGAATTAAAGAACTAAAAGACGCTTAAAAAAACTTTAGGAGGGAAATTTTCTGTTTCTACATTATTGTATTCATTTTTACAGTGTTGACGTGTGCTATATTTTGGTTTTTGTATGATTGATTGGGAAAGCAAACCATGTGAAAACTTTAGGAGGGAAATTTTCTGTTTCTAGATAATTTTATCCATTTTTACAGTGTTGATATTTGGTTTTTATGCATTTTTGTATTTTACTTCTATTTTTCAATTATTTTCCCACTAAACCTAACATGGTATTCATAAACACTTTTCAATGTGAAAAACTTGAGGGAAATTTTCTATTTTTACATTGTTTTATCCATTTTTACAGTGTTTACATGTGCTATCTTTCGTTTTTGCTTAATAATTGTTATAGAGTAACAGAACTTATATAGTGCATATAATGTCATAGTATTGTACTTTCTTATGCTTATGATTATCAGTTTAAATGTACCTCTAGTACTTAAGTATAATGTAAAAGATGCCGGCACTTATCGGTTATAGGGACCATGAAGCCAAACACGATTTGGGCCACAACAAATTTCAATGTAAAACAATATTTTTTGGTACAGATTTGATATAAAAAATTTGGATTTTTCAACTTTTTTTCGCGAGCCAGATGTGGCGCGCCTGATTTGCGCGCGCGAAATGTTCCGTGACGTGTGTTTCTGGAAATTCTGGCAACCCCACCCCTTTTAACTTTCTGATATCGTCGGCTGCGGCCATTTTATTTTTGTTTTGTTGTTGCTGTGTGTGTAAAAACGTGTGTGTGTGTGTGTTAAAAACGTGAATATCATACAGGAATTAAAGATAGCACATGTTAATAGATAAAATAATGTAGAAGCAGAAAATTTACATAGAAATAATGATTCTTTGATGACCGCAATGTGGAAACAATTATTTGTGCAATTTGGATATTTACACGTGTTTTTCTTTGAAAAGTTTTGGATTTCATTAAACTAGGTACTGTGTTTTGATTTTGTTGTCCACGTAGTTGTCGCACAAATAGCTATAATAGTTTAAATTTCTTCAAAATACAAACTTTTTCTACGTATCATTTTTTCTTAAATTTAGTTAAAGTACAAACTTTTTTACAAATATTTTTCTAAGTTCTGTTTTTTCTTAAATTTTGTTAAAGTACAAACGTTTTTATAAAATTTCGTATTTTTTCTAAGTATTGTTAATTATCGGCATTTTTATGCATTTTTAATTATATATGTTTATATTTGTTACACGCAATGTTCAAGATGGCATCCGTTAGGACTTTTCAAACACCGTAAACGTTGGCGCCATTCTTGGCGACAAAAAAAAATGGCAGATTTAGCCAAATTCTTTATATGAAATCTGTTCCGTGAATTTCTCGTATCGGATTATATTGCCAATGTTCTTGTTGGTAACAACTCGGAAAAGCAGTTGCTAACCCATGGTCCCTATAACCAATAAGTACCAAGATGTCTTATGTAGTGGAAATCTAAGCTTCAGACAGCCATAAAATTCAGTATATAATTAACGGAATTCTCAAGATGACAGACTTTTTTTTTAATAACTAAGGAGCTCTGCCCCTCTTCTTGCTGACTCGTTAACCCCATAACTCACAAGCTCTTTCTTGCCGCCTGCTTCGCAATAAAAATTCAACTTTAAACTTTTTAATAGTAGCCACTGGTCACTAAGAACAAAATTTTTAGTGGCCAAAAAATGTTTAACAAAGATAAGTGTCTAAAATCAAGTTTATATTGATATATTATACTCACCTGGCTGTTGAGGTATATTCATGGATTGAAATTACTTAAAATTATGTAGTTATATACTTTTATATTATATTTTAAGGACAATAGGCTAAACACATCTTATTTAAAGAAAAGGTAATAACACAGAAAAATTACAAAATTTGATTTAAATTCATTCAAGTCATGTAATTTCATTCCCTAGCCATGAAACAGACTATAAAAACTAGTATGTTTTTAAAATGAAGGCAGAAATCAGAAAATGGCTATTCCCATTTTTAAAATATGAAAATAAAATACTGTCACAGACTATACGAAAATATTAATAATAACAAATAAAGAATTAATAGGGTTGGGTGAGAAATACATAACATAAAATGTCTAAGTTATAAATTTATAAATAAGAGGATTTATAAAAAATTTCTTTGACATAATAACCCTAAAAATATAGGAATAAAAATAGGGAAAAAAAATGATTTTTTAAGAAATAAACACGAATGCTACGAGATTGATGTTTTACAGCTGAAATTTCCTTGGTTTAAATTCGCTTTGATTCTGCAATACAAATGCCTTTAAATTTAAAATATATGAAGCTGGGAATGTACAAAAGAATGTTATCTCTTCTAAACAAAATATTTCACCTGAATATTAAAAACAAAAATAGAATAATTCAGTCAGATGCTCAAGATGAAGATGGATGGGAGAGGATTATTTTAGCAGGACACCTCAATAGCAGCAGCCTTAAGAATAGTTAAAATAGTGGCATTTTTGTTTTGGAAAAAGAGACCAAAAGGGAAACAAATTTTCTTACAATAAAATGAACTTTGTAAACAGATTGGTTTATGTAAATTTCAGCTGGATTTTTTAAATTTAAAACAAAATTATTTCATAATACATGATGTAAGATGCAAGTTAATAATAGCATAAAATCTAATTAGGGATCCGCAACCGTGTGGCAATCAACCCAATCTACCGGCCGCCAGCTCAGTGAGATTGAAAGGATTTCGGTTGTCAAAAATGGCTACTTACTGGAATAATTTTGGTTTCCATGACTGCAAACTTGGTCACCAATGGCGACCTGGCCACCACAAATCTGCATCTACTTCGCAGATGTCATACATCTGTGTATGTGTGGAGGGTCCTTTGTTCGATGATGCTCACCAACCCTGGAGCTCAATTTGCGAGCTCTTTAAGTCTGGCTTGGCTAGTGTATTGTAGTTGTTGTTGCTCATTAGTAGCCGGAGTTCACTTAGCAGGCTCTCTCATTACGATTGTGTAGCAGACGCAGAACACCCGTTAAGAGTTTCACCTCTTGTTTGTTGACACTCATAATCCCAAGAACTTTCTTCACAAACTCTTTCACCCCATCTGCGTTGTGGCCATGAGCACATATTTACAATACATATTTGGCCCTCTGCTCGCATATTTACAATTTACCCCCATCTGTGTTGTGGCCATGAGCACATATTTACAATACATATTTGGCCCTCTGCTCGCATATTTGCAATAATAAGACATATTTCAAATCTAAAGATAACAATAATGAAAATATCAAAAACAGCAATACTATTGCAGTTGCAGCTCAGAATAATAAATTTATTTTTAATTCTTTAAATTACTGAGGGAGCCGGCCACTGATTGGCAACAATATTAAATAAATTATTTACACAACATGTTTATAGACTATGAAGTACAATTTTTTTTTCCTGATTCTAAAAATGTTTTTATATATGTTATCAATAAATCTTTCCTCCTTTAAAAAACGTTAATATTTTGTCTGGAAACACAATTTGGATATCTAAATGTAGCTTCTTCTCTTTCATCTGATTTGTCTATCTTAAACATAGTCACCCTGACAATACTATAGCAAATCACTTCTCCAGGTATACAAGACAAAATTTTATTATTTACATGATTAACTTTTTCGTTTTTAGGTGATAATATGATCCGATTCAGAAGATTACAACTGATCTCTGGGGGCGCGGTAGCCCATTGGTTAGCGTGCTGGCGTTGCACTCGGTAAACCCGGGTTCAATTCCAGCCACTGCCAAAACTGCCGCCGTGTTCACGCGGAGTACAATCACGTTAAACATGTGGGTTCGTAAGTCCTTCCGAAAGGTTGGTGGTAGGGAAAGGAGGGTACGGTCCCTGTGGATGCCTTCCCCACTGGGTTCCGATTTAAATTGGGTGGCACTTCCCGGCCGTCCAAACAGTTACCTTGCTCCTTTCTGGTAGGTCGGACGGTCTGGGTCTCAACAACAACAACTGATCTCTGTTACTTCATTGAAATTACTTCTGTATTCAGCTGTTCTTCAATTCACACAGAGATTCATTGATGCTGGTTCTTCAGTATGTTATTTGTTCTTTAAATCTCTCTCATAACTGCAAAGTTTCTAGAGGTTCTTCCCTGATGAGATAGTACACAAAGAAATGCCTCAACTGTATAAGCACCATTGTTGCTGCAGCTTCCTCCAATACAGCAATTGCTTCTTCGCAGTTTTCAGTTAATCCCATTGCAGTCGCTGCTTCTCTAAATGTACAGTAAATATCCATTCTTTTCATAAAGATATTCATAACAAGTTGCTCCGAAAATTCTGAAAATCAACTTTAAAAAGAATCTCTCTAAATCTTTTGGAGAAACGTTCACTACACATCTAAAAACACCGATGTCATTTTTTCTGGCAATCCACTTCTTAGAAGATTTTTTTCAGGAATACTTTTCTGGAATGTTTCTGTATAGTATTGCATTAGCAACTGGATCTACATTATTGAGATTGAACCAAGCCAACAACATTTTTTCATGGATGCCTTTGTATCTGATATAGCAGCTTCTTCATGCCTTTTTTCGAACATCATATACTGTTGACCAGGAAGATGCACTGGTAGTCTGACAACATTGTGGTTCCTGCCATGAATCTCATTCAAATGCCCAGCATCCTCCATTGGTCCAACGTATCAGTTATCTATATATTTCACTATTTCATTATTTTCATGCAGCTTGATTTCCAATCTAGCCCTATCATGATCTTTGTGAATGTACTTATGGATATACTTGATAGCCATGACTGAAGTACTCAACATTGATGTGGCAATCAAACTTTAAGAGGAATTGTGCGGCACCACCATGCAGTTATCTGAATAAATAACTTTTCCATTTATCTTACTATGGCAGACATAATTTTTTCAATGTTATGCCATCTTCTATATTTAAGAAATCAGCCTCCAGTCATATCCGTTTCAGAAATAAATTCTTTAGGAAATCCTTTGGAACATTCCTTCTTTGCTCCAACACAAAAGACCGTCAAAGTGAGGATTGTGCATCATGTACCTAAGTTGATAATAGGGAAGAGAAGGATCATATTCTGATTGGTTTTGCATTTATGAATTTATCAACATCTTCAGGTTGTAATAATTTGCAATCAGTTCGGAGAATAGCCAGTGTGTGTGTAGTAGACTCTTTTTTTGAAATTCTATAGTGTACACATGTGTAACAATAGAACGAAACACTTACGTCTTGACCAAGTCAGCAATGAGGTCATTAACTTTTGTCTTGAATATACACTGACTTCCAAAAGTTAAGCACACAATGAAAACTTTCATTTTTCGAAGCTTATTTGAATTTGAGTGGCTGAAAATTGCAGCGGATGTAGATGGCAGTATGCAAATATCGTATGTTACAGCCAATCACTATTAACTGTCCGTATATATGCTAATTAGGCAGTCGTTGAAGACGCCAGCATTCTGAAGAGTTTGAGGAGGTGCATTTAAATGCTGATACGAAGTGTTTGTAACTTTTGTATTATTATTATTGATGATATTAATTAGTGTTTCTATGGTTGAAAGAAGACAAATGACAGATAGTGAGCGCTGGCATGCTGTCGGACTCACTGAAGCAGGACCGTCAATCAAAGATGTCGCTATTTTCTTTGGCGTTGATCATTCGGTAATTTCTCGATTATGGAAACAAGTCAAACAGTTGTCCAGAGACCTGTGCCCAGTCGTTCAAGGGTTACTACCCCCTCTGATGATCGGTATATTGCTATAGTAGCCAAGTGGAATCGACGAGCGACCTCCACAACTGTTACATCCATGGTTGCAGCGGCACTTGGTAAGACAATATATGCCAGTACTGTGCGCCGAAGGCTCCACGTGAAGGGACTGTGCACATGAGTACCACGTTTTTGTGTTCCACTAACCGTCCAAGCCAGAGAGGCAAGATTAAAGTGGTGTCGTCAACATGTCAATTGGACTGTCTCAGATTGGTGCAACGAGTTCAAATTTGCCCTGGAATCAGATAAGCGTGTAAGGGTCTGGAGAGAATAAGGCACACGCAATCAAGTCAAGAACATCATCGAACATCACGCATTCAGAGGTGGCAGCGTCATGGTGTGGACTGGAATTTCAATAGGATATCACACAGAGCTGCACATCTTTAAAGGCAGTTCTGTGACGGCTGCGTGGTATCGGGATGAAATCCTAGACCCCATTACGAGACTCTATGCTGCAGCAGTTGGTCCTGATTTTCTCCTTATGGACGATAATGCCCGTCCCCATCGAGCTAACATAGTTGATGAATACCTGGAAAGTGAAAGCATTTCTCGTATGGAGTGACTGGTGTATTCCCCCAACCTTAATTTCACTGAAAACCTTTGGGATGCCCTCGGGCGTGCTGTCTCTGCACGTTTAACTCCTCCAGCCAGTCTCAGAGAGTTGGAAACTGCCTAATTCGAGGAATGGCCATTGCTCGCATCTGCGATGGTTGATCACCTCATTGAAAGCATGGAAAATCGTTGTAGAGTTTGTGTGAAGGGCTGGGGTGGTCACATACCAATGTAAGTTTGTATCAAAATAATTTCTTTTATCATATAGCTTTGTATATGTCTTTTCATATGATAAAAGAAATTATTTTGATATAAACATTAATTACATCATCGATTGGAAATCGAACTTGAGCGCCAATATTTTCCGCAATATCGTTAGAAATCATTTTCTACGAAACTCAAGATTGCATACATATAAGGATGATCGTATCAAAAGTGATAAAAAATTCATAATGGAAGCGTTGAAACAGCACTATCCAATAGGATACCTCAAACACCACTATAATGCTTTGCATTGCAAGGAAATTAATGCATTTGATAGTGATATTGGCAACACCTATTTTATATAATGGCAACGCATCGAATTGTTCGGCACTTTATATTTAAATTGATGAATGATCTGTCATTTGGTTTAACTTCTTATTTCAAACTGTCTCAATCCAAAATATTTTTCTCCACTTAGTCCATGTATTCACTTCTGTCATACGTCTTTTGCTTTGACGTTCCAAGGAAATATGGCCACAGGCACGTAACGGTTCCGTGAGTGTTTCCTCAGGAGTAATAGCTGGCTATAAACGGGAACAAGGGGTCACAATCCCCCTTGGTCATTTGTTATTTCCCTGTTGGCACTTATATCACCTCTCGATCTTTTGATTTTCTTATATATATATATATTACTAACACATATATAGGCATAAATGCATAGATGAGCGCCCCCCTCTACTTGTTGTTCACGAGCCGCCACTGTCCACAACCATCTTTTTCCGTCCATCTCTATCCTCCAATTATTGCCCAATATGCAGACTGAAATAGCTTATTTCCATGTTTTGGTTAATTTAAAAGAAATATTTTACATAATTAACCAAATGTTAGGAAAATTAACTATAATGGAAGAGAAAGATAATTCTTATAGTTAAAGGCCATTGAAAGGGGTTTGTGGCGATTGTGCGTCGCCGGGCCCCGAACCAGGGACCCTTTGCTTATAAGACCGACATTATACGATTAGAGCAAAAGCTAGCTTCTCCTCCCATCTTATAATTCAGGTACATGTTCCAAACATCTTTGCTCAGATGTCTTTTTGGCAGGAGCAGAGTCGTCTTTGCTGCCGCACACTCCCCTACCTGATAATGAGCCCGGGTCGAAATTCGGCGAGGAGGGGGGCCGCCTCGAAAGCCCCCGCGTATCCCCATCCGAACTTCAGTTGAGGGGCTGAAATGGCCGGGAGGCGTGTTGCCTCGGGCATGACGTCAGTCGTGGTCAACCAGGAAGGGAGTGGTAGGGCCTCTGCTCAGTGTGGTGCTGCCATCTCGTGTTGAGATCGTTGGAGTCAGAAGGTTTTTCGTGCTCGTATGTCCTGGGTAACCACTGTGGCGATTGTGCGTCGCCGGGCCCCGAACCAGGGACCCTTTGCTTACAAGACCGACATTATACGATTAGAGTAAAAGCTAGCTTCTCCTCCCATCTTATAATTCGGGTTCAAGGTCAAAGCATCTTTGCTCAGATGTCTTTCTGGCAAGAGCAAAGTCGTCTTTGCTGCCGCAGGTTTTAACATCAAGAAGATTGAAGTTGAGAATATGAAGGAGATTTCTTATGTGTTACGAAAATTAATATGTGATTACATTAGCAGGATACTAATTCCTATATTCCTGCTAATTATTACCATCCTATTTCCTCTAAAAAACCTTCTTTTAACACTTATTTTAATCGTGCTTTTAACGTGTGTTCTTCTTTTTCTTTTTTAAGTGACGAAATTGATTTTATTTTCAATCTTGGCTATGAGGCTGCCTATTCCTTTGAATTTATACATAAGGTTTTTTCCCATGTTCGCCGTAAATTTTCTCAAATTGATACTAAACTTATTTCTTTAAAAGATCGTTTGAATCATAAATCTAGTTTCCCGTACCATCCTAGGATTTTCCGTCCCTTTATTCAGTTCTACTCTGAATTTGGTTTCAGGCCTGCTCACCCTAATGTTTCTTCTTTAATTAACCGGATTCGGTCTGATAAGCTGGGTGCTAAGGATGACTTTTAAAGCTTTGCTGGGGTGTATGTGGTTCCCCTGTTGTCCATCGATGGTAACTTTATAAATTTTATATTGGCAGTACAAAACGTACTATTGGTATCCGTTTGGCAGAACATGCTAGGGATGTCAATGGTCGTAAACTTTCTACGGCCCTTGCTCATTTTGTTGCTAAAGAAAATTTCCGGCCCATTTTTGAAAGAACTTTCCTTCTTATGCGTTGTAATAACCCTCGTAATATTCTCCTTTTTGAGTCCCTCTTTATTTATGCTTACCGCGAGTCGATTTGTAATTTTGACCCCGTTCAGATTTTAAGTTATGCTTGGCGACTCATTCTCGACTCCATGCAATTCAAGTCTCTTCATAGTTATCTTTGACGTCATCCTCTCGGGGATTGGAGCTGATTGCCCCCATTTTTTTTAAAAAAAATTTGAATTTGAAAATTCTGTAATAAAATTGTAAAATTTTACTGTTCTTTCGTAATTTATGCTCGATTTTTTTAATCTGTGCAAAAGGTTTTGTATTTTTGGATTCTCCTTAGATAAACTTAAGTTTATTGATAATTGTATTTATGCAAATTTGTCACCTTTTCTGGTCTATATATGAACGATCATTCCTATTTCCATGTAGCCACTGATGAAGAGCGTATTTGCGCTCGAAAGCGCTCTGGCCTTTTTAAGTTTTGTACGTCTTAAAGAAGTGAAATAAAGACCTTCTATTATAATTGTGTGCTTGTTGTTTCTGCATAATGCTGAATTTAAAATGGTCAAAGAAAAACCGAAAACGGTCTCAAATACTAATAAGAATACTAACGCAGCTGTGAAGGAGAAAAGGGTAGGAAAAAAATAACCTAAAGCTGAATGTTTCTTTTATCAAATTCAAGGATAACTACTAGACGCTCCTCAAAAGATTAAATGAGTTGTCTAGTAACAATGTATCTAGTAAACTGTCAGGAGACATGCTAAAGTTGATACCCAAGGACGCTGATGCCTATAGGGCTCTTCAGAGTTACTTGTCAAGTGAGAAAATTCCTTTCCACAGACTAAACCTAAAAGCGGAAAGGCCAAAAGGCAGTTTTGAAGGAGCTACGAACAACTTTTGACATTGAGGAACTAAAAGAGATTCTAACAATTGATGCGGGCCTCAACCTAGTCAAGGTTTCTCAACTGTGAAACACAAAAACAAGGCCAGCTGCCCAGAATGCTGCTCTCAGTCTTCGGATGAGTCGGTCGGCCTGGGCTTTCGACACAAAAACAAGGATGCATCTGCCGATCTTTCTACTCAGCCTCAGGTCCACAGAGGATTGGCAGAAAGTGTACAGACTCACAAAAGTTGCTTTCATGGCTGTGAAGGTGAAGACCTCCAGAACCCATGCATTTAAAATCTGTTACCGGTGCCAGCAATTTAATCACTCGGAGAATTGCTCGATGCCACCTTCATCCGCAAATCGGCGATTTCGATCTTATCTGCTTGTCTTTCCTTGCCATCTACCTAATTATCAGCTTATTCTCCAAAGCGATCACTTTATTTTTTAGATCCAAAGCATTTTGCACTCTCGGTATTTTTTCAATGACTACTGGTTCAGCATTCTCAGGTACTGACATCCCCCATCTCAACACTCACAATCTCCGGCGCTACAGAAGAATCACTCTCCGCCATTTTTACTGGGGAGCTCACTACGACACAACCTTCACTCTCGGAGTCCATGCTCCAAATTTGAATGAATGAATGGTCTCTCAATATGTGTTCTCTCCCCGTACCGTGGTTATATATATACTTTTTCTCCTCCAGACAGTCCACGTGCCACACCTCTCTGGAACGCAAACTTTTCGTTTCCGCTCGATCCATAATCCTCTTCCTAATCCGGCTTTTGACAAGGAATGCAGACTTCTTGTCTGCGCGCGTCGACTATCCCCCGTGTTTGATTAATCAATTAATATTTTTTTTAATTTTTGGCATTACAAGGCCCACACAGCAAGTTATTTATTTTTTGTTTTAAGCTCTGGATACAGGAGCTCTTTTAGCCTTCAAAACTGGTTAATACCTTTAAACAATTATCATATACAGTAACTAATAAATTATTTTAAATTTCAGATGAAGTTTATCAATTTCTGTCATTTCTTCCAAAATAGTAAATGAGAGAAAATGGAGTATTTCTTTTGGGCTTTCTATTTTTTCAAACTAGATGTAACTTGTCGACACTGGTTTATATTGAGGATATTTTAAATATATAAGTATTGAGATGTTTACTAATTTTCTAATATTTCATTCTATTTTCAAGAATTTATAACATAGCCTGTTAAACAAAAATCAAATAATGGATTCATATTTTCTGCTTTCCACTGTTGAGAAGCAATGACATTGAAGGAAATCTAAGAATGATTGTCTAAGGTAGATTGGACGGCAACTTTATCTTTAAGCAACATCTTCTAGAGGTATTAGTAAATAGCTTACCAATTTTTATGTGGCACTATCAACAATTTTAAATGCTATGGAATGGAGGGGTGGGGTGAATAATAGGGGGGGGGGGAAGGGTGAATAATATATGTGAATAAAGAGCAGTTTTCTAATCATAATTAACTAGTAATAAATCGGTAACAAGCCAAGAGTTTGATGCCTCTTACTTAGCATCCAGCTCTTGACATGTTCCCTCCAAACAAAGAAGCCGAAGAGTTTTGTCCCAAGATCGTCTAATTTTATCATTTTATTTGTGCAGTAATTTCTTTGTGATTGTATTTATTGTAATAATCCCCCCCCCCCTCCCCCGAAAAAAAAAGAAAATGTAACATTTAAGAGTATGAAACAAAAATTTTCTGCTGTGTCATATTTTAGGTAGCTTGTGCCACAAGTCAATACAATTTTATATATGCCATTGACAAGAAATTAAATCTGCATTTGCTCTAGTATGTTATTATATAGGAATAGTTAGTAGTATTCAGTTTAACCATGGTGTTTCTATTCACTTTTAAATTTCTCATGTTTATTTTCTTCACTGCTGCAATTATACCTTCCTCCTTTACCTTCATATTAATCACCTCAGATAACTGTAAAAAATAATATATAAAATCTAACAACTCATTTTTCCTTTATTATAAAATATTTATTTCATATAATGCATAAACACACTTTTCACAATTATTATAACAGATTTAAAAAAATTATTGATTCATATTTGATATAGCAAATCTTATTTTCTGTTCTACAGAATTTATATTTTTAAGCAGAAATCAATAGTTCTCACATTTTACTGAATACATAAATAATATTTTTAATGGTTACTTTAAATGCATTATTTCGGTCATCTTAAGTGCTTCGAATGTATTTCAATAAGTTCATCATTTTCTCTGATATGTCAATATCATGTAATTTTCCGTTTAAGGCACTGAAGTTAGTTCCTTCAAACACATTTTTCTTGAATCTTAATGAAGGCCCAGTACTGAAATTAAAAAAATATTGAAACATTAAATGAAGAAAGATAATATTTTAAGTGTTAATTTAATTTAAAGTTTTTCAACTTATAATTTAATTTAATGTTTGCAGCATGTCCTAGATCACTTGCAATGCATTCTCTAAGCATTTCTCTCAATTAGACCCAGCTCATTTTTCACATTTCTACCGATTAGATCGCACAGCATTATGAAAATTTCAATTGGTAGATCTAAGATAATATATTTTTAATAATGTTCTAATAGCTGTCTCATTTTGTTGACAATTGCTATTAGGCACGTGTTTTTATATTTGCATAGTGTGCTCGAAGTACACATCAAGTTTTGTCCAAGAAAATTCATGCGTTCGCTCGTGATCTGAGAATTTGCATTTCGTGCTTATTTTTTGGAGGGGAGAGTACATATATACATACTGATAGAAATATCTCCAAAAATGTTTGAAATGTGTTCTGGATGTTTTTAAATGCACTTTTTGTCTAAATTTCGGGTAAAAAAATTTGTCAGTAACTTTCTCTGTACAATAGTGTAAGAAAATAATAAAAATTTTCTTTAGTTTAGTCCACATTGATTAATTATATTTCTAATCTAAAAAATAATACATTTTAGATGTGCTTAAATAGTTTGATTGTAAGTTAAATATCCATATCAAAAGAGCGGAAGTTTGTTCGCCGTTTCAATAATCTTGCATGATGTGGACATCACATGACTAAAACAGTGGTGTCTTTTGAAAGTGTAGAAAATCAGACTAATCTGACTAATGCACATGTGGAGGCAGCCTATTGATACAGCTGTGATTGTGAATACATTGAGGGGGGGGGGGGGGTATCAATGATTGCATATTCTAATTATCCATTTATTTCAATATTTATCATTTTTAAAAGAGTATTAAATTCTCTTTCAAATTAATTTTAATTAAAATATGTACAATTAAAATTATGACTTTTAAAGAATATTAAAATTTAACTTACAACAAAGCACATAGTTCATAAATTAATTATCAGATCTTTAAAATCCATACTTTAAATTAAAATACAATGCATAATTATCTTTCAAAATCATATTCACTCGAGTCTAAACGATGTTAAGTTTTAACGTTATTAAATGAAGTTTGTTTTCACCCAGTTTTTACAGTTAAATTGCGAGATTTAATTATTTAAATTAAGTTTAAATAAAATATTCGTATTTTTACTTACTTTTTAAAGAAGAGCTCAATTTTAGCATGCAAAAATGCAATTTTATTTTTAGATTGCCATCCTTCATGATCGTTTTTTTTTCACAAATGAAATATTTAGGCACTGTAAAATATCTATGTTTTCTGGTGATCACAAACTTTACTGCTAGTTTGTGGGACATTTTTAAAATTTTTGACACATATTTTAATCGAGCGACTCAATAATTATTTTTGGTTCTGTGGGTGAATTTTTTGGAATTCCACCTGTTACACATGGGAAGGGGGAAAAGGAATAATCTTACTGTTTTCTTCGGAAATATTGTATTAAATGATGTATTTTTCGATAATTAAAAATAGAAAATTTAATTTTTTAGAAATTTAAATTTATGATGGAATCTGTGTTACTTAACTATCTGTCAGCTGAAACAATCCTAAAAAAATATGGCAATTATACACTGTAGCTTAGTTCAATAATTTGTTTTTGCAATTTTTAATTAGAAATTTTAATTGTTCAAAATTAAAATTTACAAGGATTTTAAGCTAAGTCATTATCTATCAGATAAATCAAACCTCGAACAGATCCATCAAATACATGCCTCTGTAACTTGATTGAAATTGTTATCATTATTTTTTTCTTTCTTGAGGAGAAGAAGAATTATGTCAGAATCAATAACTTTACACACATTTTATAACGTTATATCCTTCTGATTTTCAACTTAGAAAGTTCATTTAAGTCACAATATAAAGCTCTTGTAGAGCTGTATTGAAATAATTTTGTCTCAAGTTTGTACAATGCTTGATTCAAAAGTTATTCCGTGTTTTGCAGACAAGCTTTCACACGAGTGAGTTGTGCATCTTTCATTTAGCTTGTCATTGCAAGTTGATTGCCCTGCTTGATACATATATATACAGATGTCGAGCTGCCTATAGTCATTGTCGCAATTTACAAAAAAAAAAGAAATTTCAATTTGGCGATTATGAATTTTGACAACGTCAAAATAAAAAATCATGGTATATTGCTCATGGTATACTAATCGTAATGTATACTACTATGTGTCTTTTCCAAAACAATGATCTTCGAATTTGAGAATTTATAAATCAAATAACATTTTTCAAATGAAAAGTCAAAATAAAATTTGGTGAGTAGAAACTTCATTTGGTAAATAGGTTGGAAAAAGTAATCAAAAATCCAGAGCATCCCAAACCAGTTGATATATGTCTTAAGCTGTAACTAATGCATTTAATTTTCAAATAGGAACTTCTAATTTCAGCTGTAGCATTCATAATAAAAAGCAAGGTACAATAAAATCAACTATACCATTGTGATTTCAGCATTATCCTCTCCATGAGAGAAGAAACAACTATAAACATTTCGACATCTAGTTCCATACTGAGGTCCATAGCCAGTAGCCTCTGTAAATGCATTACTTCATCATGCAAAGATGTTTCATGAAATAGACTCTCATAGATCTTCTGCAACTCCTGAGATGAAGAACACAATGATAATTTTAAAATGTGTTGTAGAAAAAGATGTAAACATTCCAATCTTTCTACATCAAAGGAAATTTCCCTCGAATAACAAGATGTTGCCGAATACCCTTCCCCTTGTTCACTACGCTCACCAATTACTATTTTTTATGTGTTGACATAAAAATTTTAAAAGCCATAAACATTATATTTTACTTCTCTAAAATCTGTTAGTTTCCATCATCATTGAATCTCTATGAAGCATGCTATGTAGTCAAAATGCATCTTTAACTATGCTTCTGTGCTCAAAAAACACTGCATAATGTGCACTTTAATAAGTACAACATCCATGATTTTAATACTATAAAATGCTTCGTATATAAAATATTTTCATAATATAAAATGTTCGAAAAAGAAACACCATTTTCCTAAAAACTTGTTAAGTGTCCTGAATATCTAAAAATCATTTTAAAAATGCCATAAAAATCTGCAAACTTCTTAAAAGTCATCTGAAAACATTCTACAAATAATCCCAAAGTTCCTGAAACTAAGTACCTAAAATCTCTGCAAAGTTCTAAATACTTGAAATCTAAAAAATGCCATATGACCAGTTTCTCCCCAAGTTATAAATATGTAATCCTATTAAAACACTGAAATGGCACTTTCTAAAATTAAAACACCAAATTAAAGAAATAGACACAAATTTAAGTTCTCAAAATACTAACGTTTATTAAAAATTTACTTCAAATTTAAAGATATTTTAAAACATTTTACAACTTTTTTACATCTCATCAAACAATTAAACAACATAAATAAATAAAATAATGACGTACTACTACCACCAATTGGAATATTACTAAACATCCCAATTAGTGGTAGTAAAAACGTTAGAATATTAAATTTTATTGAAAACAAATGTTAAATAATTAATTAAGATATCAAAATATTAAAATTATAGAATAATTTACCAAACGCGAATTTGGAATAAAAAGGAACACCAGTTAGCAAGAAAGGAAATTCAGAATATAATTAACATTTCAATTAAAAGTTAAAAATCCAAATCCAAATCCAAATCCAATCCAAATAAGAATTCCAATTACTTTTTAAAATCCAAAGAAACCCAGGTTCAGGAAGAAATTCATGAAGGCTTAAAATTTATAGAAGTCATGGGGTCTTACCCTTACCCAATTAGAATATAAACATATTTTAACTATTGAGGAGTAGAATTAAAAATGATTTCACCAAATGCTCCAAGATAAGCTGCAGAGATCTGCAAGAAAGGATTTCACAGGGAAAAGCCACCAAAGTTCTTAGAGAACAAACACCTCTTGAAGGGCAAAACACGGCATAGGAGAGTTATGTCCATCACGAGTCAGGAAAACAATCTCCGGCTGTATTCAATTCTCAAAAGGTGGTCAAGACAATCAGGAGGACGCAATTCATTCATTTCTCCCAACAAGTACCGCGATCTTCTGTCATCAGAATAAAACTCAAGGCATATATCCGCTTAACAAATTACGGAAATGTTGATTTCTCTTCTTCATATTAAGAGCTGAATAACTTGGTAAAATAAATAATTTGACGACAAAACTTCCTTAGCCGACATCGCATAAATCGCGGATCATCTTGGATCAACATTTAGATGACAGGAAATGGCAGACAAGTGTTCCAAATATCTCCATTCGGTCACTGAAGACACAACAAATCGCTGACTTCCATTCTAAACAAAGTACGGCAATCTAGACTGTAGAGAAAATTAAACGTTGTAACGAGTTGTATTAAAACATCAAAGGCGTTTATCATGGAAAAGAGGTATACATTTTTAAGCATATTATTGAGAATAAGAGGCGCAGCAATTTAGACGTTTGTATAAGGAATCGGATCAATAGAACATTTCGTTCCGATGCGATGGAACGCACACAGGCGCTGAAGTGCAAAATCAACTTTATAGGATTACGTTTCCAGCTCCAATCCATTTCCACCAATAAAGTGAGTGTTGTAGAAAACAGATACCTGCCATGAGACAACAGACGTTTTTGTTGTTGTTGTTGCTGTCGTGTCCCTAACATTACATTTAAGGAAGAATGTGTGCACTGCTTCTGTTTAGTCTAATGACCCGGGGCACCCGAAGGTAGAAGTCTGACTTCTGCCCCAAATAAGACATTACAACACCAATGCCCGCAGGCGGGACTCGAACCCGCAATCTGGCAGCCGAGCCGTCACGAGGAAACGCCTGCCTCTTTGACCGCTCGGCCACCACATCGGCAACAGACGTTTTTAATTCCACAAATGGAACAACAAAACAACTCTGTCAGTGACATAGAAATTTAAAAAAAAAAAAAAAAAAAAAAACTAGAAGAAATCATGACTAAAATTTAAAACTGGTGGTGGTCAAATTTGTATTATTTTATTCATTTTTGTCCTAATAGGCAGTAAATTTTCTAAAATTTCAAAATTTTGTGAACAGTATTTTCCAGCATCCAAAAAACTTGTTTTTGCTTTCTCGTACAACAATTAACATGCAAATAATAATAGTTTTCAAATTGATGTAACTTTTTCTAGAACTGAATTTCATAAGTAGTAAAACATTAATTTGCACAACATAACTCAAATAGAAAAATCGGTTTAGTTTAAAAGCATCGTCATGAGACAAATTACCAGTAGTGTGACTAAAAGACATTGGGCTTCAATGCAAAAAGGCCTGTATATATTTTGTATAAATAATATAAGAATATTAAGCACCATGTGGTTTTATCCATTAAACCGTAAGAATAAAATTGGTTTCTTGTCTGCTGCTATATAAAACTCACACCTCCATAAAAAATATTACCATGGAAAACTTAGAAAGTAGGAGCTTAAAAATAGTTTATTAAATTTTAATGTTTTAAAAAAAGAGGACAAACGTTTCTATCAAATGTTAACAAATTTCATTCTAGAGTGGTTTTCGTCTAGATTTAGCCCTTGCAGCCATCGATCGGTTTTAAGACTTCTATTTTTTCAGCAAATTCCAGCTAAACCAAGTAGTGCTGTGCTAATGCATATGGATATTGCTCCATGATATTTCTCCGAAAATTCTTTATTAATTTTAGTTTCAAAAACAAATGTTTTGGTGTTGACACAGTGGCAGAAATAGTTAGAAATTATATTAATGAACAATGCACTTCAGAAAAACTAGCATTCATATAGCATTTTACGATAACCAGCTCGGCAAACTAAAAAATATTTTAATATCAGTTTTCTAAATTTGTGAAATTTAAAGACAGGATTTAGATTTTTTAAATATATGATTATTTTATCATTATTAGTGGCGAAGCGTGATAAAATACTTTTGGGAGATGGAAAACTAGGGATAAAAATTTGCAAATAAAATTTCATGCTTTTTCTTAAAACCCTTTTTTAATAACCATAGGTTTTCTATTAGTTCCACTGAAAATTTTATTAATGTTTTATTTAAAACTAAATTTAATCCTAATAGTACCCTTCATAGTTTTGATGTTGTTTCTTTATTTCCTAGCATTCCCGTTGACATTGCTATTAGAATTATTGTTAAAAAATTGCAAAATCATAATTTTAAAACCCCTACTATCGACGCAATCACTTCTGCTTTGAACATTGTTGCGGAGACCAATTATTTTGGATTTTGTGATAATATTTATTTACAAACTTGTGGTGCCCCTATGGGTAGCCCATTATCTGGTATTTTGGCAGAAGCGGTTTTGCAAGAGCTCGAGAATGAAATTTTGCCTTTTTTGCCCCCCCCCCCTCTCTTTGGTGCCGGTTTGTTGATGATGTTTTTATTATTTGGGATAGTGATTTAAATGATCTCCTTCTTCTTTTGTCCAAGGTTAATGATTTTTACCCTTCGATTAATTTTACTGTTGAGCACGAAAATAATTGTTCCTTACCTTTTCTTGATGTTCTGGTTACCCGTTCTGCTGTTGGTTTTCACACTTCTGTTTACCGTAAACTGTCTTTTACTAATTCCTGTATTTCTGCTAATTCTTACCATCCTATTTCCTCTAAAAAAGCTTCTTTTAACGCTTATTTTAATCGCGCTTTTAACCTTTGTTCTTCTGTTTCTACTTTAAGTGACGAAATTGATTTTATTTTCAATCTTGGCCATGAAGCTGCCTATTCCTTTGAATTTATACATAAGGTTTTTTCCCATGTTCGCCGTAAATTTTCTCAAATTGATTCTAAACTTATTACTTTAAAAGATCGTTTGAATCATAAATCTAGTTTCCCGTACCATCCTAGGATTTTCCGCCCCCTTATTCAGTTCTGCTCTAAGTTTGGTTTTAGGCCTGCTCATTCTAATGTTTCTTCTTTATTTAACCGGATTCGGTCTGATAAGCTGGGTGCTAAGGATGACTTTTAAAGCTTTGCTGGGGTGTATGTGGTTCCCCTGTTGTCCATCGATGGTAACTTTAAATTTTATATTGGCAGTACAAAACGTACTATTTGTATCCGTTTGGCCTGACTGCCCCCCTATTTTTAAAAAAAAATTTTGAATTTGAAATTTCTGTATTAAAATTGTAAAAATTTTTTACTGTACTTTTGGTGATTTATGCTCGATTTTGAATATGTTAAAAATGTTTTGTATTTTTGGATTCTCCTTAGATAAATGTAAATTTATTGATAATTGTATTTATGCAAATTTGTTACCTTTTCTGGTCTATATATGAACGATCATTTTTATTTCCATGTAGCCACTGAAGAAGAGCGTATTTACGCTTGAAAGTGCTCTGGCCTTTTTTAAATTTTGTACGTCTTATAAGAAGTGAAAAAAAGACCTTCTATTATAGTTGTGTGCTTGTTGTTTCTGCTAATTGAAATCAGACGTGATGCCAATTTATTTATTTATTTATTTCATGCTATATATTTATTTAGGTTACAAATAAAATAAAATATACAATAAAATTCAGCAGTATTGGATAAATGATGTTGAACTAAAATGGGGATAAGAAATAAAATAATAATTTAAATCAAAATAGTGAACAATGAATGTGATATTTTTTTTTGCCTAAAACATTACACAGGCTGAATTATGTTGTACAGTATGCGAAAAAAAAACATATAAATTAATTTTTAAATTACAAGGTAAACTTCAATGAATATAAATCTGCATATAAAAGCATTTAGTCTATTATAGTAGATACAGTGTTTTCTTTCAGGGCTTTTTGACCGAGGGGGCGAATGAAATTTTAGCGGAGGGGACAAGCTTTCTATTTGCTCTATATAAATATATCTAAATGCTGTGTCAAATATAGGTTAACATAAAATGTCTCCGGGGGAGGGGGACGAATACTCGTCTCCGAGGCGGCTTCGCCCCCCTGGATAAATGATGGTATGCCTGAAGGAAACACTGAGTAGATTATGTCATTACAGCCGAATGGACCTAAACAGTGCCACACAGAAATTTTGGGCACCTATGCAACCAATGCGAGCCCTCGTACTACCCCCTATTTTACAAATTATTGATCTTTTTATCGTAAACTGTTTATGTGACACAGGGCCCCAAGCCTCCCTAACCCCCTATGCAAAGCACGCTTTTGCCCTTACCTGTTGGTGGTTTTTTACTGCCGGCTCCATCGTTTATCTGGGAATTTTACTGTAATAACTGAATTACAATGAAGATAAATTAATGACATTTTGGAATTTTATTACAGTAGAACCCCGGTTTTGAGTTCGCTGTGGAACCAATTAAATAACTTTATATGCGGGAAAATACAATACATGGAAAACTCCATTTTAATTAGAATATAAAAATCAAGGAAAGCATGTAAGAAAATAAATACTCACCAAGCTTTACTTTTTCACTTGTTAAAAAATTTCTGATTCACATAAAGAAAAATTCCAAGCGTATTATAAATATGTATATATTGCATTTACAGTCAATTTAGTTTTAACCCTTTGCGGACGGCGGCATTTCGGAACTACTGTGGTCCAAAGGGCGGAGTATTTCGCTTTCGAACTGTGCCCAAAGGACGCACATTTTTTTGCACTAAGCCTAACTCCTGAGAAAAAATCACACATTGAATACAGCATTCGACTTTTTTAAGGAATAAAGGAAATATTTATTTTGCATATGATGTATACATTCCACACAAATTATTTTTTATTTAAATATTAAAAATTATTAATTAACTTAATTAAAACAGTTATTTGTCACGAAGGAAATACAGAGGGTGTTTGTTCACACATTTTTGTAACGATTTTGACATTCTCCATGAATTAAATTTAAATAAATAATAAAAAAAAACTGACTAGCATCAAGTCGGAATAGGGCTTAATTATCGTTTGCATCATTAAAAATATTCTTTAAAATGTCGCTAGAAAATAAACAATGAATCGAAGGCTATATTTTTACGCTTTCCGACGAGAAATACTCTTATTAAGTTATAATACTCTTATTCGATTATTAAAAAAAGATGTGAAAAGTATGGTTTTAATATTTCTACACGTAAATTAAGTGACATAATTAATAAAAAAGGAAAGAAACGTCAAAGTTTACATTTGACTGGGAAAAAGGTAAAAAATGCATACCCAACAAAGGTTAGTTTAGAGAAAACAAGGAAAGTTTTGCTAAAAATTTTATGGTTATTGCTGGATTCTTTTATAACTGAAAACTTAAAATAAGGAAAGTTGAAAAAAATGTCAAAATTAACTCCGATTACTATCAGAAATATGTTTTAAAACCTGTTTTCAAAAAAGACATTCCATCACATTACCAAAACAATTTTCACTGCGTTAAGTTCCATCAGGATAAGGTTAACAGCCATACCTCTAAATCTACTGCTATATTTTTTGAAAAAATGAGAAATGAAACTGGAATTGAGGCTATTCCATTTAAATGCATCCCACCCACGTCCCCCGACCTGCCTCCTATGGATTACTGTTCATTTGGACCTTTCAAACCGGCATCCCGAAACATTGGATGGACTCTGGAAGATTGTGGTGGAGGAGTGGAACAAAATCAACCTTGATATTTTAAGAAAAGTTCTTTTACCTTGGAAATCAAGATGTAATATAATAGTTCAACAAAGGGGCTATCAGATTGAACATATTAGAAAATAATTCTTATCTTTGTTTACATATTTTTTTTTTCAAAATCATTACAAAAATGTGTGAACAACACCCTCTGTATATCCAAATGATTGTACTCAAAACTCTATATAGCTAATAGAGATTATCTACAATTTTTGATAAAAAAAATAGCGTTGTTATTAATTAATATGCCTTTTACGTATGATACATTTCAAAACATGGATTCACGCACAGACCAACATAGCTATCTTTGCATTCATAGAAACTGTCCCTGCGCTCATCAGAAATACCAAAGTTCACAAATTTTGCATTACTTTCATAACTATCCGGTTCGATTAGCATGTGAGTATATTCTTCGATGGGTAGAAAACGTCTTGACCCAGCCATTCTTTTATCCAAAATAACCTAATTCATACAGTACTGCACATTCCTCTAAAACCCAAACTTGAAAGAAAATACTCTCTTACAATCCAATAATTCATCAACGTAATCATTAAAATCAAATCAAAACGAGAACCCATACTCAGTTGTAACATAGCAAAGTCCGCGAGAAACAAACTGTTTGTTTATATTACAAAACCAGTTTGTTTACATTACTCTCTCATTGGGACCCCCTATACCAAGGTCAAGTATTAACAAAATGTGTTGTAAACGTTAGAAGGGTCATTCAGCGCCATAAGTATTCAAATAAATTCATAATAAAACGTGCATTGGTGTCCATCGTCCTTTAGGGTAAATATATGCTCGATGCGAATCTGAGTATTGTCTTTGAACGCAGTTTCACAGTCGACGCATCTGTCATCCGCAAAGAATTAATTAGAATTTCTTTCCTTGCCCTTAATACACAAACACACAAATTTCTGTGCTATAGCTATGCCACTTCTAATTTATATAAAACGAGTTAAAGCAAATATTAAATGAAAATCAAAGAATATAAGGTGAAAACTGGTAAATTGAAACATCAGGATATTTAAGTAAAATATCTCATATTTTTGAAAACTTTAGCAATTTTCTAAATAAAATTTTCCTATTAACTTTTAAAATGACTCTCCAGGTGATTCAGACATTGAACACTATGTTGGTAAGAAAAAAAAATAAAGAAAACCAACCCCTTCCATATAGCTTACACATGTATGTCAAAGAACTGCCATTTCCCAGGTAGTAGTTGTGTGCGCATTTTCTTTCGGTTCTATTTCTAATGAAATATCTTTTGTCGTGAGTAAAGGAAGATAGGTTTATCTCTCCTGAAAACCCTGACTGATGTTTAGAGGAAACAAGGCGTCGGCATTAAGCTTTGTGCTAGACAGAGCAAAAATACTTTGTTTACCCAGAGAATATTTTCTATATTTATTTCAGGTAATATATGTAATTAAAATAAAAGTTACTCGATCGTAAATTATTTGGATATATGCTGTCTTACTCGTTAATTCGCCATTGACGATTATTATTTTTTTTTTTTTCAAATATGACTGAAATCAGATATAAGTTTTTATACATTTACCATTTAAATTTTACTTCATACACAATATTTTTTTCCTTTTTTAACGTTTCTTTCTAATAAGGGCCGCTAAACCTTGGTGGGGCCCCAATGCATAGCATTGGCATAATTATGCTACTGACCGACAGGGTGGCTGAGAGGTCAAGGCAAGTGTTTCCTCGTACGGCTGCCGGGTTGTGGGTCCCACCTGCGAGCATGGATGTTGTGTTGTTGGGAGTAGTGTGTTCCGTCCCCACTGGCGCGCCAGGGCAACGTCATGTGACGGCTAAATGGTTCACGATGATGGAGTGATTTTCATTCCGGTGTAGGCAGTACATACCATTTTGAGATATTTAACATTTTATGTTGGAATACTTGGAAAACAGGAAATTTATCAATATCACTAATTATTAATTTTAGTCAAGGATAAATGGAACTTTTATCACCGTGATTTTATAAAATATTGGATAGATGCAATTGTAAATTGAAATTCCCTATGGTGGAACTGATGGCCTGGAATACTGGTATTGTATCTTTCTATATTAAAAAAAAAGGTATCTGAAGTCGCCGCTACTCGACAGATTTCTTGTTCCTAGAGTTTCTCTGCTTCGTACCGTAAAAACTATAATATACTAAAATATAAAATTTGGTACACTTGCAGAAAAAGTTTTGGGGAACACAGCTGAGAGAAACAGTTTTTCGATATATATTTTAGTTTTAGAAATATTTAATGTCAAGGACAAAATATTTGAGCCGCGAGTTTGTGTCCTAGACAGACTAACAGCAGGCATTAGTTAAATGCATAGTTAAATTTTTGCCCTTTTTTAAATTTCGATGTAGTTTAAAGATATTTTACTTTTCATGCACTTTTTAAGTGAAAAAAGGTCTTTCTTATTGACACGTCTGTCGATTTTCTCTGTCTGTTACCGCAAAAACTATAGCATACAAAAATATGGCACATTTGTAGAGAAATAATAGGGTAATACTGAAATTAACTGTTTACCGATTTAAACTTTAGTTTGGCTTAAAATAGCTTGCGAAGTGAGCTTTGCGAGTAGGAGCCGAAGCGAGTTACGAGGGTTGGCGAAACATAGCGAGCAGGGAGCGGAGCCTCTAGTTTAACTATAAACATTCTTTTGGTGGTAAATAAATGTAATTAGTTTCATAAATAGCCATTTTGCTTTATATAAAACCTGATATTTTGTTATCTGACGTATAAATTTAGGACAATAATCGTACAGGCATTCTAAATAAAAATATATAAATGTTAAATTATTTTTTATGTTTACTAGTTCTAAAACAAAGGTAAATGGGTTAATATTGAGATATCGTAATTAATCAAAACAAATTTTTTGTTACATATATTTTTGCCTTCCCTCGATAATACGTATAGAGAAAGTATTGTGGCAGGGTAAAAAATTCGACTTGGAGTTTTCGGCAGAAGGGAAAGTTTCAAGTCTTGAGCTTTAATCGGCCATTTTTGAGGTGATGTCTGTGTGTGTATGCTATGTATGTATATTAATTGTAAGTATGTGTGTGTCCGTGGCTTCAATATCTTATGAACGAATGGGGCGATTTCATTAGAAAACGAATGACAAATATTAAATGCTTGTGTTGTTTCATATATATTTATATTAATGTATTACTTTCCTTATATACATAGTATATAATGTATAAGGAAAGTATTGTGACGGGGTCGAAAATTCGAATTCGAGTTTTCGACGGGAGAGCACGTTTCAAACATCCCTGATCACGAATAGAACATTTCTGAGGTGATGTCTCTCTGTGTGTGTGTGTGTGTGAAAGTGTGTGTGTGTATGTGTGTGTGTGAAAGTGTGTGTGTGTGTAGGTGTGTATGTAGGTGTGTGTGTGTGTGTATGTGTATGTGTGTGTATGTGCGTGTATGTGAGTGTGTGTGTGTGTGTGTGCGTGTGTGTAGAGGCAATATCTCACGAACGAATGGAGTGATTCGAATGAAATTTGGTACAAAAATTACGATCCGTAAATACTAGAAGCCTATTATTTTTAAACACAGAACCCCCCCTAAATTTTCGAGTGCAATTTTGAAAAAATCATCAAAAAATCAAAATCTTTAATAAAATTACGCAAATAGACCTTTTTTATGTTATTTTTCCTCAGAAAACGATTGACATAAACTTTAGAACGCTAGCATGAATCGTTCTCGAGGTATTGCACATTTTTCAGATAAATTTATTAAAAATTCCCATAAATTAAAAAAATATTAACTGTTGAGAAACATGTTCACTTTTCATATATAATACCATGCGATAAAGTTGGTAACATCATTCTCGTAGATCTAGCTCGTTCCATTCATGAGAAAAGATTCTTTGAGTAATACTTTTGTATTTAAACGACAATAGTCATTTATCTGCTATAAGAATAACTTATTTCTCCGTCCATAACGCTTGGCGAGATTTTGGCTGAATGTCACCAACTTGGCGACTTTTTTAAACGTTGGCAAATTAACGAAAATATCGCCAAATGGATATAAATGAAGATATATCAATGAAAATGACGACTATTTGACGAAAATTCAATATCTTGGAAAGAATATAAGTGTCTACTATAAGAATAACCTATTTGTTTTTACTGTAAAAGTAGTAAATTTATTGCATTATATAAGGAAAGTCATGTGCTGCCCACATCAGATTTATTTTAATTACAGCAGAAATATAAACTTATCTTTTGAGTAGAGTTATGACTGGCTCAATCTTTCTGGCACGATTAATGAATAGCATAAAATATATGCAAGATATAATGAATATTATTCAGTACCCATAAAAAAATTGATTAATGTGTCAATACGTGCTTCTTAAATTTTTATATCATAATTTGTATATGACGATACAGAACAAATCTTATGTAGGCAACACATGATTCTCCTTATATAATGCAATGAATTTGCTACTTTTACAGTTAAAAAAAATGTTATTTTTACAGTAGATACTTATATTCTTTCCAAGATATTGAATTTTCTTCAATTAGTCGTCATTTTCATTGATTTAGCGTCATTTTTATCAATTTGGCGAGATTTTCGTTAATTTGGCAACATTTCAAAAAGTCGTCAAGTTGGCGACATTCCGCCGAATTCGTCGCCAAAATCTCGCCAAGCGTTATGGATGAAGAAATAAGTTATTCTTACAGCAGACAAATGACTATTGGCGTTCAAATAAAAAAGTATTACTCAAAGTATCTTTTTCCATGAATGGAACGAGCTAGATCCACGAGAATGATGTCACCCAATTTATCGTATGGTATTACATATGAAAAGTGAACATGTTTCTCAATAGGAAATATTTTTTTTTTATATGACTTTTTGATAATTTTTTTGAAAAATGTGCAATATCTCGAGAACGGTTTGTGTTAGCGTTCTAAAATTTATGCCAATCGTTTTCTAATGAAAAATTACATAAGAAATGTCTATTTGCGTAACTTTATTAGTGGTTTTGATTTTTTGACGATTTTTTCAAAATTTTATTCGAAAATTTAGGGGGGTTCTGAGCATTCGATTGCGTATAAAAACAATAGGCTTCCAGTGTTTACGGATTGTGAATTTTGTACCAAATTTGGTTCGAATCGGTCCATTCGTTCGTCAGTTATCGTCTCTACAGTCTCACTGACACACACACACACACACACACACATACTTTCACACATACACACACACACACACAGACATCACTTCAAAAATGTTTGATTCGTGATCAGGGATGCTTGAAACGTGCTCTCCCGTCGAAAACTCGAATTCGAATTTTCGACCCCGTCACAATACTTTCCTTATACATTATGTATATAAGGAAAGTAACAAACTTGTCCACAGCTTACTGGTTGATATAATTTTAGCAGCTCATCCTATTTCAAAGTAAATTTCATAAATGTTTGATAGTTGGTTGTGTATTTGTGTTTTAAATAGAATGTGTCGAGTATCAATAAAAGCTCCTATTTATAGCCATTCAACGAGTAACTAAAATTATAATTTTGGTATATTTGTATTTAAATTATAATTTATTATATAATTTTATTAGTCATTAATAGTGCATACATTAATTTTATTAAACCCCTCACATTCTTGAATGTTTTGTATTATGACACTATAAAAACGTCAATCATAAGAACAAAAATACTCTACAGCTGAAGAGATAGGATATATATATATATATATATATATATATATATATATATATATATATATATATATGTATATATATATATATATATATATATATATATATATATATATGTGTATATATATATATATATATATATATATGTATATATATATATATATATGTATATATATATATATATATTTATATATATATATATATATATATATATATATATATATATATATAATATAATACAAAAGTAATCAGATGAAGAAAACGTAAGCATACATAAGTATGAAAAAAGGCTTAACGTAGATGGCGCAATGCTGCACAAGTACGTAAAGCAGTTATATAGCAAATAAAAGTATGAAGGAAAAAATGGGAATCAAGCCAACGGCAAAGCATAAATGGCCGAGGGGGATTGTGACCCCTCGTTCCCGGTTATAGCATGTTATAGCATGGTATAGCATTCCCGGTTATAGCATGCTATTTAATAATATTGACATTGATGATCTTCTTATTATTTTATTGGAGATTTATGAGATTTATGAATTACATGAATATATTATATTAAGTAAATATAAAGCCATGATTAGGATTGTTCTGTTCGAAAATATATTATTTAACGGGACCAACTATTATCAGCAAGTCAAAGGCATTCCAATGGGGGGAGGATGTTCTTCACTCCTTGCTGACATCTACCTGAATAAATTCGAGGAGGGCACTCACATATTAAATGAAATACCATACTTTCGTTTCGTGGATGACATCCTTGTGGGCCAATACGAACAAATGCCTGAATTTGACTTCAGTTTCTACCCTGATAACTTGGATCTCATAGAAACACACATGGAAAATAGAGATCGGGTTGATTTCCTGGATATTAGTATCCTTTACGATAAAAACAATTGTTTATATACCATTTTATACGACAAGAGAAATACTTTCAAGACCAGCATCAATCACGTTATCGATTGGAACTCAAATTTGAGTAAAAATATATTACGAAATATTATAGTCAATCATCTGATACGCAATCAAAGAATCCATACCTTCAGAAAAGATCGAACTGAAAATGACAGAAGAATAATGCAAGAGGCGATCAAGAAACATTATCCCGCAAATTTCCTTAAACATTATTATAATACTGTATACAACGATGTAAAAAACGCTTATTTTAAGGATATAACTTGTACACACCTATGATGGTAACTGTGCGATTCACCTACACGGAACTTGCTGATAGCGCACCCTAGTGGTAGTATAATGCTATATATGGATTGCACTCTCCTTTGTTAACGACTCTTGGCCTTTTTCATTATGTGTTTTACTTCGGTTTTGTACTTCGGACTTTTCCTCGATTCTTGAGTTTTGTACTCACTTCCACGGTCAGTGTCTTGTGCTCGACACCATTTCGGAGGTCAAGTTTCGGCAAAGTATTTGGTTCCGGGAGTGTTACATAGGTGTAATAGCATGCTATAACCGGGAACGAGGGGTCACAATCCCCCTCGGCCATTTATGCTTTCCCGTTGGCTTGATTCCCATTTTTTCCTTCATACTTTTATTTGCTATATATATATATATATATATATATATATATATTTATATATACACATACTAAGAAACAACATACATAAATTTAACTGCCGCCTAGGTAAGGGTCTTTGCACTGACTAATACAACAATAACAAATCTGATCTTTACGTTATGTAAACAGGCCAGGTGAAATATTGCAGTATAAGTCATTTATAACTGAATTTATTTAGCATAAACAAAATAATCCGAGATTATTTTTATGTTGACAAAATTTAAAAAGCGCATGTGCAAGGTCTGCACACAGATGCAAATCACCCAAATTGGATGGGCGACAATTCTCAGTTCAAGCTATCCAAAGTTCGCAATAACCGCAAGCAAATTCGATGATAAATACGAAATGGACTGTACGGATGAGATTCGTCATGATTAACTTCTAACCTTGGGTGGTGAATACGGGTGTAAATGTAGCAACTGATGCAAGAAAACCATTGTTGAAATGTTCCTGGAACAACTTGAATGATCCTGCCGATTTACGTTCATTAATTACAAATATAATCCAGATAAGATCCGGATAATTGATTCATTTTTGTTACATTTTTTACGATTTTTTTTCCCTGATTGGTAAGTTTTGCTTGGAATTCAACAATTGTTTCTCATATGTTGCCAAATGAGAAAGGCTAAAATTTACAATATTTAAATAGTTGCAGTAAAATTAGCCTGTATATTGGTGAAATAGATTAATCACATCTATTGAAATAAACTATGTACATAATAATTAGAAATGAATATCATGTACTTATTTTATTTAACTCATGATGGGGAACCTAACTTAAATTAATATGCTGAAAATTAAAGTAAGTGTTTATTCCTTCTGAAATTTTGACGCGCACACAATATTTAAAATTTTTCATTGTTAAAAATATGTTTTGATTTTTGAGAAAGAATTGAATGTTTATGCATGCAAATGATAAACTTTATGTATTAAAAATTATTCATTCGGGTATATAATGTATAAAATTTCAAATATTGATCTTTCAAGTCAGAAATGAAGAATCTTAATTTAAAGCAGAGTTGCGAAGAATATTGAAATGAATAAAAATTTTATTTCAAGAATAAATTTTAATAAGAAAGCACAAGGAAAGCATACTATTTCTGAATGAGAGAGACCAGTGTTTCTTTCAGGACTTTTTGGCCGGGGGGATGACATTTTAAGGGTGGCAAGTTTTCTATTTTTCCTATATAAATGTATCGAAATGCTGTGTCACATAAATAGAAACTAGGTTAACATAAAATGTCTTCGCCCCCCCCCCCCCGAGACATTTTATGTTAACCTAGTTTCTATTTATGTGACACAGCATTTAAATATATTTATATAGGAAAAATAGAAAACTTACCCCCCCCCCCCTTAAAATGTCATTCGTCCCCCTCCCCTAGTCAAAAAGTCCAGAAAGAAACACTGTTCGAAAGACCCATAAATAATCATTTCAGATGCAATTTTAACATCAGAAAACGAGTAATATCAACCTGAATGACTTTCGAGATCTTGCACGTTTAAAAAAAATCATAAAATAAAAGCAGTTGGTATCGTCCAATATGTTTACTTTCCCTGTGCAGTATTATGCAAAAACTATGTCACCATCATTCTCGTGGATCTAGTTAGTTTCATTCACGAGCAGTGTTTCTTTCAGGAGATTTTGGCCGGAAGGGCAAATGAAATTTTCAGGGTGGCGAGTTTTCTATTTTCCCTATATAAATTTATCACATAAATAGAAACTAGGTTAACCTAAGATGTCTCCGGGAGGGCGAATCCTAGTCTCCAGGAGGACTTGAAAGAAACACTGAGAGAGACTGGCAATAATAAAAAATTTAAATAAATAGTAGGATGAAATATAATATATAAATTACAGTATTTTAATTCTAATCCGAAAATTTTTTACAATTTTGCCGTCAATTATTACTTTCCTTATATACATAATGTATAAGGAAAGTATTGTGACGGGGTCGAAAATTCGAATTCGAGTTTTCGACGGGAGAACACGTTTCAAGCATCCCTGATCACGAATCAAACATTTTTGAAGTGATGTCTGTGTGTGTGTGTATGTATGTGTGTGTGTGTGTGTGAAAGTATGTGTGTGTGTCAGTGAGTCTGTGGAGACGATAACTGACGAACGAATGGACCGATTCGAACCAAATTTGGTACAAAAATCACAATCCGTAAACACTTGAAGCCTACTGTTTTTATAAACGTGATCGAATGTTCAGAACCTCCCTAAATTTTCGAATGAAATTTTGAAAAAATCGTTAAAAAATCAAAACCGCTAATAAAGTTACGCAAATAGACATTTCTTATGTAATTTTTCATTAGAAAACGATTGGCATAAATTTTAGAACGCTAACATGAACCGTTCTCGAGATATTGTACATTTTTCAAAAAAATTATGAAAAAGTCACATAAAAAAAAAAAAATTCCTATTGAGAAACATGTTCACTTTTCATATGTAATACCATGCGATAAATTGAGTGACATCATTCTCGTGGATCTAGCTCGTTCCATTCATGAAAAAATATACTTTGAATAATACTTTTGTATTAGAACGCCAATAGTCATTTATCTGCTGTAAGAATAACTTTTTCTTAGTGCATAACTCTTGGCGAGATTTTGGCGACGAATTTGGCGGAATGTCGCCAACTTGGCGACTTTTTTGAAATGTTGCCAAATTAATGAAAATCTCGCCAAATGGATAAAAATGATGCTAAATCAATGAAAATGACGACTAATTGTCGAAAATACAATATCTTGGAAAGAAAATCCTATTACTTTCCTTATATACATAATGTATAAGGAAAGTATTGTGACGGGGTCGAAAATTAGAAATCGAGTTTTCGACGGGAGAGCACGTTTCAAGCATCCCTGATCACGAATCAAATATTTTTGAAGGGATGTTTGTGTGTGTGTGTGTGTGTGAAAGTGTGTGTGTGTGTGTGTGTGAAAGTATGTGTGTGTGTGTGTGTGTGTGTGAGTATGTGAAGACGATAACTGACAAACGAATGGACCGATTCGATCCAAATTTGGTACAAAAATCACAATCCGTAAACACTGGAAACCTATTGTTTTTATACACAATCGAATGTTAAGAACACCCCTAAATTTTCAAGTGAAATTTGGAAAAAATAGTCAAAAAATCAAAACCACTAATAAAATTACGCATATATACATTTCTTATGTAATTTTTCATTAGAAAACGATTGACATAAATTTTAGAACGCTAACATGAACCGTTCTCGAGATATTGCACATTTTTCAAAAAAATTATCAGAAAGTCATATAAAATAAAAAAAAAATATTTCCTCTTGAAAGACATGTTCACTTTTCAGTAATACCATGCGATATATTGGATGACATCATTCTCGTGGATCTAGCTCGTTCCATTCATGAAAAAAGATACTTTGAGTAATACTTTTGTATTTGAACGCCAATATTCATTTATCTGCTGTAAGAATAACTTATTTCTTTGTCCATTATGCTTGGCGAGATTTTGGCGACGAATTTTGGCGGAATGTCGCCAACTTGGCGACTTTTTGAAATGTTGACAAATTAACGAAAATCTTGCCAAATGGATAAAAATGACGCTAAATCAATGAAATGACGACTAATTGTCGAAAATTCAATATCTTGGAAAGAATATTAGTATCTACTATAAGAAAAACCTATTTATTTTACTGTAAAAGTGGTAAATTCATTACGTTATATAAGGAAAGTCATGTGTTGCCCACATCAGATTTTTTTTTCTTTCTTGTCACTTCCAGGTTTCTTTAGAGCAAAGTTCGGATGGACATTTTTATTACCCATCTTCTTTCTGTATAGTGGGAACTCTAGTTATGGAATCTCATTATTTGCTATGATACTATATACTGCTCTGGAATCTGAAGTTCCTGTCTAATTAACTTTTATTTATGTGTGTATTTTGGCAGCTTGGAGTTTAAGCAGAGTTAAATAAAAATGAAAAATGTTTACGTATATAAATGTTTAAACAAAATTTGTTGACACCTTTCTGAGTGTACGATAACAATAAAATAAGATAATTAACAGAAAAATTGCTAAAACAAATATTTATTTGTAGGTTACAGAATTAAATCTGACAAAACAAATATGTATGATTGTACAACTTTCCAGTACTTCCTTAAAGAAAGGGGCATAAGCAAATTGTGTGACTACAGTTGTTTTGAAGGTGTTATAAGACATTTTCCTCAGGTAAGAAAGAGTGTGCTCTTAACACTAAGATACAACTGTGAGGTGAGAACAAAGAAATAATTGAATAAATATAGATCTGCAGCACCCAAAGCAAGAATTGCTAGTGGGGGTAACCGCCATTTAAATTGAAACCCCAACCATAAGCATATCCACTCAGGCCAATAAGGCAGCCTCAACCCTAGCCCAGACATTACACCAAGTGAAAGAAATGAAATTGAAGAGTCACATTGATATGAGATTTAAAATGAAATTGTGGAAGGAAAATTAAATCCTTTAAATTACTGACAGAAATAAAGGAGCAATAATGCTTTTAAAATGACTAGAAAAATTATACATACTGAAACTGTAATTGTTTTAAGCTCCATCTTGTAATTTTCAAACTTTTCTTTGTAAACTGCTCGCCTTGAATCTGTCACACGGCAGTATCTTTTGAGATATGACAATGGACATTCATCTGAGAAGAAAAATAGTAGGGTACATGTCGGTAAAACTTTATTACTTTTTCAATATTATAATCACTTATCAGGATTCACACTTATTCGAATTTTACGCATACATCCGGGAAACCTTGAAAATAGGAAGTCGCAGATTGTGCAACTGCGAGTCAGAAATTGGCTTGTAAATATTGTAAACATTAGGGTTTGAAATATGACGCACACTTATTATTAATGAAATGCAGATATATTTTTAGAATAATATTATTAAAACATTATTTATTTAGGCATTTTGAATGATTTGGGCTCATTTGAAATACTTTTGGAGAGCATAAATTAGAATTTGATATATTTGCATCTCAAAAATTTTTCTACTGACTCACAATTTACATTGACTGATTCATAATTTTTTTCACTAGCTAGCAGGTGAACTCATAAAATTCCAAGTGAAATATAAACTCTGACTTATGATCTATTTATTATTTATTGTCATATTTATGCTACTGTTACACAATATTATTCCACTGTTATATAATTACAGTACAATATCATTAACACAAAAAATCAAGTGGATTGAAAACCCATTTGTATTAAAAGTGATTTTTCTATTCCCCCAAAATAAAACATGTTGTAATTCATACGGGATTTGAAGGGAATTGCAAAGTCAGTTCAAGGTAAAATTCACCTTAAGTGTTTTCTTTAATGAAGTTCATCTCTATAATTATTTTTAATACTTATGTTAAAATTAGTGAGTACCCATCACAGAAAAAAATGCTATGTGTTGTATCCCAAGGAGTTTAAACAAGAGTCCCCATTTAAAATAAAAATCTTGAAGAATAGCCACAGAATATTTACTATAATAATATTTATTATCTCTATATTAAAAAAAAAGTAGCTGCCGCCGCCGGGACTGTTTGACAAATTTCGCGTTTCTCAAGTTTCTCTGCGGCGTAACGCAAAATCTATAGCATATAAAAATATGAAAGTTAGCGCATTTGTAGAGAAATATTAGGGGGAACACACTGATACGAGGCCCACGATGAAATTTTTGTGACAGGGCAGACGATATGCGCTAGAAAAAAAAATTATTGGGTCGGATATTCGAATTTGAACTCTTTTATGTCCGCAGACGGTAATTTGTGGCAACAATTACAATTTAGCTATCGTAAAATACATTTTGAAAGAAAAGAAGATGGAGTTGACGTAAAAGTATTATCGAGCTATGATTTTCTACGATTTTAAAGTGGGTCTAAATCAAGAAGAATGTCTTCAACGTCTACAATTAGTATATGGAAATGATGCTCCATCTCGTGCCACTGTATTCAGATGGTTTACAGAGTTTAGAAGTGGTCCAAATTCTTTCCTGGATGAAGAACACACAGGAAGACAGACCTTTGTCAGTTGTAGTCCCAGAAAGTGCGTCAGCCATTCGAAAAATGTTAAAAGATGATAATCGCTGTATCTACCAAGTGATACAGAAGGAACTTAACATTGGATCCGCAGCTATACATAAAATTATTCATGAAGAACTGCATATGACAAAATTAGTTTGTCGTTGGGACCCCATAATTTAACAGAACATCAAAAAGCGGAGCGTATCAGAATCAGTAAAGAAACCCTAAAATTACTTAATGATGGTGGACACCGCATTATTTCTAAAATCATAACTGGTGATGAAACGTACATACCGTTTTTTGACATTCCAAGACATTAAGAAAATAATGTTTGTGTCTTTGAAGATGGCCCCAAACCAACAATAGTGGAAAGACAACGAGCAATGAAAAAAGTAATGTATGCCATGTTCTTCAAAAGTACAGGTCTGGTCAAAGCCATAAAGCTAGAGGGACAGAAGACAGTTACAGGTAACTGGTACACCATAAGTGTCTTCCAGAAATTCTTCTGGAAATGAATGTTAGGGGACTCATGCTTCACCATGACAATGCATCTTCACCTTCAGCAAGAATGACAGTCGAATTTCTTGAACAAAAAAAAAACATCAAAGTGGTAGAACATCCACCCTATTCTCCTGATCTTGCTATGTGTGACTTTTGGCTATTTTTTAATCTAAAAAAAAAAATTACGTGGACGTCGTTTTCATTCCAAAGATGAGATTGACGATGCTGTAAAAGCATATTTTTCATCGATTCTAAAAGATGGATGGCTTGAAGCATTTAATTTTTGGAAAATTCGCCTACAAAAGTGCATTGATGTTGGGGGGGAGTACTTTGAACACTTCTTAGAGGTGGTAAGTTTAACTTGTACCTCTTAGCCGTATCTCAAAAATTTCAGTTGACCCTCGTATAAACCGTTTTTCGATTTAAAATTTAGTTTAAGAAATAGTTAGTGTCAAAGTCAAAGGAAGAGTTTTTGAGCTACGAGTTCGCGTCCTGGACAGACTAGCAATAGGAAGACAGACCTCCAATTTTTGTTGACATATGTATCTACATAGTTGAATTTTTGCAGGACAGAGCCCCTTTTTTTAAATTTCGATTTAGTTAATGAGTTATTCAATTTTTTATGCACTTCTGAAGTGAAAATTTTCTTCTTTATGGGCGAAGATTTAATTGGTCGAGCTTCTTTCTGACTGGTTTCTGGCAGAAACGTTACAAAATGGGCGATGTCTGAGTTTTTGAAGAATTAAAAACTTTAAAAGTATGAATATTTATTCCTAAACATGACTACAACGTTAGTAGTGCACTTTGGAAAATGTTAAATGTTGACAATCATATGACTTATCGTTTATTCTAACAAACAAACAGAGCATTTAGTAACCATTGCTGTCATGAGCATCAGGATTTCATTGTTATATTGCACATCAATAAATGTTTTATTGTTGTAACTATATACTGAAAGCGTAACACGTATTATGAAACTGTATTACGAACAATCAGAAAAGCCTACAGTTATGAAATTTTTGCGTTTCTCCCTAATACAGTAAGCTATCGTTTTTAATAGCAGGTGGCACGAAAGGATTCGCGATGCAGGCTCAGCGAGCGCCAGGAAGTAGACGAAGCATCCCAAAATCAAGAAGCGATATTTGGAGTTTGCGAGAGTAGAGATTTGGGGACTGAACTTGGTGACATCGTTCGCGAAGATAAGGGACTTGGTGAGAGTCAGCTAATAATGAGACGAAGCTCCCGCGAGGACAACAGTGGCAGTCAAGGGTGGCAGGAATCCTGGGATTTTGCGAGTTTCAGCGAGCATGGGACACATTGGCGATCGCTTGCGCTGTCCGAATTGAAAGAACTCGCGAACGAGCTTTAGGGCTGGTGAATGCAAGTTAACAAGTGACGGTCCCCAATAGATGCATTATGCCTGCGTAGCAGGCGGCACGAAAATGCTCGCGAAGCGAGCTTAGAACTTCAGCGAGTAGGAAGTGAAGCCTCCCGACTCTAGAATCCAGTTACTGGGGGTGAATGAGAGACGGCCAATGGTGGGCGAAAGCCAGTCAATGGTGGGGATCCTGCGAGAGTCAGTGAACGTCAGCGATTAGGAGGCGAAGCCTCCCGCTCGTGAATTGAGTTACGGGATTAATGAGCGGCAGCCAATGGAGGGCGGAGTCCCGGGATTCAGCGATCGTCAGCAAGCATGGGACACGTATGCGGTCGAATGCGCCGTCCAGATTGGAAGAGCTAGTGAAACGAGTTCAAGTTGGTGAGTTCAAACGAGTTCAAGCTGGTGAATGTCAGTTAACAAGGACAGTGCCCATTTGGGTATTACGCCTGCGTGGCAGGCGGCACGAAAGTGCTCGCGAAGCGAGTTACGGGAGTTGGCGAGCGTAGCGAGTAAGGGGCGGAGTCCCCTAGTACTATAAAATAAGAATATTCATTATAATATAAAATAACAATATTTATTATAATATAAAATAAGAATATTTATTATAATATAAAATTTTATTCAAATTTAGGCAAAATATATCAGATCCTATCACAATATGTTTAGATAAAAATATAACGTGCTTCAAAAAACATATTTCGTTAATACCAGCATAATAAGTATGAACAAGTTTCAAATTCATAAAAGAGCTTTCTTCCAGGTAAAGAGATAGAGCAACTGCAGCAGCAAAGACTTTGTGTTGTTTTGTTCTCTCTATCCTGAAAAAGGAAGTTCACTTTGCCTTTACAGGTGTAGGACCTCTGTGTATCTCTACCCTGAAGAAGGAGTCTATTTTTTATTTTAGAATCTGGTTCATACTTTTGATCAATTTTTGCAGTTGCTGTTGTTATTAACTGTGAAAGTTTGATATATATTGTAAGAAATTTAATGACTTGTGTATATATATATATATATATATATGTGTGTGTGTGTGTGTGTGTGTGTGTGTGCGCGCGCTTGATATATTACAGATAACTTATCTTATATGTAGAACAATGAACAAGGAGTTTAGTACCTGTTTTATGAATAACCGGCTAATTCTCATGCATTTCATTGAGTAACACTGTTTTACATGTTTAAAGTATCTCGCCACTGACCACATGATTAGTCTCTACTGAATTAGTTCCAATCTGAAAGGGCTTAATCCCACTGGCTTTTGGAGTTTTATTATTACTCATACTGAAAATTATATTTTTTTATACGGTTCATGCATTAACTCTTGCTTTCAAAAGAATAAAGGTTTGAGAATTTGTAAAGTAAAAATATGTGGGGGAGATAATAGAATAGTATATCAATTCTAGATATACATAAAAAAAAAACTGTCTCTATCTTGTCTATTCCACTTGGCAACAAATTTAATATAATATCATCCCAGCATTTGTAAAGTAAAAATATGTTAGGGAGATAAAAGAACAGTACATCAATTCTTGGTATACATAAGAAGAGCTGATGTCTCTATAATGTCTTCCACTTGGGAACAAATTTAATGCAATATTGCCAACTACAACTTTTGGGAAATGTCACTAAGTTAGCGATAACTCAATATCATTAAAAATTAGATTTTACTACTTTGATAATCTATGTCTGTGGAAATTATTAATTTAGCATTTTTGATTCAAAATGTAGTAAGTTTCATTATTCGTGGAACAGGTATGTTTTGTTGTTGTTTGGAGGGGGGGGGGGAGGTCTGTTAGGTTGTAAAATAATTGCGTTTTGAGAGAGGCCTAGGGGTCATACAGTAATTGCAACTATTTCAGATGAGAACGTCCAGATTCCACTTGAACTTTTTAATGAAAATGAACTGAAGAATACATCTACAACGGGGTTAGAAATTAGGAGCATAAAGTTAGGCATCAATGGCACATATCCATTTTTCCTCATTTACTAAAATATCCTACGCTTTTTATTAGTGGCCCCACCTCTGACCTGTTGCACAGGTGCATGCAATCTATGATGCACATTAGTTAAATTGTTAAAAGGAAGAAAAGGGTGATCAGTCGGAATTTACATTATACATATGGCATCTTGGCATATTCTGAATATTACATCCCTCCACATACTGAGGGGGGGGGGATACTGAAAAAGGTTTAATAGAGTACAATTTAAATTTTAAATGATAAATCTCTGTATCTCTCTATTTTAAATAAAGTAGCTGACGCCGTCACCACTGTTTGACAAATTTCTCGTTTCTCGAGATTCTTTGCTTCGTACCGCAAAAACCATTGCATATAGAAATATGAAATTTAGTACACTTGTAGAAAAAGCTTTGGGAAATACGCTGTTCGTACCGCAAAAACCATTGCATATAGAAATATGAAATTTAGTACACTTGTAGAAAAAGCTTTGGGAAATACGCTGAAATAAATCCTTTTTTATAAATATATTGTAATTTAAGAACAAGGTTACCACGGTCCTTAAATCTCTTTAAGAACTCCTTATTTTTAGCTTTCATTTTTAAGGGCCCTTAAAACTACACTCCTTATCATCAACACTCCTTATTTTCCCCCGAAATTGGAGAATGATCAGGGTTCTCTCTAGAGTGCAATTCCCGCAATTTGCTGCTAAATCCCACTCAGAAAAAAAAAATTACATGTGTTAATTTTTAAAAATGAAGAAATGGGTAAATTGAGCAAAGCAAATTGCAAGTCTTTTTTCTAACTGTAATATATATAAAAGCTACAAAAGATAAGTTAATTCTTGTGAAGTTTAACTTTTTTTTAGCTGTGGCAAAATTATTGCAACCATTCCTTGAATTCTATCAAAATGATAAACCATTGTTGTCTTTTTTTGGAGGAGATATGCTAAAACTTGTAAAGCAATGTGTAGGATATTTTAATCTTCTAAGACCAGAAGAAAAGGTTACTATATCAACCGTTCTGAAGCTTTGTAAATTTGATTTTTCTGGTTATAATTATTATTCTCCTGCAGACAAAATCAGTGTACGGTTCATTGGGGACAAATTAGTAAAGGAAATATTAAGGAGAAACAAATAACTGATAGAGCTGTCTTTGACTTGTTGAATGATTGTCAAAGTTTTGTTATGGAAATGCTACAAAACCTCATGAATAAATCTCCTGTAGCATACTTGCTTGTATGTAATGCTTTCTGTCCTGACCCTAGACGAATGGTTAACGATCTGGACAAGTGCATGAATGCCATGAAGCATATGTTATTGCATTTTACTGAAAACAAGATTTTTGCAAAAATATATTGTAATGATACATTGCTTCAATTTAAAGATTATATGGAGAGTATTGTTTTGAAATCTGTTTCATTGTTTAAGAATTTTGAATCAAAAACAATGCGATTAGGCAGTTTTTAAAAGGACTTTCTTAGTATAGATGATACAAAGGGAAAGTTGTGCAAACTAATGAAAACCATAATGATTTTGTCTCATGGCCAGGCTTCTGTGGAACGTGGATTTAGTGTCAACAAGCTATTAGAGGTTTAGTGTCAACAAGCTATTAGAGGTTTAGTGTTAACAAGCTATTTGAGGTTAAGTGTCAACAAGCTATTAGAGGTTTAGTGTCAACAAGCTATTAGAGGTTTAGTGTCAACAAGCTATTAGAGGTAGAAAATTTAAAGGAAGAATCATATATTGCGCAAATTCATGAAAATTCAAATGATTCTAATGACATTCAAAATATACTAATAAGTAAAGAAATGAGAAAGTTTGTCTCTTCTTCAAAGCAAAAATATTTTCTTCATTTGGAAGAGCAGCGCAGTAATGTGAAAAGGGCAAACTCAGAAAATAAAGGGAAATTTAAACTAGAAGAATTTAATTGCTTAAAATCTACGAGGATTTGTCTTGAAAGCGATATTGTGACAATAGAAAAAATCTGATGTGGGCAACACATGACTTTCCTTATATAATGAAATGAATTTGCTACTTTTACAGTAAAATAAATAAGTTTTTCTTCTAGTAGATACTAATATCCTTTCCAAGATATTGAATTTTCGACAATTAGTCGTCATTTTCATTGATTTATCGTCATTTTTAACACTTTACAACAAAGTTGAAAAGTGTTTATGACTTTGTTCATTCTGTCTGTCTGTCTGTCTGTCTGTCTGTCTGTCCGTTAGCACGATAACTGCCGTAAAAATGACTTAATCAAAATGAAATTTTAGTATGTTGTTCAGACGGTCTGTAGGACCTATGGGAATATAAATGAATAATATCACACAATTAGTTTTGGATTGAACCCGGGTTGAAAAAATGAAATACATTGAGCCCTATGGGACCTAATTTTTCTAACATTTTTTAAGCGGATTTAAAATTCACAAATTGCTTCGAAAATTTTAGGTAATAGTCAAATTGTTCCATAAAATATATAAAAAAAAATTCAGCTAAATATATTCAGTAGTTTTTTAAATAAAAATTAAAATAATAATTACACATCTTATATGAAACGATCACGTGACCATGATATTAAACGATCACATGACCCACTTCAAAATGAGATATGGCATCCATCTTGTTTCAAATTCGTGATTTTTTAAAGTTCTTTTTAATTCATATTGAGTGTTGTATCCATCCTAAAACTACTTTATTTCTGCTTAAATTCTGTGCATCTACATACTAAAACAACACAATGACAATATATTTGAGTTTAAATTCTCATTCAAATTTGATTATTTCTACAATTAAGCCTATTTTTCACCTATGTAAAATGTAAACAGCAAAATATGTAGAATGAGTTGTATTAGAATTACTGTATTTCTTTAACACAAAATAATTCAGTCCATGGAGTCTGCATGGCTGATATGAATGAAATATTAATTGATTTTATAAACAGCAGGACGATATTTTTCGATGAAGTTTTAAGCATAAAGTTTATGAATTGTAGCTCCATGGTCTTAATTTTTAAATAAAATAAATTATTATAGTATTGTGATGAATGAAATGGAGAAAGTTATGAATGAAATCCTGCTTTTATAGAGAGATCCAGGAGTATTATTTTTTCTATGACGTCATTTGAATTAATTTCAGTTGTTTTCGATGAAGTTTTCAAATATAATAAATTATCGTAGTATTATGATAGATTTAAAAATATTACCGTGGAATGTATTGCATTTTAGAGATATTTAAACCACGCAATTTATATTTCAATGCCGTCTTTTGAATGAAGTTCATTTTTTTCAATGAAGGTTTAAGTTTTCAAATATAATAAATCAATGTAGTATCGTGATAAGTTTTAAAATATTACCGAGGAATGTATTGCATTTTCGACTTTTTTAAATAAAATTGCATTGAAGTTGGAAAGTGTTTCATAATCAATGCTTTAAGCATGATTGATCTTTCTTGTTACCCATTTGGCGAGATTTTCGTTAATTTGGCAACATTTCAAAAAGTCGCCAAATTGGCGACATTCCGCCAATTTCGTCGCCAAAATATCGCCAAGCGTTATGGACGAAGAAATAAGTTATATATATATATATATATATATATATATATATGTACTATTGCTTAATCTGAAACAGGCATTTGTTTGGGTTAATTAGAATTAAATACTCAGACCTGAAGAGGAATTTAATTCTGATTAATCATCGAATTTGGGAAGGTTCTGTTCTTTTCTCTTATCGGCATTATGGCCGTGAATTTGCTTCTATGGTGATGTTAATATTACTTGAATTGTATTTTTTTTTTTTTTTTTTTTTTTACATAATTCTTATTATTACATTTCAAATATATATATATATATATATATATATATATATATTCTTAATCTCTTATCTTGAGCTGATTATTATTGCCTATTCTCATTTTTGCAGAGTTTTATATTTATTTACTTTTATATACTTTTAATTGTGATTTTTGAATCCTAATATTCTTCTCATCCCCCTTTCCATTGTAGTGATATGTTACCTTCTATCTTTATCCTTAGTCTTGGCCTATAGTTACTCATTTGTAACAGATATGCTAGAGATGGTTTTTTTTATACATACAGTAGTTTATGCATAATTTTCGATTAAAATCCTTCAATTATTATATATATATATATATATAACTTATTAGATATTGAATTTTCGACATATATTATATAACTATTATTATATATTTATATATTATATAACTTATTAGATATTGAATTTTCCACAATTAGTCGCCATTTTCATTGATTTAGCGTCATTTTTATCCATTTGGCGAGATTTTCGTTAATTCGGCAATATTTCAAAAAGTAGCCAAGTTGGCGACATTCCGCCAATTTCGTCGCCAATATCTCGCCAAGCGTTATGGACGAAGAAATAAGTTATTCTTACAGCAGATAAATTGGCGTTCAAATGCAAAAGTATTACTCAAAGTATCTTTTTTTATGAATGGAACGAGCTAGATCCACGAGAATGATGTCACCCAATTTATCGCATGATATTATATATGAAAAGTGAACATGTTTCTCAATAGGAAATATTTTTTTTTCTATTTTATATGACTTTTTGATAATTTTTTTGAAAAATGTGCAATATCTCGATAACGGTTCATGTTAGCGTTCTAAAATTTATGTCAATCGTTTTTTAATGAAAAATTAAATAAGAAATGTCTATTTGCGTAACTTTATTATTGGTTTTGATTTTTTGACAATTTTTTCAAAATTTCATTCGAAAATTTAGGGGGGTTCTGAACATTGGATTGCGTATAAAAACAATAGGCTTCCAGTGTTTACAGATTGTGATTTTTGTACCAAATTTGGTTCGAATCGGTCCATTCGTTCGTCAGTTATCGTCTCCACAGACCCACTGACACACACACACACATACTTTCACACACACACACGCAGACATCACTTCAAAAATGTTTGATTCGTGATCAGGGATGCTTGAAACGTGTTCTCCCGTCGAAAACTCGAATTCGAATTTTCGACCCCGTCACAATACTTTCCTTATACATTATGTATATAAGGAAAGTAAAAATCTTAATTTTAAAATTTTGAAGTATATAGTAGCTTTCTATACTATTCACAGCAAAATAATTTCAACATTTAAACTTAAAATTGTAAACACACTTAAAATAATTAAAGAATTAAGCAAAAATGTTTTTGTGCTATTTATAACGTCTCTTAGAATAATGCAATAGAACTAAGAGTATCTGTTTAATGATCAGTTAGGCCCCTTTTACTATGATGTCTTTCCTCTCTCTTTAGCGTTCTGGCATAATTTCAACATTTATTTTTTTGCATCTGAAGTAATTTTACTCCAAACGTCCAGTAGAGCAGCTTTTAGTTTTTCTTTTCTTCGTGAGTCGTGGTTTTTACATTCACGATTTATTTTTTCCCATAGATGTTCTATGGAATTCAAATCGAGAGACTATGGGTACAGTGGCTAGAAGGGATAGTGTGCCGACCGAGGCGAAAAACAGGTTCCCTAAAAACCGCCTACGCCAGACGGCGTTGGTCTCGAATAAGCGGTCTAAAGCGGAGGAGTTAACATTGAAACTAATGGGAATTTAATTCAAACGAAATGATTGATATCTTTGGAAATAATTGAAGAATTTGTCTGAAATTTGGTGTAATTATTGCAAATGGTATACACAAAAAGTCATTTGATTTTCAAAGGGATTGACCTAGGGATATATCCATATTTTAAAAATTTTATTTAGCTTTATCTGTGGTCGTTCAAACATTTGAGATCCAAAATAATCAAATTCATTCATCACAGTAACGTGAAATTCGGTATGACGTTTTCTCTTGTGGTACATTTCAAGTCTTTCGATTTTGAAGCTTATCGGGCTAGCCGGTCCTGGGCCCGCCATATGACTTTACTTTTTGGTATAACTCGAGAACAGGTGTATCTAAAAATTCGAAGTTTAGCATATACTTGTCAATTGCTGTATATTTTAACTCTTTGGATTAAAAATCTTATCGGGTTAGCCCGTCCTGAGCCCAACAAGAGGAATATATCGTTTTTTGAGAATAACTCAAAATTCGGAGCATCTAGAATGTCTAAATTTAATATATCATTGTCTTTTGTGGTATATTATATTTCATCGCATAGAATGTCTAAATTTAATATATCATTGTCTTTTGTGGTATATTATATTTCATCGCATTTCGAACCTTATCGGGCTAGCCCGTCTTGGCCCGCCATAGAAATTTACTCGCTTTTCAAGAATAACGCGATCAAACGGAGTAGCTAAAGAATGTGAATTTTGTATATCATTCCCTTTTGGATGGATTTTAATTTATAATATAGTATTCTCTTTTGGGATATATTTTAATTCTTTGGATTTTAAACTTTATTAGATTACCCCATCTTTGCCCAGCCTTAGGAATGCATTCGTTTTTGGAAAATAACTCGAAAATTGGAGAAAAATTATCATTTACCAAACAATTAAACAATTACATTAGTTCTCCTTAGGGATTATAGTTGAGAAAGTATTTTGTACTGTTGTGTAAACCCACATTCGATCGTCGACCCCCCCCCCCCCCCTTATCCTAGATCTTGGCTACGCTTATATGCAAGAGAATTAAATAATGCGAAACCAGTCCGCGGTGCACTTTAAAGATTCATAGTAATATAGTGATTCGCACTACATAGTATAATAGAAAGAAAAGTCTTGTGACGGGATTTTTGGATGCTGAAATTCGCAGATTATGAAATGTTAAGCGATTTTTTAGCCTATTCGTCGAAATGCAAAATAAAGTAATATGCTGGATGAATCGAATTAATACATTTTTCTAGGCAATTTTACACAGAAAAGGCGATAATGGTATAGCTATAAAAACAGCCCTTTTTAATCCAAATATAGATTTTCAACGTCAGTTACAACAAACATCAAATGAGTGAAAGCTTGCTGCTTACAATTTCGAAAAATCTTTCTTTCTGAGTGGGTCCATCCTGCCCAATCTTAGAACGAAAAAGAATATTGTACAGGTGACGGTTCTTAGTAAAAACAAATTCGATCTCAGATGACCAATGTGCTAATGAGATACTTCCTATTGTACCTAGAGGCCACCCTGAAGGCAGTACAAAATGCCCTTCCCTGGTGTTCTACCCATTTCCAGAGTCCCCGCTGATTTGCGGATCTTTTGAGCATTGTTCGTGTAAGAGATGTGGCAATTTGCGGAAACGTATGTAAAGGAGACGCGCCTGTCGAAATAAAATAGCGGTCGATTACATGTCCACCCTCAATCGAAATTCTTATCAGCGCTATCTTCCACCGTACAAATAGACAGCACTTGTAGGCAGCCACCACCTTGTTCTAATGTTCAAGCGGCAATGGTGTTTCATGTTTTTCTTCCAAATTCACAGGGCCACCCACAGGCATTTTTCCTAGTAGCCGAACATATGAGATAAAACAAAATATTTGCCAGACATTCTCATACATTCTGTTTTTAGGTTTACATGGTAATATGTATCAAAATGCAAAACAAAAGTTTGGTTTTAAAGCATTCGTTCAAGTTATTCATATAATGCTTTTAAAAATTATTGAAAAATTTCAATTTCAAGTAAACAAAATCAATACGTGCGGTCCAAATTTCTGCTAAAGAAATAAAATTATCTTCGTAAAAAGCAGAATACCACTTAAAATACTAATATCGACCGGTTTCGAAGGCATAGAACCTTCTTCGTCAGATCACGCAGAACCGTAACCTTCACTCATACTCCCAGTGCACCGACCCAACATCCGTGGACAAATTTCGCACTTCTTAGCTCATTTGCATATGAATGTAACTATGTATTTAGGACACAAGGGGGTCGACGATCGAATGGAGCTTATAGTACAAAATTCATTTTTTTTAAATATTGACAATTTTGAGAACTAGTGTAATTGTTCGGCAAATGAGGTTTTTTACCACACATCCTATCTCCCATACCTACGTCACTAATTATAATTATATATATGCCGAAAAAATTAAATTCTACCTGAAATGGAATTAATATACTAAATTTGGATTTTCTATCTGCTCCAGTTTTCGGGTTATTCTAAAAAAATGAGTCTATTCCTATAGCAGACACAGCACGAGCTAGCTGAATGAAGTTCAAATTCGAAAAAATGAAATATATCACAGAAGACAATAGCATGCTAAACTTGGAATTTTTAGCTACTCCGGTTCTCGAGTTATTCATCAAACAAGATCGCATTCCTTAGACGGACTCAAGATGATGAGGTTCAAATTATAAATTATGATAAATCCCAAAAGAAATTAATATACTAAATTTAGATTTTTTAGCTGCTCCAATTTACGAGTTATTCTCGAAAAATGAGTACATAACCACTATGTCGGGCCCAAGACGGGCGAGTCTGATAAGGTTCAAAATCCAAAGAAATAAAATATGCCCTAAAAAACAATGATATACTAAATTTAGATATTCTAGCTGCTACAGTTTTGGAGTTATTCTTAAAAAACGAGTACATTCTTTTTGTTGGGACCGGGACGGGCTAGCCCGATCAGGTTTTAAATCCAATGAGCTTAGACATACCGCAAATGACAACTACATTCTAAACTTGAAACTTTTTGATACTCCGGTTCTAGAGTTATTCCACTAAAAAAGTGAATTTCTAAGTCGCCCAAAACGGGTTGGCCCGATACGGTTCAAAAACAAAGGAATTAAAATATTCCCCAAAAGATAAGGATGTACTAAATTTATATTTTCTAGTTTCCCCGATTTTCCAGGTATTCTAAAAAACGGGTCCATTCCTATGTCGGGCCCATGACGGACTACCCCGATAAAGTTCAAATCCGAAGAAACTTAGATATACCCCAAAAGCCAACGACATGTTAAATTTGGAATTTTTAGCTACTTCGGTTCTCGTCTTATTTTTCAAAAACGAATGTATTCTTCAGCGGATCCAAGACGGGCTAGCCCGACGAGCTTCAAAATCTAAATTAAAATCCATCCAAACGGAAATGATATACTAAATTTATATTTTTCAGCTACTCCGATCGATCGATTTATTTTTTAAAAGCGAGTAAATTTCTATGGCAGGCCCAACACGGGCTAACCCGATACGGTTCGAAATGCGGTGAAATGTAATATACCCCAAAGGACAATGACATATTAAATTTATACATTCTAGATGCTCCGAATTTTTAGTTATTCTCAAAAAACGATATATTCCTTTTGTTGAACTCAGGACGGGCTAGCCCGATAAAATTTTTATCCAAAGAGTTAAAATATACAGCAAATGGCAAGGATATTCTAAACTTCGAATTTTTAGATACACCTGTTCTCGAGTTCTACCGCAACAACGGGTGAGTTTCTAAGGCGGGCCTAAGACGGGTTAACCCGGTACGGTTGAAAATTGAAAGAATTAAAATACACCCCAAAAGAAAACGATATATTAAACTTAGATTTCCAACGTTCTCTGATTTTCGAGATATTCTCTAAAACCAGGTAATGCCCTATAGCGGGCCCAGGACGGGCTAGCCCGATATGCTTCAAAATCGAAAGAACTGAAATCTACCACAAAAGGAAACGTCATAACGAATTTCACGCTACTATGATAAATGAACCTGATTATTTTGGACCTCAAATGTTTGAACGAACACCAGATCAAGTTAAATAAAATTTTAAAAATAAGAATATATCCCTAACTCAATCTCTCTGAAAATCAAATGACTTTTTGTGTATACCACTTACAATAATCACACCCAATTTCACACAAATTCTTCAGTTATTTCGAAAGATATCAGTCATTTCATTTGCAATAAATTCCCATTTGTTTCAATGTTAACTCCTCCGCTTTAGACCGCTTATTCGAGACCAACGCCGTCTGGCGGAGGCGGCTTTTCAGGAACATCTCCCAGCATTGGGAGGTATAGGCGGTCGGCACACTATTAGTTCTAGACACTGTACCCCTAGTAAATAGAAAATAAATAAAAATTGCTAAACTATTTCTGAATCATGAATAATTTATTGTTTATTACAGGTGTAAGAAATAAATTATTAAATATATAACTTTCATATGCTTTCTTTCTTTAAGGAAGAATTAGAAAGTGTTATTCTCACAAGCAACAATTTTATTTATTATGATATAAAAAATATTATAAAAAAATAAAAACTACTTATAATTTAAAAATAAATAATGAAAAATGTTATTAACAATGTTTTAAAAATTCCTGCTGACCAGGGTTGGAAAAAAGAGGGTAAGATTGTTTTGAACCGAAATCCATGGTTTGAACAAAAAACAAACAAACAAAAAAAAAACATGAGCTAGACCATGAACTTTCTTGTTTTTTCGTTTGTTTAATCTCAGCCATGGTTTATACATATATAAATAAAGCTTTTATTTTTAATAAAACTTTAACTACAAAATTTATAATATTTAACCATAAAATTTAAAAACCACAAAGAATATAAATTTTGATAAATGCAGACACCCATAGCTTTTCTGAAATGCCTAAATTATGTTAATATTGATAGAAATAATAATTATATATTTTTTAAGAAACTTGCATATATCTGTTTTCTACATTTTGTGCCTCATTTATTTTGCGATCTAGTTATTTATTTAAGAGCTACTTTTAACATTTTAAATTCTACTTTTGTGATGGTACTTTCTTTTAATAATGTACTATGTAAGTATTGTATCATATTTACAATATTGGGGATAGCCTAAAAACAAATGAGCATTTTTTAAAAAATGTAATCAATGCACTATTTTAATTCCAAAAATGGCAATATCTTATTATCATTCTTAGCATATTATATTTTAGAAGCTATTACATAGAAATTCAACTGAAATATTTCAGTGTTGATGCTGTCCCAGTGCTGGCCTTTGCCATTATTTTAATATCAGGGCCTCTCCCTCTAAATAACTACAAAGAGTAATAATGCATTTTAATGAATAATTGGTAGTTAAAAAATTCTATAAATTTATAAATTTTATTCATAATGGTTATTACTGTCATAATTCTTTTATACACATAAAATTGTGTCAAAATATCACATTTTCCTTATAAGAATATTTGAAAACAATTAAGTACTAAAATAGGTGGTAGGCTATTAACCTGGAAAAGACAGAATTATTTTTGCTATATTTTACTTATTTTATATATTGTGTTTATAAGTGATGTGATAGAAGTGTAATGGAAATAATTAGTAGTATATATGAATATTTAATATATACATAACCAAAGGCTAACTTACCAAAGGCTAACATTACCAAAGGCTAACCAAAGGCTAGTCACGCACATATGCTGCGAACCGAGGGCTTATGAACTAAAGATATCGCAGGTGGTTCGGTTGGAATAGTGAATGCGGGGATTAGTGGACTTGGTCTAGTATATCCTTGGCCAGGAGGAATAAGTAACAACAACAATATATATATGTATAACTTTTATTACATTATTTATGTTAATTGCTTATTTTTAACCTATCTGCAATTGTATCAAACAGTATTGCATTATTTATTTAAGTTTTAGAGGCTTTAGAAAAATCCAATCTAAATATTCACTAACCTTTTAGTCGTGTCAAATCTATGGGTAATTCAAATCGACAAGCCATATTACTTGGTATTATTCGAACATCTAAATCTTCGGGGGCTGTTTTCTGTTGAAAAATATGAAAAGCACTTATTATATTTCAAATTAAAATGTAATATTTAGCTTATAAACTATACAACTTGTGGGGTTCCTAAACGAATTTTGGGAACTCTCAATTACAGTATAGTTCAATGTCTTCCAAATAGTCTTCCATAGAATGCTAGGAATCTATGAAGCAGGGATGGATAAACTTTTACTTGTGGGTCATTCGTAACCCACATCATGACTATGTGGCCAGATGTAAATTAATATTTTGAACCATATTTTGTATAATTGCATATAAAGATTTAGACAGTTTAATACTACTAATCGTATTTTTAATAATTTTAATAAAGTATATTTTCACATATTAAATGCCCCTAATGGCAGAGCATAATTATAAGCTAATTTGCAAATCAAGGTATAGATTAATTGACTTTAATACATTAGAAGAGTTATTGCAAGATGGTAACCTAAATTTAGTACTAAGGCACATTACAGTTCTCAAAGAAACATCATTAACTATGCCTAAGTCTCCTGTTACAATATGTCCTAAATGTAGATTAATGTAATTAACATAATTATCAGCATTGCATTTACAATCATTATCTAAATTAGACATAGAATCTATATCTAAAGAAAGAGATTGTGAAATATTATTATAATCAAAAATAGTTCTTCCTATAGACTTGTTGTATTTAAAAGTCTTTAAAGTTTTTGCATCTTTAATTAGCAATAAATGATTATAATTATTAAATATATTATTAAAATTAGTAGAATTATAAATAGAATGTTTAAAATAAATAACACAACGAGAATTAGCAGAGAGATTATTTTGAAATTGATTAAGATTTAAATTTAAATACTTAGATTTAGTGATAAGCAAATCATAAAAAAATTTATTAAAATATTCATCAGGTAGGTTTAATTTTAATACAGTGGCATAAATATGAGTTAAATGTCTTTTCTTAACTGCAAAAACCCACAATTTTATTGATTTCCATTGATAAGAACTATAGAGTATGGGCAAGTGACGTCACACGGAGAATGTTGCCTTTACATTTCCAAAGCAAAATATACTCGTATGCTTAGCAGTATGGAAATTTTCATTATTTCTGCATTAAAAACGGTTACTTTGGGAATTTCTAATCGTTTAATCTTTAATTTTAGTAGGATATATCTAAATCTATCTTCTTTGGATATTTTTAATTTACCGGAAAATAAAATATCCACTTTTAATAACATATATACACGAGTTCTTTTTTTTTTTTTTTTTTTTTTTTTTTTAAGAAAATCTGTAATGTACCTTTCCTTTCTCACTCGCATATATATTGCAGAATTTTCTAGTAAATACTTAACATATATTGTTTCTCAAGTATTCTAAATTTTCAGCACAAAGGTAAATTTTTCCCATCATCGTCAATTTAACATTACCCGTTATGGTAAATATACGGGCGGATAAAAGTGGAAATTCCCACTCAACGCGCATTCTTCTGCGCATATTCAGAAAACAATGGACTTGTGAATGAACGAACTACTGTAGTACTTATAAAATTCGCAGCGTATGGAACTCCGTGCTCTGTTAAAGGTTCACAAGAGCATTGAAAATATAAAAATTATCAGATATAAAAACTGAATAAATGATAATTTCAATCTATAAATTATAATTGCGAGTGAATATGTGCGTGACGAAAGATTGCTTAAACCCTGCAAAATATCTAAAGTGTTTTCGATATGTCTGAAAATTAATTATTTAAAATAGATTTTACAAGTACCTATTCAAAATGAACAAAATAAAACCTGTTTCTGAAGACAGAAATAGATAATATCTATAAACTCTGTTTGCTTGGACAACAAGCAGAAAGATTGAAATATAAAATAGGAATATAAATATAGAGAAAATACTGCATATGTTCTAATCATAAGCAATAAAAGATGAGACCACTGTTGTTGCCAATCGCAGGAGTTATATATATATATATATATATATTGCTGTTTTATTGCACATATATATACATAGATTGCATAAATTTTTAACCATATGTTTTTATGTAATCATAGAAACAACGGATTTTAACATGTCCAGAATGTGCCCCTGAAGTCGTTTCTGGCAAATATACTATTCATTGATTAATTTTCTTTTCCCAAATCCTTCAATTGTCTACTTCTCTTGCCCTCCTACTTTTTGCATAAAGTTGTTTTACAAGCATGACGCAAACGCTGCTGGCCCTCTTCGTAAGTACAGAAGTTTGAAAACGCTGTGTGCAGTTCTTTTGACCACAGCATGTGGCGTCCGGAGAATGGTTCAACGCTTCGAGGAGACTATGGAAGCTTCTCAGTTCGACCAGGACGAGGCCGAAAACTTGTGATAACGCAAGTGGCTGAAGAGGTTGCAACGGCTGTTGTTCAGCAGACCAGTCACAATGACACAGGAATCAGTAGTGTTCGAGCTGTAGCAAGACAATTGGATTTGTTCTACGCAACAGTACGGAAGTGTTTGCGAAAAACTTTAGAAAAGTATTCGTATAAGATCCAGCGTCACCAAGCGCTACAAGGTTCTGATACAGATATCCGTGAAATGTTTGCTTTAACACTTCTTGCACGCATGCAAATAGACGCCAACTGGCCCTGGAACATCTTGCAGAGTAATGAGGCACATTTTTTTCTGTGTGAACCAGTAAACACCCAAAACAGCCGAGTCTGGGCAATGGAAAATCCCCTCCAGTTTCAACAGATCCCCTTACATTCCCCAAAACTAACCGTTTGGATTAGTTTACAGCAACATTTCTAATTGATCCCTATGCTTTTGAAGAAGTTCATCCTCAGGGACCAAAGACCTGTTCAGTTGCTGCACAGCTTTATAGGGCCGGCCACTCAACTAGTTGCTCATACCCTAGGGTAAGTCGGGTGACCTGGGTCTTCCACAGATTTATAGGGACATGTTGCACAAATTCGTTATTTCTCATCTCCAACAATGAAAATGCCTCTGCTCTACCATATTTCAACAAGATGAAGCATCTCCCCACATTGATCGTCCTATTCCAACAGTTATTGCGACAGCATTTGACAGAAAATCGAATTATCAGTCGCGTATTCCCATCTTTATGGTTACCCCGTTAACCAGATCTGATCCGTTGTGACTTTTGACTGTAAAGCCTATTACCTGAAAAACATGGTTTATCGGGGAGAGATTCGTAACCTTGCGGATTTGAAGGATAGCGTCATCTTGCACACACGCAACATTACAACAGATCAGTTACGTGCAGCTGTCGAACACTTTGTCACACGGTACTGATTGTTACTTCTTCAACACGAAGGACACATTAAACACTGCCAATGACTTGTCTTTCTACAGCCTTCTTCCCTTCTGCTTTCCATGTGTAATATGTTCTAGATGTATTAATTAAATCGACATTTGGGTGTTTATGACTTTTGTCAGTATCTATCGCACGCTTATACCACTTACAATTCGTAATTAATATGCATCACGACTGCAAAGTCGTTTCATTGAATTATGTTTCTACTAGGGATTGTTCGCAGCGCCATATCTTCCTTTATCAATCATATTTGAAACTTTTTAACACTTTACAACAAAGTTGAAAAGTGTTTATGACTTTGTTCATTCTGTCTGTCTGTCTGTCTGTCTGTCTGTTAGCACGATAACTGCCGTAAAAAATGACTTAATCAAAATGAAATTTTAGTATGCTGTTCAGACGGTCTGTAGGACCTATGGGAATATAAATGAATAATATCACACAATTAGTTTTGGATTGAACCCGGGTTGAAAAAATGAAATACATTGAGCCCTATGGGACCTAATTTTTCTAATATTTTTTAAGCGGTATTAAAATTCACAAATTGCTTCGAAAATTTTAGGTAATAGTCAAATTGTTCCATAAAATATATAAAAAAAAATTCAGCTAAATATATTCAGTAGTTTTTTAAATAAAAATTAAAATAATAATTACACATCTTATATGAAACGATCACGTGACCATGATATGAAACGATCACATGACCCACTTCAAAATGAGATATGGCATCCATCTTGTTTCAAATTCGTGATTTTTTAAAGTTCTTTTTAATTCATATTGAGTGTTGTATCCATCCTAAAACTACTTTATTTCTGCTTAAATTCTGTGCATCTACATACTAAAACAACACAATGACAATATATTTGAGTTTAAATTCTCATTCAAATTTGATTATTTCTACAATTAAGCCTATTTTTCACCTATGTAAAATGTAAACAGCAAAATATGTAGAATGAGTTGTATTAGAATTACTGTATTTCTTTAACACAAAATAATTCAGTCCATGGAGTCTGCATGGCTGATATGAATGAAATATTAATTGATTTTATAAACAGAAGGACGATATTTTTCGATGAAGTTTTAAGCATAAAGTTTATGAATTGTAGCTCCATGGTCTTAATTTTTAATTAAAATAAATTATTATAGTATTGTGAAGAATGAAATGGAGAAAGTTATGAATGAAAACCTGCTTTTACAGAGAGATCCAGGCGTGTTATTTTTTCTATGACGTCATTTGAATTAATTTCAGTTGTTTTCGATGAAGTTTTCAAATATAATAAATTATCGTAGTATTATGATGGATTTAAAAATATTACCGTGGAATGTATTGCATTTTAGAGATATTTAAACCACGCAATTTATATTTCAATGCCGTCTTTTGAATGAAGTTCATTTTCTTCAATGAAGGTTTAAGTTTTCAAATATAATAAATCAATGTAGTATCGTGATAAGTTTTAAAATATTACCGAGGAATGTATTGCATTTTCGACTTTTTTAAATAAAATTGCATTGAAGTTGGAAAGTGTTTCATAATCAATGCTTTAAGCATGATTGATCTTTCTTGTTTTTTCTTTTGCGCTATTCGTTTCCCCATGTTGGCGTTTTTAAAGGCGTTCTTTGGTGTTCTCTTCTCTTCTCTTCTTGGTTTTTAAGGTATCCCTGTTCAGAGCACTGTGGAGACTACAGTGCTCTGAACCAGAGATACTTTAATTCTGATATATATATATATATATATATATATATATATATATATATATATATATATATATAATTGGAGAATTTTTGTGAAAGAAAAGGGCGCGTTATTGGGAAGGGCTTAAAATTTATGTATCATATATATATATATATATAAGCCGTCTGAAATGAACGAATTATAGTTACGTACAGAAAAAACATTTTTTTTTCTCTAGATAATTATTTATTTAATTTATTTTGCTTTTGTAAATGCAAAATTATTATAATACGATATACAGATATTGTGTGAGTTTCCAACTCACTTATCTTTATAAAAATAGGAAAAAATGTAAAATATATTTTTAAGTAATTTTACCAATGTTAAAAGTGTCAACAAATTTCTCTTCAAATCAGTTAGTTAAAATCTGTTAGTTAAAATCTTGTATTCAGAATACAATAAACAATCTGAGAGGGGTATTTCTATACTCGCGACTTTATATATAGTAAACTGGGAATGAATATTTAAGAGCTTGAAGAATGAATAGCAAAAAACAAAATATATGCATGTATGCATACATTTTCTGCACTAAATATGCCCAAAACTTTAGGGGTTCGATGAACCCACAACAAAATTATTGGGGGTTCAAAAAGTGTCTAGAACCCACGAAGTCGGCGCCGCTGGGTAGTCCAAATGATCCCATTAATAGTATGTTACCCTTCATTTTAAAGGGCTTGAAAAAAGTGTTTCAATTGATACCAAATTTTACAATGTACCCCAGAGGGTGGCTAATGATGTCATGAAAGCAAAATTTGTATCGCAGCTATTTTTTACTACAGTGATTGAAACTTTTAAGTTTCGCGTTCATTGATCTACAAATAACCCATTTTATACATAATTATGTCAAATTTTACTCTATACTGCTATGTTAAGAAAATATAAAATCTCGAATAAATTTCTTGTTTTAGATTCGAAAAAATTCTTGTTCTAGATTTTTCGTTAACTATGCCGGATAAAAAGTTTCGCGAAAATCCATTAATATTTGTGGCAGCTACCAGGTACACAGGAAACTGACCACAGACAGACGGACATCACTCTAAACAATAGTCGAAACGTGTTCAGGAGATCCTAAAACTTATTGGCATCAAAATCTTGACATCGAAAATTTTCGTTAAAACAATACTTTATACTATATTCTATAAGAAAGTAAAAATGTTAAAGTTTACATAAAACATGAAAATATGAATTACAATTGAAAAACATGATTGGTTAGTAATGTGGTACTATTTCAGATGCATTATCAAGCATATCGGATACTATATAAGGACTCCCCTTTTTGATCTACCTTTTATAGGCTTCTGTCATAAATGGACTGGACAGCGGACCAAACAGATGCTAGACCGCCATTAACTCCCGGAAGATATGCATATTCAATTTCCATTGACAACTGATGCCCAAATAATAGAAGAAACGTTGGGACTGGATAAAAGGAGAAATGGGATATACACTTTATATATAGCAAATTTTAAGTCCGTCTGTTCCATGTACAATTCCATTTTTGTTTTTTCAAATTTTGTATGGTTGTTCTCTACTTCACACTGTAGATAACACTGTTCATGTTTCGAATTTCTTCGACCAAGAGATATTAATAAAAAATACTCAGATATTAAAAAATTCAAAATTAAGCAGTGTGCAGGCAATTTTATGTGAACAAATTAAATGTGTTCATATGGCAGACAATTTTCATTCAGTTTATATGATTTACATAATAGAGAAGTTATAAAAATCAATTTTATAAATGAACAGTAATATATTTTTGATTAGGTTATATCAGCTTTGGGATATACGATTCCGAAAATTGCTGATATTTTCAGTTTATTATTATGTTATCAGTTATTATCAAAGATATCAATTTATTATCAAAGGTTTTTCAAATTCATACATTTTTTATTGTGTGTACCGATTATAACATGATAAATATAATACTTTTGTCGCCATTTTAGTGTCTTCACTTTTACATATATTACCTAAACTTCATTATTTTTGTAAATTTGTTTACAAAAGGGGCCAGAATGCTTTTTCTTTGAATTTGCCTGTGCAAATAATTTCGTATAGCGAGGACAGAAATTCTTACACTTTCTTAAAGGAATTAAATTAAATATTTAAATGGAATTTTTTGAAGAACAGTATCATTTAGAATACTACTAGAAATTGTACATTTTATAAGTAATGCTGGGTATATCTTCTAGTAAAATATAAAATGAAGTAAAAACATGAGATAAGTAACCGACTTTTGAGGGTCTCCTAGACCTGCTTATTACATGTAAACATTTGTTTATTTCAAAATATACATACCTTTTTCATATCTTCAATGAACTTTTTCACATCTTTCACTAACAGTTCAGATTTGATCAGTGATCTTGGACGCTTGGGAAATGCCAGATTCTAGAAAAGATGAAGTTTTTTATTATTGCTTCAGCTAGATAAATTGTGTTTTTTATTATTGTAAAAAAGTTAAATGAGAACTAGTGAGGCTCGCGGGCATTTTGTCCGTAAGTAATTTAAAAAACCGGTTTATTCATGGGATATTTACTATAATAAAAGACAACACTCAATCTTTGTCTATGTAGCCACAACACAAAAGGAGGTATTATAATAGCCATTGTTGTAAAAAAATGAGTCCAATATCCAATTTTGTTTTCAGTATCTGATGTCATATGCAACGTAAAGTTTCAGAATTCTCCATTGTTGTAAACAAGTTAAAAAATGAGTCCAAAATAGTGTTTCGTTTTCAGTATCTGATGTCATATGCAACGTAAAGCTCTAGAATTCTTCATTGTTGTAAACAAGTTAAAAAAATGAGTCCTAAACTCCGCTTCGTTTTCAGTATCTGATGTCATATATGGAACGTAACGCTCCAGAATTCTCCATTGTTGTAAACAACTTAAACTCCAGAATACTGTTCTTTGTATATAGCTGTACAGTTGTAATTTCTTTTACATAAAATTTAGTCGATTCTTATACTGACTCCGTCTCTCTTCACTGATTTAGCATCCTATTCATCAATTTGGTAACAATTTTATCGATTTGGCGATATTTTCTTCAATTTGGCAACATTTAAAAAAGTTGCAAAGTTGAAAATATTCCGCTAAATCAATCTCAAAAATTTCGCCAAACGTTACGGACGGAGAAATAGGTTATTCTTGTAGTAGATAAATGATATTTTTATCAATTTAACGATATTTTTGCCAATTTTCCAACAATTAAGAAAGTTGGCAAGTTGGCGATATTCCGCCAAATTCGTCGCCAAAATTTCGCCAAGCATTATGACTAGAAAAATAGGTTATTCTTATAGTAGATTCTTATATTTTTTCCAAGACATTGAATTTTTCATTAATTAGTCATCGTTTTCATTGATTTAGCGTCATTTATATCAATTTTGCGATATTCCGCAACATTTTAAAACAGTCGCCAAATTGGCGATGTTTCGTCAAATTTGTCGTCAAAATTTCACCAATGGCATGGACGGGGAAATAGGTTATATATATAGTATACGCATGTCCAAATGTTAAACAACAAAGTGAGAAATGCGGATAAAAAGAAAATTATTTATTCGAATTCATTAAAACTTCATTAAAACTTAGATCATGGGGGGTAAAACATAAGACACTAGCGTAGGGAAATACAAAGAAAATTATCAATAAATAATAAAATAATAGAAATAAACAAAAACATAGGATTTGGGACGGCAAAGCAGTTCATTGGTGGAGGTATGTTAATACGAAATGTGATGACCTCTGCTGGAAACACAAATCCGACAGCATCGATTCATGCCAAGAATGGGAACATCTACAGCGGTTTGCCATATCTGCGCCCATTCACGGAGCAGATATGTTCTTAGCTCGTAAATGATCCGGGAGAGGGGAGGGGCAGATAACTTAAACGTCTTCCAAGCATGTCCCATATACATGCAGAATGGAATTCAAGTCGGGTAATCTCGACGGCCATTCCATACGAAGCAGTGTTTCCGATTCTAGTACTGGCCACAGGCCGATAATGCGAGCTCTGTGAACTCGCGTGATATCGTCCATAAAAATAACATCAGTACCCATGTCCGCAAGAAATGGGCAAACATATTTAGCAAGGATGTCATCTCTATATCGCATTGTAGTCACAGTACCGCGAGGGAAGGTGTGGAGATCAGTGCAGGCGCCGACAGCAATCCCTGACCAAGCCATCAAACCACCGCTTCTGTATGCGGGCATATCGAGGATTTTACTGGCGTAATAGGGATTTCGATGCGTTCTACAAGCCAACAACCGTCGGGAATAGCTTTGTACACCAAACCGTGACTCATTCGTGATAGCACAGTACCACATTGTTGTGGAGTCCAGTTGAGGTGATCTCGAGCCTAGTTTAAGTTGGCCCCTCTGTGCGAGGGCGGAAGTGGGATGCAACCCAATCCACTGGTCGTCTTGCATACAGCTGATCTGCATGTAGCCGCCTGTAGTTTGCCGGGATACCGCTCATCCTGCCAACACTGCAAGGTCGGAAGCAAGCTGATGTGCAGTGATTGACCTGTGGCGTCGTGCTTGCATTCACAGAGAACGGTCATGATGAGCGGTTGTGATCCGTAGCCATCCACTTACTGAACTTCGAGACACTGTTTCTTCACTTTGATACCAATTCCACAAACGGTAAAGGACGGAACGATTGACATTTAGGGCTCGGGTTACTTCCCACTGTCGCTGGCCCCCTTCGAGACGCCCCATTACCTCCCATCACCTGGCGTCACTCAGATGATGTCGTCTACTCATTTGTCAAAATTTGGCTATTTCGATTTTCCTTCTGGAATTCGTAACGCGGAGATACAGGCTCTGCACAAAACAGACTGTTTTTATACCTAATACGTTTCATTATTATAAAACGTTAGTACGCAAAATTTTTCTGCGGGCTAATTTCCGCGTGTGTGCACCCGTCATATATGCAAATTTTGTGGCTACACGTTGTTTCCTTTGCCGAATATGCTAATTTTTCCGCTTTTTGCTTAACTTGTGGACGTGATTATAGATAAATGACTATTGGCGTCCAGATACAAAACTATTACTCAAAGTATGAGTATCTTCTCTCGTGAATAGAACGAACTAGATCTAAGAATGATGCTAATAATTCTTAATGGTTTTGATTTCTTGATGATTTTTTTCAAAATTTATTCGAAATTTTTTTTCTGGGGTGTGTGTGTGTGGGGGGGGGGGGGGGTTTCTGAAAATTCGATTGCGATTGGTAACAATAGGCTTCCAGTATTCCCTAACTGTAATTTTTGTTCCAAATTTTGTTCGAATCGCTTCTTTCGTTCGTGATATATCGTCTACACAAACTCACGAACACACACACACACACACACACTTGCATAGATATCACCTCAAAAACGTTCAATTCGCGTTCAAGGATGTTTGAAAAGTGCTCTCCCGTTGAAAACTCGAATTCGATTTTTCAATACCGTCACAATATTTTCCTTATACATTATGCTATGTATATAAGGAAAGTAGAAAAATACTTGAAATCGCAAAAGTACTAAAAGTACCTATATACCAAATTTTTTAGTCCTAAAGTACCTGTATACCAAATTTCATGGCCGTACGACTCTTATCTTTCTGCACATACTGCACACAGACAGACATCTTATTTATTATATAAGATTACATTTCCTTTGCATACTAGAAAACATACAGCATATATGAAATTTGGTTCATGGAGTATAGCTTCAAACTCTGGAGAAATGAGATTTCAAATAAGAAATTTATGAAGAAACCTTCATATGGTGGCAGATGGTGTGTGAACTTCATTTTCGGCAGAACTATTAAGCAATTTTATACTCTTTTGCGCACTTATTTCGTACAGTCATACGAATTTTCGGAAAAACGGAAGTGGAACTTCTTAGTGAACCCTTATCCCTCTCCCAAATTCGAATCATATAAACTCTGTCTATAGCCAATCCTTAGAAATAGATATTGCAAGGAAATTGTAAAATTTTTAATCAGAAATGACATCTCTCTCTCTCTCTCTCTCTTGAACCGGAAATAGAAATCCTTAGTGAGACCCCTATTCCCACTAGAATTTTATATGGAATCCATATCATCATCACCATTTAAACTCTATAACCGATTATAAAAAATAAAAATGTATCAAGAAAGAATTTTGAACCAGAAATAGAAGATAATCGGAAGTTAAAATCCTTAGTCTTCTTACTCCTAAGGAACTTGATGCTTTGGTGTCCATATCATATATCATAAGCTCTATCTATAGCAGGGTTCGTATGCACCTTAAAAGTACTTAATTTTAGTTTTAAAAGTGAAGCACTTTTAAAAGTGCTTAATTTAGTCACATTTTGATATAAAGTGCTTAAAAGTACTTTTTCGTTACAAAATCTTGTAAGGAAACTTTTTTATGTAGACTTTATGCTGTCGCGAAACATGTTATTTAAAATCATGTTCTTTTTGCACATTTCTTCTTTGTCTTATATCTATGTCATATTTTTTTATTGTAAACATTTTTTCTGTATTTTTGCATATATAATCGATGCCAAAAATAAATGTCTCATGTTAATCGTAAATATACGAGTATTACATTTTCTAATTTTCTTAAAAGTTCTTGATTTTGAAATCTCAAAATGAGTAGGTTTGAACCCTATATATACAACCAATAATAAGAAATATATGTTTCAAGGAATTTTTTTAAATCAGAAGTGTTAAGACCTAGTGAACTCCCCTACCATGGCCTGATTTACGCCCGGGCCACCGGGCCCTAAATTTGGAACGCAAAATTTTGCCATAAGTCCTTAAACTTCTAAAAAAAATTGGATATATGAGAATATCAGTGGCATGTAAGAAAATTCCAACAAAATTATTCAATATCTCAGAAAAAATAATATTGTATGGTCCAGATTTCCATTTTGCTATTTTCTTTAAGCATTTACTTACTATTGGCGATATAATTAAATAGTAGCATGTTCAGTAGGGTTCCCCCAAACGCAATTAGGCCTTGGGCGCCATCTACTGTAAACCAGGCGTTAATCTGTATCCTCTCCAGAATTTGATGCTATATACATATCAGTCATCATCTGAATTCTAATCATAGCCGATTCTGTAAAATAGATGTTGTAAGGAAAATGTAAAAGTTTGGTTCTGGAGAACCGGAAGGGGAAATCCTTAGTGAGTCTCCTTTCTCCCTCCAGAATTTGATGTTGAATCTATATCATTCATTAGCAAAGTTCAATCTATAATGAATTCTGAGAAATAGATATTTTAAGGACATTTTTTCTAACTGGAAGTGAAAATTCTTAGTGAACTATCCTTCCTCCTCCAGAATTTGATGTTGAACCCATATCAGCTAAGCTCTATTTATAACCAATCTTGAAAAATAGATGTTTCAAGGGAAATGAAAACTTTTGAACGCAATTTTTTTTTTAACCGAAACTGAAAATCTTAGTAATTCCTTACGATTTTTGATCTTTCTTGATATAATTAACATCTAAAAGAAAATTAATTTTTTTATTGAAGCTTTAATATTAAGTAACACAACTACACATAACGTCTAAAAAGATAAGCAATTATTCAAAGTATGATTATTATTAAGAATTTACATTGAATAAACATTCCATCGTCAACTGATTTCTTAAATTTAACTTGCAAAGCAGTTGATCAAGCACTTGCATATTACAAAAAATATCTTATAATATTAAGTAATACAACTACATATAACGTCTAGAAAGATAAGCAATTATTCAATGTATAATTATTGTTAAGAATTTACATTGAATAAGCATTCCATCGTCAACTGATATCTTAAATTTAACTTGCAAAGCAGTTGAACAAGCACTTGCATATTACAAAAAATATCTTATAATATTAAGTAATACAACTACATATAACGTCTAGAAAGATAAGCAATTATTCAATGTATAATTATTATTAAGAATTTACATTGAATATGCATTCTAGCGTCAACTGATTTTTTAAATTTAACTTGTAAAGCAGTCGAACAAGCACTTATATATTACAAAAAAACATTTTATAATGCATACGTTCTATTAATTTACTTTCTAACATTTTATGTATACTTAATTGTTCTATTTCAATTATATTTATATATTTAAATTTAAATTATGTGAATATAAAAAATTTGAATTGTTACATTTCGAAATTTTGTCTATGATTCAAAGATATTCACACATTCATTTTTCATTTTCTACTTCATCTTATAGATTACATTGTTCTGAAAAATGAGTACAAGTAAATTTCTTTGGGGTACAGAAGTGACGCAGCAATTGACCGATATCGATATTATAGACCGTAAAATATTCAAAGTATCTTATTTTCTCCTGTTAGATTGTACTTTAGATAATATTCTATTTAAAAAAATTATTATTACCAGAGAAATTGGACTTCCTTTGAATATAAAGGCTAAAACGTCCTTCTTTATACAGTAGGCCTAGGCGCGTAACAGGCCCAGCAGTTTTTGGATATACAACGTTCATGATTTAGAGAATTAATAAACAACTTCATTAGATGACATACAATCTAAAATCCAAAAGTGTTGATCAGAAAATATTGGTGTTAATGAAAAAATATTTATATGTATTTCACAAGTTCACCTGTTTGGGGGGAAACTTTAACTTGCTTGCATTCAACATTCATAAGTTAAAAAACTGGCTATAGTACTGTGATTGATCGACAGATGTCATGAACCTGAATAGGAGTCAGTGTCGATTTCAACGAACATCTAAATAAAATGTTTTCTCAACTTTTTAAAGACTAACTTTGTAAGATATACTCTTCATGAAGTAGAACGCATAAAATGCTTCTTTTAATCGTAATATCGGCTTTTTTGTTTAACTTTGCTAACACGAATCATAAAAAAATAAACTTTCCATTTAGAGCGACGTATCTTTTTAGTATCACCTTATAGCCATGGGCGTATACAGGGTTTTTTCCAGGGGGGGTGGGGTGCTAATATCGATTGCATTGAAAAATCGATCACATTTTAAAAATGTGTGTATATAGCGCTTTTAAAAATTAGTATACACCACCTTTATACAATACCCCCCCCCCCCTTTAATAACATATCCTGTGTTCCTGGAGACAGAGCATCCAAGCTAACAAATGAAATTCAAACTTGCAAACTAACATGAATTTCTGATAAACATACCAAATGCGATTATCCTTCTACGTTTTCCATTTAGGTATAAGTTTAAATTGTTTTTATTAATATACACATAGGAGAAAACACGCAGTTGTGGCTGAATGTTCTAACTCCAAAAAGCATTTTTCTTATTTTCTCCTCTCATGGCATTCGTATTAAGTTTTTTGTGATCATATTATTTTAACATTGCGAAAATTTATTGATTTTGTCGAAATTATGTTCAAATCCCAATCTATCTATTAAAGTTCACTTTTAATGTCTTTAAAATATTCTGTTAGAAATAACTTTTAATTAAATTAACAAGTTTTCAGAGGGGTAATCTGGCACTCCCCAGATCCCTCTAAATACGCTCATGCTTATAACTATGTCGGATAACGGCTTTTTCTGTTTTGTAACATTGATAGCGGATTTCCTGTTGAAGGCCTTCTCTGCTGCAATGCCACCCCAATCAAAATTCGTCTCCCTTTTTTGTAATTGAACTTTTCCCCTACAACAGTGACAATATCAATAGCGACTTTTAAAATGAAGAGTGTGTTTTAGAAGTGAGCAATGATCTCGAAATGAGAAAAACTTGCTTTTTAACTAAGGTTGTTTTTAATTCAAGTGTATTTATCGGCTATTCGTTGCTAATTAGCTCTAATGTTAGGAAAACGGGTTTAGCCAAGCCAGTGGAGTAATGTCTTGCACCGTAAGGCTTGCAGTGCATGAAGAACTGCTGTGTTGGAGGCTGAGTGAAATAGAAAGTGAAAATAAAGTTCGCATAAGCAAAATGAAGTCCAAATTAAAACTTGCCCAACCTTAATCTGTTACGCATTTCATTTCAATGATGTTTTATTTCACTGGGAGTGCGGCGCAATCTGTCTTTTCATTCACATTTTGGTCCGGAATAGGTTTAAGACCCCCCCCCCCTCTTTTTTTTTCTGTATAGATCTCTGAAAAATAATAAATTATAAATCCCCCGATTTGACTTTGTCGACCGTGCTATGTTTCCTGAAAAGATTCCGTTTACCTTAAAATCCTCACTGATTCTTTCTTCCTTTTCGTCTTTCTCTCTGTTTGGATCTTCAGCTGCGATAGTTTCTAACTTTTCCCGTTCTTTGTCTACCTCCTGCTCCTCTTTATCTTCAAGTAGGTCTTTTGCTCTCTCCTCTGGTTGATCTGTTGTTCCATCTTTCTCCACGGGTTGGTTTGTTCCCCCTTTTTCCACCGATTGGTCAGTGCCTTCTTTCTGTGAATTTTTTTCCGATTTATCTTCTCCGTTGCCTCTCGGACTATCTTCATTGAGCTTTAGGTTTGCATCATCTCTGTTTTCCATCTCCTTTGTTATTTCGGGTGAACTAGAAGTGGAAGAGATAAGACAGATGATAAAAGTTAATAGTGGAAGCATTTGGAGACTTAGTCTCGTCTGCGTGGAGTCGAGACTAAGGTTTTTAACTAGACAAGGCTATATTAGAAAACGGACTAATATGTGATACTAGAACGAATCACCTGCCGTTGCACGGTTCCTATATAAGTGCCCCGCTACAGATACAGATAACACCATACTCAATTTCCAAATCGCCTGTTTTGAACTAAAATCATTCTCACCATACAAATACGATAATAAATGCTCAATCTTTAATTACTTTTTTTAATCCCCAATTAAAAAATAGAAACTAGAAAACACTAAAAAATAGAAAACACAAAAGATTAAAACGAGGTAAAGGAAGTTCCAAACATCATGATTATAAAGCTGAGATTAAATGTTTACATAATTAATTTAATAGCACTTATCAATGGAAAATAATAAAATCATGGATATTTGCGGTTAAGAAAAAACATTTAAATAACGTTTATGCTATATTCTTAAAATTAAATCTAACTAATCAACATTTCAATCATATTTTTTATGATTTGCTCATTACTAGATCAAAGTATTTAAAATTAAATCTAAATCAATTTCACAATAACAATCGTTCTTCTAATTCTTATTGTGCTATTTCTTTTAAACATCCTACTTATAATACTATAAATTTTAGGGATTTATTTAATAAGTTTAAACATTTAATGCCTATTAAGGATTTGAATACCTTTAAAACCATTAGCCTTAAATACTTTTAAAAACAATAAGCCTATTGGAAGAGCTATTTTCAATTACAATGAATATTCTCAATCTCTCTATATAGATATAGATTCCATGTCTAATTTAGATAATGAATGCATTTGCAAAGATGACAATTATGCTAATTATATTAATCCACACTTGGGTCATATTGTTACAGGAGACCATATTTAAAGACGATTCTTTAAGAACAGTAATATCTTATGGTACAAAATTCAGGTTACAATCAAGTAAAAACTCCACTAATGTATTAAAGTCAATTAATCTTGACTTTGATAAATATATTTATAAATTAGCTTGTAAATATTCTCTGTCATTAGAGGCATTTAACATATGGAAATTTACTTTATTAAAATTTATTAAAAATATTATTAGTAGTATTAAATTGTCTAGATCTATTTATAATATTGATAATATAAAACAATTTATTATTGATTTACAAAAATCTTTTGTTATTACTTATGTTGATAAAGCCTCTAATAATTATGCTATTACTTGTAAAAAATTCTATATTCAATTTCTGTTAGATTGTTTAAAGAATAATAGTCTATTTAAACTTGACTCACACTCCATTATTAGCATCAAACAGAAAATTATCACTATGTATAGTGATTTAAATATTAATTATAAATTTTTGAAATTTCCATATATTGTGCTTATTCCTAAATTTCATAAAAATCCTATTAAATTTAGAACTGTAATTTGTAGTCACAATTCTTACTCTACTACTGCTAGCAAATTACTACTAAATAATTTAAATGTACTAAATGATAGTTTACGTTATTCTAGTAATATAAATTTTATTCTAAATAATAGTATAGAATTAAAGAATAAATTAACAACTCTTGGTAAACTAAATGGATTTCAAACTTTCGATTTTAAAGATCTTTTTAATAACATTAATATTACTGATCTTTATGATATAATTTTTAGCTCTATATAATGCATTTATTACTAATCAATCTACTCATACTAAATTTAAAAATTTTCCTAAACTACTACACTTTGTACTTTTCAATAATCATATTTTTCAAGGTAATAACTAATACTTACAAGTCTCTGGGGTTCTACAAGGTGGCTATAGTAGCAGTATGTTAGCTAATTTATACCTTTTTCATTATGAAAATTCTTTTACTTGGACTGATTATATAATTTACAGATATGTTGCTGATTTGTTTAGTAATTACTGACAACTATGCCATTGATATAGATTTCTATCCGGATAATTTAGAATTAATTCCTAATGAAGCCTCTATTAGTAATAGTGTTTATTTTTTGGATTTAAATCTAATTATTGAACCTACTAATAGGATAGTTATTAATTTATATGATGAAAAAGTCTATTTTCATTTTAATATTAATAAATTATTACCATTTAATTCCTGTAACTCGATTTAATTGTTTAGAAATATTATACTTAATCAACAATTTAGAATTTATAGATTATCAGATAAAAAATTTCATGCTTTGCACATTAATAACCTAAAAAGTGCCAGTTTATTATATAAATATCCAGAATATTTAGTAAATGGTATAGTTAAAAAGTTTAAATTAGCTGAATATTCTTAAAATTCCCTCCGTAGTATCTTATATTAGCTAATTGTTAACATTCTCTTGAATTAGCATTACAATGTATTTACATCTTCTTAGACATCTGCCGCCTTTTTTTCTATTATTTTACACGCCCCTTTATTACGTAGCTATTACTGGTGAATTTATCACATTTTATTAATTTTTTTGCTATACTGTTATTTATATCTCACGACTGGCAACTGCTAATCTACACTTTTATCTCCTGCGAATGGCAACAGTAGTCTCGACATTTATTCCTCGTCACTCGTATTGATAGGATCTGTGCTATATTTTCTCAGGTATTTTTATATTCCTATTTAATTTTTCAATCTTTTAGCTTGTTGTCCAAGTAGACAGAGTTTATAGATATTATCTATCTCTGTCTTCAGAAACAAGCTTTTTTGTTCATTTTGAATAGATACTTGGACCTGAAGAAGAATTTGTTAAAAATGAACAACTTTTTAAGTCTAGTGCTTATCCACGTGTATGACTTTAATGCTTGGTTATTTTATTGCTTTTCAATTTTTGAATTCTCACCATTGATATTTGTTGATTAGATTTAGCTTGATGACTAAATATATACATTTTATTCTCCTCTTGATTGATGATTCTCTATTTTTTACATCCTATTATGTTATTAACATTTTTTACGTTAAGGTTTTATGAGTTACTACTTCTCTATTTTCTATCATTGGTTTATAATTTTATTATATATATATATATTATATATATATATATATAATATATATATATATATATATATATATATATATATATATATCCATGAAGGAATGCACGTACCCATATACAAATCACAGTACCAGTAGAAGAGAGCCATATGCTAATGATTAAAAAAACAAACACAGATATGGAAAAGAAACATGATTATTCGGTAAAGTATGTGGCTCCCACGGGCCGCTAAACGGCGAGGCATACTATCGATGAGGCTATTAATGGCTGCCCGAGGTAATCCTTGCCAAGCAGCGTCCACTGCGGCAAGTAGTTCATCTACGGCATGTACCGGTGATCACCGATGCACCTCACGTCCGATAAGGGCCCACACGTGTTCAATGGGAGAAAGATCCTGCGAGGCTGCCATTCAGGAAAGGATGAGAATTCCGTTCAAGCTGTTGAGAGTTCGCCGCGCGGTGTCACATTGTCTTGCTGGAACACCGAGCCGGGGACGGCCTGTACTAGTGACCAAACCACAGGCATCACAACTTGTGTGACGTACTGGTGCGCTGACAGATTACCTGCAATGTGCCCCAGAGCTGTCCGCTGATTGAACATGATACCGCCCTAAACCATAATGCCTGGTGTAGGGCAGGTGTAACCGTGTAACGCTCGGTGCTATGGGCTGGCAAGTGGCGTTCCCCGGGAAGCCGCCACACCCGTCCACGGCTGTCATTCCTCCACAGGCAGAAGCGAGATTTATCCGTGAACAATACACGATGCCATTCAGTGGTCCATTTGCGATGACGACGACACCATGCTAGACGTGCATTCCTGTGTGGAGCGCATAATAGCATCCCAGTGGCTGGGCCGCCATGTGCGCAGCTGTCCTCCATGCAACTGTTGCGAATAGTTTGGGTGCACTCAGGAGCAACCGTTGATGGTGGCAGGCTGTTTCGGATGTCACTTGCCGTTGCAAACGGGTCTCGACAAGTCTTTCGGGGAATCTGCCGGTCTGTGCGCTCTATCGTGCGCCTTTTCGATCCACTCCCTCTTCGGCGTATTCGTTGATGTTCCTGCTTCCATCGTGTGAGACATCGCTGGATGGTACTCACGTCGTGCCCAACACGCGTTGCAATTGCACGCATCGACAAATCCGCTTCACTCAGCTCCAGGATTCAGTCTCATTCCCCAACCGTTAACTGCTGGTATACAGTTCACTGAAGTCTTCGAAGCATCGCTTCTTCACTTTATTGAAAGTTCAGCTGCTGCAAATCGTCGCTCATAGAATTTACGGGACAAGCCGTCTGCTGGTTTTTATCACCTGAAACTTGGTGTCACGTCACGTGACCCTATAAGTATGAAAACTTAATCATTTTCATATGACTATTTCTTCTGCCGGTACAGTGATTTACATATGGCTACGATCATTCTTTCATGGTGTTACAATTTTACTTTTGACGAGTATGTGTATCTCTCTCTCTCTCTCTCTCTCTCTCTCTCTATATATATATATATATATATATATATATATATATATATATATATATATATATATATATATATATATGACAAACATTAAGGGTAGGTCAGGCATGCAAAAATAAGTCCGTTTCGCATAAGAACATGTGACCGCAAACACCCTTGTGGGGTGCTACATATGCAGGAAGAAGCAAAATGAAAAGAATGGAGATAATATTCGAACAAAAGTTTATTAGACGTAATAATTACAAATATAAATTACAATTGTATAAATATGCAGATATGCATGCAAAAATCCCAAGATGCTCGCGGGCACGTTCTGCTGCCTCAACGACTTTAGCGGCCAGGACAACGTCCTTTTTATATAACCCCATAGGTTGATATGAGTGAGAGACAAGTCGGGAGATTGTGGTGGCTAACTGAACGATACTTCCACGCCCATCCATCTAACAGGAATCTATTGAGATAGTCCTGCTCCTGCCATCCTGACTAAAACATGCACAGTTGCGGATGGCAAGAAATTTGAACACCTATTATAATACTATGAAAAGCAATTGTAATTGATACATGTAATTGTATTTCTAATAAACCTATGTTATATTACCTACATTCCTTTCGTTTTGTTTCTTCCTGTACCTATAGTACCCCACGGGGGCATATGCGACCACATGTTCCAATGCAAAATGGGATTGTTACTTTCCTTATATACATATAATGTATAAGGAAAGTACTATTCTAACGGGGTCGAAAGTTCGAATTCGAGTTTTCGACGGAAGAGCACGTTTCAAGCATCCCTGAACACGAATCAGGCGTTTTTCAGATAATGTCTGTGTGTGTGTGTCAGTGAGTCTGTGGAGACGATAACTGACGAACGAATGGAGCGATTCAAACAAATTTTGGTACAAAAATTACAATCCATGAATACTGGAAGCCTATTGTTTTTATACGCAATGAGATGTCCAAAACCCCTAAAATTTTCGAGTGAAATTTTGAAAAAATCATAAAAAATTTAAAACTTTTAATAAAGTTGCATAAATAGTTATTTTTTATGTAATTTTTCATTAGAAAACGATTGACATAAATTTTAGAATGCTAGTGTAATGCCAGAAATGTAAAGTAATAAATATTTGGAAGGATTAAAAAATAATGGAACCAGGAATGCGTGCGGATTATCCCCACGCTAAGCAGATGGGCGATAATATACAGGTGGCCCCATATCTTACATACCACGCCCATGTTTACATACCACGCTAAGCCGTTTGGCGGCAACCGAGACGGCGACGCCATGTCTACGGATTAGCCCTCAGCTCTGCATTTCAGCACGTGGACCGCGGACCGAAAAAGGGATATAAGTGAGAGTTGCTCGAAGTGGGAGTCAGAAATAGTCCAATTGATTTTGTCACAGGAATTAAATGAGGGACAGGATGTTTTATTTTCTCCAATAAAAATGGCAAGAACATTAATCACGGATGAAGCGATCCAAAGTATAGAAAATAAAAATAAGATTAGAATGTTGTTATACAATGAAAAAAATTGCCAAATTACACTTAATAAAAATATGAACGTGGGTATAATAACAGAACAAATCGAAATTGTTGATACAAAAAATAAAAGCAGTAAACCCACGTTGGAAATTAATAATATTCAAAATTTAAATAAAACAGATTATCAACAAATTCGGGAATTAAGAAAGAAAGAAATATCTCCAGACGATTTTCAAGTACAGCACTTAAATAAGGAAGATAGAAATAAAGTTATTGCATTAATGATGACCAATACAGAGGTTTTTTCAAAGTCATATGCTACCCTAGGTAAAACATCAGCAATAGTACCGAAAATCGAACTCATGCACAATTATCCTATTCAGAGTCGACCATACCCAATTCCGAGAGCAGTACGAGAAATTGCGCAAAAAGAAATTAGGGAATTATTGGAAAATGACATTATTGAAAGTTCACAAAGCACGTACGCTAGTCCCATAATTCTTGTAAAGAAACCAAGTAAACCAAATGAAGAACCTAAATATAGACTTGCTATTGATTATAGGGCCATAAACGCGTATTTACCACTTTTGCCAATAAACTTACCAAAGGTGAAGGATATATTACAAAATATCGCTGGTAGTAAAATTTATACAGTTATGGATTTGAAGGCGGCGTTTTTTCAGATCGAACTAAGAAAACAAGATAGAAAGGCCTTAACGTTCACAACTTTTATGGGAAATTTTAATCCTAAAAGAATTCCGTTTGGTCTTAAAAACTCAGGAGCATATTTTCAACTTTTAATGAACAAAGTGTTAGGAGATCTATCAGAGTTAAAAATATACTTTTACTTAGATGACTTAGTCATATGCGCACAAAATAACGACGAAATGTTAGAGAAAATCAAAATTGTTTTCCAAAGATTGAAAGAAAATAATTTAACACTCGACCCGGCGAAGTTACAGATATGCAAATCGCAAATTGAATTTTTAGGATATAAAGTAAATGCGAATGGTATAAGCCCATCAATAAAAAACTGTGCAAAAGTGCAAAATTTCAAACAACCCCAAACGGTTAAACAAGTAAAAAGCTTTCTTGGGACAACAAACTATTTTAGAGGTCTGATAAAAAATTATGCACAAATTGCAGAACCGTTGGTAAATTTGACAAAAAAGAATGTTAGGTTCGAGTGGAATAATGAATGTAGAAAAGCTTTTGAAAAATTAAAAAATGCAATTTTTAAAGAACCAGTTGTAAGACAGCCTGATGAAGTAAACCCGTTTGTCTTAACTACGGATGGCTCAGGTAAGGGAATTAGTAGTATTTTGATGCAAAGGGTAAATGGAGTCGATCATGTTATCGAATTTTATTCAAGACCTGTGAACCCGGCAGAGAAGCGTTATCCTGCAATAAAGCTAGAATTGCTAGCTATACACGCATCCTTACAACACTTCAGAGAATATCTGTTCGGAAGGAGTTTCACCTTGCTGAGTGACGCAAAATCCCTTATGTACCACATAAAATTAGATAAAATGCCAAATATCATATCGAGGTGGCTAATTGACATAAGTCAGTATGATTTTAAATTCAAATATCAAAAAGGTGAAAATAACGCAAGTGATTATTGCTCGAGATATGTATTTGACAATGATAACCAAATCAAATATGTAAATACTTTAATTAAAAATGATGAGATAAATGTGGAGAAAATATTAGAGCAACAAATGGTAGATGAAAAATTAAGTAAAATTAGAGAGGAATTACAAAAAGGAAGAAACCGATATCACAATAACAAGGTATACTATATTGATAGCCAAAATAAACTGTTAATGGTAAAGAAGGAAAATAAAAGACAAACGTATAGGAAAATAAATGAGAATAAGATTGTAATACCGCACTCGCTAAAGGGAAAGATAATAGAGATAGCACATTTCCCTCATTTCGGAGTAAAAAAGACATACCAATTACTTTCAAGAAAATATTTTTGGATAGGGGCTTTCCAAGACGTGGAAAATTTTTGTAAGTCTTGTAATCAATGCTTATTAGTAAAACACAAAAATATACCACCAGCCAGACTTCAGGCTATGCCAGAAATATTAAAACCAGGAATATATTTACAACTGGATTGCGTAGGAAAACTACCGTGCAGTAATGGAGGAAATAATTTTGTAATTACAATTGTAGACATGTTTTCACGATACTTTGAGGCCTATGCAGTCAGAGACATTACTGCTAAAACAATAGTGAATAAGCTAACAAACTTCGTGACAACTTATGGAGTTCCAATTATTATTCAAAGCGATAATGCTCAAATTTTTAAAAGTAAAGAATACATAGATTTTACAAATGCATTAAATATTGAAAGGCGATACAGTTCGGTTTATTTCCCAAGTTCTTTAGGTCGTTGTGAAAGAATACACAGAGACATGAAACAATGTATAATGTGTTTGTCAAAGACTACGTTTGAATGGGATGAATCTTTAAAATGGTTTAAGTTTTATGTGAATAACACTATTAACAGTAATACAGGATTTGAGCCTTCATTCCTGTTCTATCTTAGAGATTTATCATTGCCATTTGAAAATATTAAACAAACAAACATACCAAGTAAGGAAGAAATAGATATAATGTATAGTGATGTAAATAATTATAAAAATTATGTGGCACAGCATTTAAAAAATATAGATAAAGTAGTGAAAGACGCATCGGAACAACAAAAGCTGGTAAATGACAAACAAATAAAGAAATATAAAATAGTGAGAAAAAACGATGTATTTATAGGAGCGACAGTGTACCTAAAAAAGTTCCTAAAACCAAGGGTATTAGAGGATCGATATGATGGACCATTTAGAATTACGAAATTAGTCCGAAATAATAATGTTATAATATGTCTTAAAAGTGATGAAAATAAAACTTATAAAGTGCACATAAATAAACTATACATGGCAGCGGAGCGAAAACAATATTTGAAAGATAGTGACGAAAGCGAATCAAACCACACACACACACAGGACAAAGAAAAAAATCAAAATGAGAAAGTGATTAGAAATAATGATCAAAGTCAAATTAAGGAAGGGAAGGTCACTAAAGAAAAGCAATTAAACTGTGAAAATAATAGAAATGATGATGAGGTTTGTTATAATGCCAGAGGGTATAATTTTCGCCCTCGAATTGTTGTAAATAGTAATTTCATAAAACAAAGAATATGAAAAATATGTAAAAAGTTTGTAATTAATGTCATAAATAGAAAGTGATAATTGAGTGTATATGTATATGTTTTTATGTTTTAAATTGTGGATATAAGTATATTTCAAAAAGTATGTTATGTATTTCTGACATTACATATATGGCAAGTTCAAAAAAAAAAAAAAAAAAAAAAAAAAAAAAAAAAAAAAAAAAAGTGAAATAACAAAGTAATTTATAAATAATATGGTGGTATGGAATTCAACCATAACCAAGAATCGGAAGTTGATAGTTGCACTACTACAATATGTTACAAAATGAAATGATAACAAGAAAATGTATAATAATAATAAAGTAATGAATGCTGTTATGTAATGATATGTCGTATGTAAATAATTATGTAAAAGAAGAAATGAAAATTATGCATTGCAAATAATATATATCAAAATTTACAATTTAATAATAATGTGAATGTTGGTAATCCTCATGTAATTTATGGTACATTATGTCAATTATGAATAATGGACTAACTTGACAGGGAACTATCAAGAAACTACAAAGAACTATCAAAGCTATGAGTTGTACGAGGCTAAAAAGTGGAACTCAGCCTTTCTCACGATGGATGAACATATGTGTTTGCGAGGAACCATTGTGAACTTAATTTCTTACCACTGGGGTGAAACTGTGGGAGAGTAACTTTTGGACTTTTTTTTCGCGGGGGGGTGAGAATGTAATGCCAGAAATGTAAAGTAATAAATATTTGGAAGGATTAAAAAATAATGGAACCAGGAATGCGTGCGGATTATCCCCACGCTAAGCAGATGGGCGATAATATACAGGTGGCCCCATATCTTACATACCACGCCCATGTTTACATACCACGCTAAGCCGTTTGGCGGCAACCGAGACGGCGACGCCATGTCTACGGATTAGCCCTCAGCTCTGCATTTCAGCACGTGGACCGCGGACCGAAAAAGGGATATAAGTGAGAGTTGCTCGAAGTGGGAGTCAGAATTGGTCAAGGCAGGCTGTTGGAGTTAGACTAGTCAAGAAGAAGCGGCGGTAGCAGAGTTAAGAGTTGTGTGTGCGTCTCTGATATAGGAATTCGAAGGAGAGCTCATGTTCATCTGGTATTGCAAGTGTAAAGTGTGACAAAGCATCGGTGTTACCCAAGTTATATGAACGAAGATCAGGTACCGTACAATTAAACTATATGAGGATAACCTCTTTGTCTAAATTTGTGTTTTTAAGGAAAAGCTAATTAATGCATCCCACCACGTGCTCCAACCAAATATCAATTCATCTGGCATTACACCCCCCGAACTACCATTGAGATGTATTCCACTATTGTGATATTTATTTAATTTGTAAAACTAAAGAGTGTAAATTGAGTATGTGATAAATAAATGTTTGTTCCTTTACTATTAACCTTAATTTTTAGTTTGTTAACTTAGTATCCCGTTAAGCACAGAAATAGGTGGGTTTTGCGGCCACCAACGCAATGTACACAGCAGTAAGTTTTAGAACAGATTACATGTATAATTAATATACTAATAAATAATTAATTTAATGTAAAATGCATTTTTGACAATATTAATTTTAATCAACAAAATTAATAATCGGCACAGCTAGCATGAACCGTTCTCGAGATATTGCACATTTTTCAAATAAATTTATCAAAAATTCTCATAAATAAAAAAAAATATTAACTGTTGAGAAACATGTTCACTTTTCATATGTCATATCATGCGATAAATTTGGTGACACCACTTTCGTGGATCTAACTCGTTCCATTCATGAGAAAAGATACTTTGAGTAATACTTTTGTGTTTGAACGCTAGTAGTCATTTTCTGCTATAAGAATAACTTATTTCTCCGTGCATAACGCTTGGCGAGATTTTGGCGACGAATTTGGCGGAATGTCGCCAACTTGGCTAACTTTTTTAATGTTGCCAAATTAACGAAAATCTCGCCAAATGGATAAAAATGACGCTAAATCAATGAAAATGACGACTAATTGATGAAAATTCATGTCTTGGAAAGAATATAAGTATCTACTATAAGAATAACCTATTTTTTTTACTTTCCCTGCAATACATGGTAATGTATAGGGAAAGTATTGAAATCATGCCGAAAATCGCAACTCGCGTTTTCGACGGATCTACAGGTTTCGAGACCTCTAGAATACGAAAAAACTATTTTTAGCGTGACGTCTGTGTGTGTGTGTCTGTCTGTCTGTGCAATGTATGCATCCACTCTAACTCAAAATCTAATAGGCTGAATTTCATAAAATTTGGCAGGCAAGTCACTTGGGTGTGACCCTGGTGCTGATTAGTTTTTAGTACGATTCGGTATAAAAGAACCCGCCTTTTTTTGCGAAATGGTCGGCAAAAATTGCCTGTAGTGTATTCACTTTAGCTGAAAAACTAATGGACCGAATTTTACAAAATTCAGTAGATAAGTCGCTTGTGGGTTACCCTGGTGCTGATTAGATTTTGGTACGATTCGGAAAAAATAACCTGCCTTTTTTTGCAAAATGGCCCTCAAAAATCGTCAAAATCTAAAATGAAAAACTACGTATGCTCAAATACATCCAATAAATGCATGTTTATACGTTATTTTTAACGAAGAAAAGAGTAAGATCAACGCCATTACATTAGAACTAGCCGTTCTCTAGTTACTGTAGTTTTTTCGTGTTGTCTGTACGCCACCTTTGGAAATAAGTCCAGTTACCAAATGAGAACGAAAATTGAATTAAAAGTGAATTAAATGTAATTAAAATAAAGAGAACGTGGATATAAGTTTAAAGAGAAAATCATGTGCTGTCCACATCAATTTTTTTTTTTTTTTTTTTTTTTTTTTTTGCTGTAACAGTAGTAATTTCATTGCATTATATAAGGAAAGTCATGTGCTGCCCACAGATTTTTTTTTTGTATGCCTGACCAACTTTCAAGTTTCTCTGAGATCTTTTGGACCACCCTGTATATACTATTTTCAATATATCGTATACAGAAAAAAAGGAAATTTAATATTTTGTTTTACGCAAATCCTAAAATGTGCAATTGCAATTGTAAACCACATATAATGAGGTTACAGGCCGCAGATTATGCACGATTGACCTGAAGAATAACTTCATAATCAGTATTCTGGCGAAAACTGCGTATTGTCGCTTATCCTAGTTTCTTTTCATTTTTACAGTAAATATTTTATACTTTACCATTACGAATAGTTATGTGTTGTACTCTTTGCAGTAATTTAAACCGGAATGACTTTCAACTGCGTTGAAGGGAATGAAAATAACCAACTCCAGTTATATAGGCACTGGGTGGCTTGCATTGGTTGGTTATAAGTTTGAATCAGGACTTGGAGTGACCTTTTACCTCCATGGTTTAAACAGATTACTGATTTCAACCATCGTTTAGAAAAACGTCTATAATGCATATGGTCGAAGTCAAAGTATTCAACTTGACCTTGTAGTTTTATGCAGTTCGAACTCTATCTTGCATAAATTCGATTCCGATCGCGTTGCATGACCGGCTTTGTCGATCCCCACAGAGCCCTGCCAATTGCAACTTACGCTATGCTTTCTTGCTGCAATTGCAGTTAACACACAATTCAATAACTTACGTGTTTAAAATTTGTTCTTGCTCCTCTTCATTCGTCATTAAATCTGCATCAGCATCCTCGTACCACGGGAAACCTTCATCACTCGGAGTTTTCGACACCTAAATAAATTTTGAAGTATGGTTATCTTTTCATTAAAATGTTAAACAAAAATTAGCTATTTAATGGTTATTATCGCGTAAATATGTCGTTCTACTCTTTGCTTCACTATTTACCAGCAAAATCGCGAAGTTTTAATTAATATTGATACAACATCAATACCACTCTATATTTGTAAGATATGGACTGGATAACTTAAGACCAACTGCACGTACCATAACGTCGGTTTTATGTGTAGATATATCATGTTGTTGTTGAAACCCAGACCGTCCGACCTACCAGAAAGGTGTAAGGTAACTGTTTGGACGGTCGGGAAGTGCCACCCAATTTAGACCGGAACCCAGTGGGGGAGGCATCCACAGGGACCGACTTTTTTATAATGCACATGAGTATTAATCGAAAAAAGATAAACAATTACTGGAACCATGGAGTTAAAAAGAAAGAGATAAAACTCCTATGGGTGAAACTCTTGAAAATGCCATAATGCTTTGAGAATTATATCTAGGTGTCGCTAGTGTTAGTAAAGTAGCTGCTGTTATTAGCTGATACAGTAGAAAGGCTTAGTATTTAGTATATGTGTTTTTGATTATTTTTAAATTAAGGGTTCCCTAATTATGAGCATAATTAACCAGTATTTTCTCATAGTTGTACGATAGAGTACAAATTATAAAGATAAAAATAAATTGAAAGGTCAAACAATTTTGTATACATAAGAAGAATCTTTATTGTTTTAGTTCTGTTTTGCATTGCTCTAATAATTTAATTTTACAGAATTGATCGTTTAAATAACTAGTTTAGACCTTTCGCCATAAAATGAATACAATGCAGGACTACTTATGTTTTCTCAGCGCTACCTGAATTATTGTCTCAAACGATATTGACGTTTTCTTATTATGAAGTTTCAACTCCTTTTATCTCCATGACTGAAACATTGGTCGTACGTCGTAGTAAAGTTAATGGCGGGACAATAATAGTTCGCCCAAATATATAGCGTTACGACGTATCCTCTGGAATCGTGGGTGTACTCTCGGGATGCAAGAATTGGGGGTGTACTTTCGAGATTCAAGAATTGGGGGTGTACTCTCGGGATACAAGAATTGGGGTGTACGCTCGGGACAGGGCCGATCCTAGGGTGTCGGCCGCCCGCGTGCAAAGACCTAATGTGCCGCCCCTCTAGAGAATTTTTCATATTTTGACTAATACTTAACGTTGACGTTATGAATTCATCTACCTGTATAAGAGTAAAAAGTAAAACATTAATAAAAATGCAAATAAAATTTGAAGTGCAAAACTTTATTTTTTGGCCAGCTAATAGGTTATAATAGCGACAAAATACTTTAACAAAATAATAAACAAACAACAATATTACCTTTGAAATAAAAATAGACATTTTATAATTAGAAATGTAAAACAACATTATTTACTCAGAAAATATAATCTAATAAAGAAAAGTACTAAAGCATAAATCTCGTGAAACGAAAAGTATATAAATCAGTCCTTCTACAAAGACTACCTAATAATTAACTATAAAATAACTTTTCTGGGTTTATGAGAAGCAAATTTGTCAATAATTTCGGTGAAATCAATTTTTTCAGAGATTTCGGATTCAATAGAGATGATGCCCAAATCTGAAAGCCTTTCTTGTGTCATATTATTTCTCAAGTAATTTTTAATAATTTTTAATTTATTGAAACTTGTTTCACCTGAAGCCACAGAAACAGGTAAGGTTAAAAAAATTCTTATTGCTAGAGCAAAATTTGGAAAACAGGGAATGAGATCATTTTTGACTATAATTTCTAATATCTCAATTGGCTGATTTTTACCTGGAAAAATATCTTTGAATGAAGTTATTTCATTAAAGAGTTGTATACCGTCTATATCTTTCACAATACTTCTTTCCTCCTGTACCTGTAACTTAATATCTAAGTCCATGCAGGCTTTCATGAGATCATCATTAGAAATGTTGTGAAACTCATACAGAAAGCAGAATATTGAATGGCACTCAGATAATAAGGTAAATCTTTCATTTACCGAAGAGATCGCGTGATCAAGAACTGCAAAATAGAAAGCAGTCTTGAATTGCTGGAAGGGATTTGAAACTGGTTCACCACTGCCCTCGTAATCAAATAAACGGACCTTTTTCCTGAGCTTCGACATGGGAAATTCGGGATCAATACCTAAATCTCTAGCAAGTGTTGTTGCTGAATCGACAAATATTTTAAAATTATCGTCAGATCTTTGGGAAACTAAATATTTTTTAAGATTATCTAAGCCTTCAATGCATTCCGCGATGTTTAAGATTTTGAAGCATTTTACTCAATACATCAATTCTTGATAATAAATCATGCCAAATTAAAATTGAACATAAAAATTTAAATGTTTCAAGACTTTTAATTATTGATTCAGCACCCATTTTTGTTTTCGTGTCTCTGGTGGTATCTTCAATTAAGGCATTTAATACGGTAATAATGTTTTTTAGGTCTTGTTTTAGAGGTCTAATAGCATTGATACGACTTTCCCACCTTGTTTCACTTAATGGTTTTAAAGTTAGACTTTTCACGTGTTTTTTTAGTAAATCCCATCGATATGGGGACACAGAAAAGTAATTATATACCTCTTGTACCATATCAAAAAAACCAGAAATTTCACCACTGGAGCTGGCAGCGTCATTAACGACGAGATTTAATGTATGAGCCGCATACGGCACGTATAATGCTCTAGGATTGATATCGATAATCCGTTTCTGAAGCCCTATATTTTCCCCCTTCATGTTCGATCCATTGTCGTAGCCCTGACCCCGTATATCTTTAACTTCGAGCTGCAGACTAGGTAATAGCTTCTCTAATAGAAAATTGCAGACCGTCTTCAGTGGTATTAGTTACTGGAAAAAATCCTAAAAAAAATTCTAAAATATCTATCTTACCATCAGTAGTGTTCACACATCTAATTACAAACATTATTTGTTCTGTGTGGCTAATATCTGGTGTAGAGTCGAGAATTATAGTGTAATATTTGGCTTTTTTGACAATGCGTGTTATCTCATTACGAATAGATTCGGCTAAAATATTAATTATTTCATTTTGAAAATACTGCCGTAAGTAGTGTGGAATACGTGTTTTGTTATCTTTGTATTTACTGACATTATTAAGGTGTTCTGTAGCAACTGGATCAAATTTGGCCGACATCTCCACTGCCTTTAAAAAATTATCATTATGTCTATGATACAACTCCGTACTAGTTCCTCTGAATGCCAAATTTTGACTGGCTAAAAATTGTACTACAGCAATCATTCTTTCAATGATGGCGGGTCACCGCTTTTTCTCTCGATTGTAAACATTTTGTTGTTCAGCGTCAATAGTACAATTTTTTTCCAGCCTCGTCTTTATTTCGCACCACGATCTTATAAAGTTTGTTTTAGAATATTTTCATGCTTATTAAGGAAATTCAAACAATGACGACAATCAGAAAAGTCAGTTCTTACAAGTTGTGTTGAACTATCTTTACCAAACAATTTACATGCAAAACAAAAAATACGATTTAGTTTTATGGAATATCAGAGATGGAATATATTATTATGGAATATATTATTTTCTCCCCGTTCACTAAAGTTTTGTTATATAAACAGCTAAATTTTCTGCCACTCTCATCAACCGGAAATTTAAAATTTGCTACTTGTTTGGGACCATGTTCTACCAATAAATCAAAATTTTTTTCGTTAAAATGCTAGGCCAAGAATATTACGTTACCTTCATTTTACTCTTGATAGTAATGCCTAAAAACTAGATAAATTGAAACCCGTTTTAGATGCATTAGTTTCAAAATTTAAATCTGTATACACTCCTGATAACTGATTTAAATCTATATACACTCCTGATTAACTGATAACTATTTTGTTCAAGGTAAGTTATAATTTTTAATACGCTAAAATTTTTAATATTTTGATAAAAGAAAATTTGAAAGAAAAATATACATCAAATAGAAAATAAGAATTTCCTTTATTCCTGAAAATAGTAGAATGATGTGTTGAACGGGTGATTTTTAGTGAATTGTTTTCGAGAGTTAGGTTTGGCGCAATAAAATTGCCATCTCCTGGGAACAGTTCGAAAAAGAAGCGCTCCGTCCTTTGGGCCGCCGCAGTTCCGGAATGCCGCCTTCGCGAAAGGGTTAACTTTGCCGAAATAATTCAGTTCTAATCTACAAAGGAGACCGCTAAAATAAAGTTTCTTTTGACCACTGATCTGCGAGCCGCGTGCCGACCGTGGTATACATAAATAGGCTGCCGCACAGTGGAACGAAACATCCTTAGGCGTCTCAAAAATATGCCCCTTGGTTATTTGTTTAGCTAGAAATTTAAAATTTGGTATCCTTTTCTATGCCGTATTGCCGGCTCTGCCACGAATTTTGCTATCAAATGAAGAATATGTGTAAAGAGTAGACATTAATGGACAATGGACCAACCCACTGTGCACTAACATTCTATTTTTCTTAAACTATGAGACTTATTTTGATTTTTCAATAACTATTTAAAATTCAGCATATTTATTCGACTTATTATAAGTTTTAAAAAATTTTGCTTGATTGATAGAACTATATGCGGCCTGCGGCCGCCCCTTGTTTTGGCCGCCCGCGTGCGGTGCACGCGCTGCACACCTGCTAGGATCGGCCCTGGCTCGGGATATAAGAATTGGGGTGTACTCTCCAGATACAAGAATTGGGGGTGTACTCTCGGGATACAAGAATTGGGGTTTACGCTCGGGATACAAGAATTGGGGTTTACGCTCGGGATACAAGAATTGGGGGTGTACTCTCGGGATACAAGAATGAGTCCAAATTTCTTGATCACTAACAAAGTTTAGTTACAAGCACAGTGTTAGCGAGCGATATACAGCAAGCAGCTCAATAACTCTTTCACAAGATCACTATAACCAACTGTCAGGTACAGTAAAACAGCAATTAAATGCTCTACTCATTACACGAAACAACCGATACTATTCTTAAGACATTGGCGTATCTCACAATTCAATGTAGCTCGCATCACGTCGACTGCGCTCCAGCTCAGCGATGTCTCCTTTTATATACTCTCCGTAGAAGCTTCCAAAAGGGGGAGGCTCGTATCTCGAAGAACATTTGTTATTTCGAGAAGTCGCCAAGTTGGCGATAAATTGGAAATATCGCAACCCTGCTCCGAACTTCAACATATGGAAACCCTAAATTCACGTCATAGGAATGGCTGCCTGTAGAGGCATTTTCTCCTTCTGGTTCTCAAAAGAGACTCCAGTGAAAGAATTTTGCACGTTCGTAATAATAACGAAGCCCCAAGGGACAGGAAAAATTGGCTGGAGCGTGTGTGACTTTCTTATACCAAAATCCATTTTTAAGTAGCTTGTGATATATGTTTTTTCCTCCCAGGTTTTACAGGAAATTTTTTTTGAGAAATCTGTATCGTTGATCCAAATATCACAATTACAGCATATTACACATCATTTTAAAGGGCTTGAAAAAATATTTTGATTAATACCAAGTTTGATAATGTTTCCACGCCCAGAAACCCCACCCACCACCCGAAATATTGTATCGCGGCTATTTTTCACTAAAGTGGTTGAAACTATTAAGTTTCGTGATCACTGAACCATAAATAACCTCTTTCAGACATGATTATATCACATTTTGTCCTATGCTACCATGTTGAGAAAATACAAAATTTCGAAGTTTTCGCTCTAATTTCAAAAAAATCTATCTAGTTCTAGATTTTTCGATAACAAATCCGAATATAAAATCTCGTGAAAAAGCCATTAATATTTGTGGCAGCTTTCGTGTATGCAAGAAATTGACCACAAACCCACGGACAACACCCTCAAAATAGTCGAAACGTATTCAGAAGGTTTTAAAATATATACTGGCATCAAAATCTAGAAATCCGAAAATTTTCGTGAAAACAATACTTTCTCTAACTTCGTATGAGAAAGTAAAAATTATTAATGTAAAAATTATTAAAGTAAAGTTGAAATGTATTGCTATTTTATTTACGTTGAAAATATCTCCAATTTTCTTCTGAAGATTTGAATTAACAAGTTGCTAACACTAAACTATTTTTTGCGGTGACATTTGCACATAAAGCTTACTGTGACCATGAGTTTCCATGTGAGTAAAATTTAATGGCAGGATACTTTTAACAAATGAAATTTAAACAAGAAAGATAAATCATGCATAAAGCATTGATTGTGAAACACTTTCCAACTTCAATGCAATTTTATTTAAACCTCTCTAAAATGCGATACATTCCTTGGTAATATTTTTTAAATTATCACAATACTTGTTTCATTTATTATATTTGAAAACTCAAAACTTCATCGAAAAAAATGAACTTTATTCAAATGACGGCATTGAAATATAAATTGCTTGGTTTAAACATCTCTAAAATGCGATACATTCCTCGGTAATAGTTTTAAAATTATAATAATACTACAATAATTTGTTATATTTGAAAACTTCATCGAAAACGAATGAACTTTATTCAAATAACGTCATTGAATTTTACATCGCCTAGTTCTCTATATAAAGCAGCGTTTCATTCATAAACTTTTTTCTATTCCTTTCATTCATCACAATACTACAATAATTTATTTTATTTAAAACATTAAAACCATGCAGGTACAAGTAATTTAACTCTATGCTTAAAACTTCATCGAAAAAATCGTTTGCTTCTCTATGTAAAATTAATGAATGTTTCATTCATATCAGCTATATTGCAGACTCCATGAGCTAAATAATTTTACGTAAAAGAAATGCAGCAATTCTTATACAACTCATTCTACATCTTTTGGTGTTTACATTCTCCATGAGTGAAAATCAGGCTTCGTTGTAGAAATAATGAAAGTTTAATGATCATATAAACTCAAATATACTGTAATTGCGTTGTTTCATAATGTAGTTGCACAGAATTTAAAAAAAAATAAAGCGGTTTTAGGACGGCTCCAACACTAAATATGAATTAAAGAGAACTTTAAAAATCACAATTTTGACACAAGATGGATGCCATATTTTATTTTGAAGTGGGTCACGTGATCTCTTCATATAATGGTCACGTGATCTCTTCATATAAAGGGTGTATTTATTATTTTAATTTTTATTTAAATAACTACTGAATATATATTACTGATATATTTTTTATATTTTTTATGGGATAATTTGAATATTTCCTAAAACTTTCAAAGCAATTTGTGAACTTTAAATTCGCTTAAAAAGGTTTGAAAAATTAGGTCCCATAGGGTTCAATGTATTTCATTTTTTCAACCCGGGTTCAATCCAAAACTAATTGGGTGATATTATTCATTTATATTCCCATAGGTCCCATAGACCATCTGAACAACATACTAAAATTTCATTTTGATAAAGTCATTTTTAAAGCACTTATCGTGCTAACGGACAGACAGACAGACATAATGAACAAAGTCATAAACACTTTTCAACTATGTTGTAAAGTGTTAAAAATTATAATAGAACTTGAAACACCATGCAGATAAAAGTAAGGAGTTAAAACACCATATTAAGGAAACGGAAATATCGTTTAAGACAATAATTCAAGCGGCACTGGGAGAAGTTAAACAGCCTTGCATTATATGCATTTATATGGCGAACGGCCTAAAATAGTTATTTAAACTGTCAATTTTTTAAAAATAAATTATTAGTGCAATGCAAAGTAAAACTGAAACAATATAGAGCATTCCTACATATTCAAAATTATTTTACCTTTCAATTTATTTTTAACTCCATATATTCGGTATTCTATCCTACAACTATGTAAAATATTGGTTAATAATACTCATAATTAGGGAATTCTTAATTTAAAAATAATCAAAAATGCATATTCTAAGTACTACGCCTTTCTTTTGTGTCAACTAATAATAGCAGCTACTTTACTAACACTAGCGACACCTAGATATAATTCTCAAAGTATTATGGCATTTTCAAGTGTTTCATCCGTAGGAGTTTTATCTCCTTCTTTCTAATTCCATGGAAACACTATGTTTAAAACATTGATGAAAGAAATACACTCTGCTACATCACGCGGTCTTATTTATCAAAATCTTCACGTGGACAAAATCGTATTGCAATATGCAAACTGATGACGATAAGAACTGGTTAGATTCTGTAATCAATCCCTAAATTTTACAAAGTAAAACATGAATTTTATCCACACTTGCGAAATTTTGTATTATATTTTCAAATTCAAATATCATAAAATTGGAAATTTATCTAATTGATACATGAAATGATATTTTAATCTAAATGTACACATGATATCTTTCATAACACAATTTTTAATGAATAGATAGAAAAATGTACAATTTAAGTTACATACTGAGTAAAATTGGTCTATGAATTGATATTTTAGTCTAAATGCATGCGTTCCATTCATGAACAAACAGAAAAAAATAAAGCAATTTAAGTTATTGCAAGAATTTATGTGTGTCTTGATTTATAACCACTTCGCCTCAGTGCTATCAGTGATTTTTTTTGTTCAGGTGCTATATACAATAGCAGCCAATTTTTTTTTTGTCTAAAACATCCGCATTTTGTAGTTTTAACATCAGCATTTTTTAGTTTAATGTTCTCCTACTTTGTAAAATTAACACCGTGTGGGGCTAGTGTTCGTTCCCATTCTAACTATTATTCTCGTAAATTAATCTGTTCTTAGCATACCTTGTTGTCACCGACAAAAAAATATTCTCATGAGTTAAACCTCATGACTCATCACATTCTTACTTCGTTGTCACCGCAAAACGTTTAGTGCTTTGTAAAATTAACACTGTTTGGCGCTAGTGTTGCTTCTACTTTGTAAAATCAACACCGTGTGGCGCTAGTGTTCGTTCCCATTCTAACTATTGTTCTCGTTAATTAGTCTATTCTAAGCATACCTTGTTGTTACCGGCAAAAAAATGTTCTCATCAGTTCTCATGACTCATCACATTCTCACTTCGTTGTCACCTCAAAATGTTTAGTGCTTTGTAAAATCAACACTGTGTGGCGCTAGTATTCCTCCTACTTCGTAAAATCGACACCGTGTGACGCTAGTGGTATTTTCAATTCTAAATATTGTTCTCATGAATCAGTCTGTTCTAAGCAACCTCATTGCTATCGACAAAAACGTTTGTAACCACCTAAAATTTCTAAGTTTTTATCAGTTAAACCTCATGACTCATCACCTTCTAACGTCGTTGCCCACTCAAAAACGTTTAGTGTTGCCCCCGCAAAAATGTTTAGTGTTGCCATCGCAAAAATATTTAGTGATGCCACCAAAAAAAACTGTTACCACCTAAAATTTCAAAGTTATTGTCACTTACGAAAATCTCCTCAAAAGTGAGGTTCTTTTTCAACCTCCTCAAAAATGAGGAAAACTTCCACATTCCCAATATTCCCCCGATTGGGGCAGAACGCACTTTATATCACTACTTATGTGAGAGAAGGAGGATTGGCCAGCGTTCAAATCCCGCATTTGCTGTCGAGCGGCACATGGCCACCACCGTGGTGCGACAGTCTGGGTAGCTATCTCGTGGGACAGCAGATCTCCTCTGGCTGTACTGTAAGCCAATCTCAAGGCTCCCTTGTACGTCGACGATATTCTGTAGCCAATTGTTCTGCCTATGCGCTCGACCATATACTGCAGGACTTTCTCAACAATGTATTTGATGATTTAATACCCTCCAATTTGCCATAGGTCTCCAGACCTATCACCAATAATCATGCCTGGGCATACTGGGCCGGTAATTGTATTGTAGCCTTCTCCGAAACCACTGAATTAGCTGACCAATTGAACACATGTGGCGGGCATAAGCAACTCAACTGACTATGCCGCATCGAATATCGGCTTGCATAGCTGCCAGGGGAGAATTTACCACTTACTAAAATGTCATCTTCTTGTTGCCACTATTTCTTAATAAAACGTTTTTGCCCCAATTTGCATATCTCCTCAAACGATACATACTGAATTTCGCGGCTGTATCTCAATTTCTTTTTAGTGCATATATATATATTTTTTTTTGCTGCAAAGTGTATATTAATGGATTTTTACGAAATTTTGTATCCGATTTTGTTAACGAAAAATCTAGAACTAGATAGAATTTTTTTGAAATTCGAGCGAAAACGAAATTTTATATTTTCTTAACATGGCAGCATAGAACAAAATTTGACGTATCATGCATAAAAGGGATCATGTATGGCTCAATGATTGGCTCAATCAACTTAACAGTATCAATCGTTGCAGTGAAAAATAGCCGCGATGTAATTTTTGAGTTCGTTACGCCATTAGGTCCCTCAGGAGGGGAGGGGGGCATGTTACCCCTTCGAGAGGGTACATTGTCAAACTTCGTATCCAACGAAAGACTTTTCAAGCCCTTTAAAATGAAGGGCAATATGCTATAATTATAATCATTTGGATCAACAATAATGATTTTTCAAAAAGTTTCTTACAAAATTTGTGACTAAAAAAAAATCAAAAATCATATGTTACTTGAAAATAGATTCTGGTATGAGAATGTCGAATCGAGCTATATTCCAGATAATCTTTCTAATGTTGCGGATGAGTGCTATTGATTCTTACAGCATGGGCTTACTGCAATATAGTATGACCCTCACTCTGAAACACATTTTACAGACGCTATTAATTTCAAAGAAATTGCTTTTCGTGCAAGAGTTCTTTCGAAAAATGATAAGCAGCCTGATTTAAAATTTAAAGGCCTTAAATAATGTTTCAAAAGAATTTAATATACCTGATAATCGAAAAGTCGCCCACATTTCAATTTTACAATTATATAATGGCCAGAGAACTTGAAATACTAGAATTTTTTTTCAAGTTAGGTGGCACCAATACATCCTCAAAAATTTATCAGAAATGTCGTCTGGTTTATTTAATGCATCAGACGATCATTAGACCTCGTTCTTATCAATCAAACATGGCACCACTGCGTTTTTCCAGAGTGCAAGCATTTTTTTTATTTTAGAGCAATATTTCTTTAGGCATTCTTATGAGAGTGTGTGTTTTTGAAAACATACCCATACTCTAACCCCCCACCCTAATAATTTAACCATTACGAAGCTAACAAAGCGTCTTTCAGAAACTGGATCTGTTGCGTACAGAGCGGGAGCAGGCAGCCCTTCCATTTTCACCCAGGATAAACTATCTGTAATTGCTGAAACTCTTCAATGATACTCTCATAAGAATGAATAGACAAATAACGATCTAAAATTAAAATCATTTCACTCTGGAAAACTCCATCTTCTTCGATAGATAAAAAAAAGACGATCCGTAATGATTATCTGGCGTATTAAAAGCAGCAGACGATATTTCTGATATATTTTTAAGGCTATGTGAGTTCCACTTAACTGAAAAAAACTCTGCTATTTCAATTTCTCAGTACATTATAGTATTTTTAAATTTGACTTACATGACTTTTCAATTATCCTTTACATTTTGGTACTTTTTTTGATAAAGGGAAACCTTATTTTATGTATTAAAGTCAAGATTCACTGTTTGCTATCAGTATCTGTAGATGAAGAGTTAGTACTGACAACTCGTCTCTAATTTCATTGGTATTACATATTAATCTAAAGGAGTTCCGCATGTTCTATACGCTCACCAACTTTCATATTCCTGTATGTGTAAACATCAAGATTTCAAAAGTAATTAACGTTATTTTTGCCAGGTTTGTCTAATTTAGGTTTATATCTACAACGGTCGTTTGAGCAATATTGTATTTGAATCATATAATATGTATTGAAAACCAAAATGTGAAGAAAAATACGTTAGAGTTTCTATTTTATATTTGGAAATGGGCTATATAAAGAAGTTAATTTTTCTTTTACCTGTGTCACAGGATTTTCCGGGTCGACCAGAGATAGTTCGAAGTCAAAGTAACGGGCCTTCTTTTCCGAACCCTCGAGTCGGACCTTCAGCACTCGCAACGCGTCACTCACGTTGCCAGATACCTGAAATTTGATAAAATAGCCTTCAATAACTGAAAGCGTGGTGGTTAAAATCTAACTGTTGATATCTGCCTTTTAATTTGACCTCCTTTCTTCAGAATAAATGCACTCTAAAGAATTCCTTGCGATTTATTTTCTTTAGGAAGAACTAAGCTTGTTTAACTAAGAAATATCGTAATTAAAGCTTTCTTAAAGTTACAAACACAAACATTCTACCGATAGAGGATTTTCAATGAGGTGCAATTCCCACCTGTGGTTTAACGTTTATTGTCTAGCAGAGCCGTCGCCAGGTGAGGACAAAAGGGTGCATTACACAGGGGCCCGAGAGGTTTCGAAGTAAGGGTAACAGAAATAGTTTATGAAAACGATTGAGAACGTGTAAAATAGGGGGTACTAAGGAACCCGCACTTTTGCTTCATACGGGCCAGATATTTATGTCGGCGGCAATGCTTTCTGGTATTCAGATTCATAAGGGATCGTCTTTTAATCCCGCACTGTAAAAGATATCCGCTCAGCTGTCTTGTTGGAAGCAGAAATCCAACTGTTCTGTAGGAAATATAAATCCAGCAGTACTGTAGAAAACATAAATCCAGCTGTTCTCTATCGGAAGCAGAAATCCAGCTGTCCTTAGAAACATAAATTCAGCTGCCCAGTAGAAAGCAGACGTTTTCTTGCTACTTGAAAGTTTAGCAAGAAAAGTTTCTGACATCAATTCTTGCAGCTCTCGGATTAAATTGTATTATTTTGGCACTCTACTTATTCTTCAGGACTACTTTGACTGCGGCCTTAAGTTTGAAGTATATTATGCATACGTAGAGCTAGCTCTCCACCCACAGCGGAAATGGATGTCACTATAGATGTGTATGAAGGCCAATGAGTGATGGGCCTTGCACCTCGCGCAAACTTCACTATAGATAGAACGTCTGTGTTTGCAAATTTAGGAAATATTTTTAAAAGAATTTTCTTGGTTCAGTAATAATCTGAAAGAAAACGACCGACTTTTCCACTTATCTTTATCAGTAAAGAAAGCTGAAAGAAATATTTTATAGTGTTGATTTTCAGCATTATAAAAGGGCGGACTTTCAGCACTGTGATGGGGTAAGCTTTCAGCTAGCTCTTTGGGTGCATACGAGGGTCACACTGAAATTTTTGAGACAGGAGCAGACGATATGCGCTAGAAAAAAATTATTGGTCGGATATTTAAATATGAACTCTTTTATATTTGTAAACGATAATTTGTGGCAACAATTGCAATTTGGACTATCGTAACATAAATTTTGAAAGAAAAGAAAATGGAGTTGACGCGAGAGCATTATCGAGCTATGATTTTCTATGATTTTAAAGTAGGGCTAAATCAAGAATGTCTTCAAAGTTTACAATTAGTATATGGAAATAATGCACCATCTCGTGCCGCTGTATTCAGATGGTTTACAGAGTTTAGAAGAGGTCGAAATTCTCTCCTGGATGAAGATCACACAGACCTTTGTCAGCTGTAGTCCCAGAAAATATGTTGACCATTCGAAAAATGTTAATCGATGGTAATCGCTGTACCCACTAAATTATACAGAAGGAACTTAACATTGGATCCGCAGCTATACATAAAATTATTCATGAACTGCATACGGAAAAATTAGTTTGTCTTTGGGCCTCCCATAATTGAACAGAACACCAAAAAGCAAAGAGTGTTACAATCAGTAAAGAAACCCTGAAATTACTTAATGATGGTGAACACCGCATTATTTCTAAAATCATAACTGGTGATGAAACGCACATACCATTTTTTGACGTTCCAACATGTCATGAAAGTAAAGTATGGGTCTTTGAAGATGACCCCCAAACCAACAATGGTGAACATCAACGAACAATGAAAAAAGTAATGTATGCTGTTTTCTTCCGAAGTACAAGTCTGGTCAAAGCCATGAAAAAGCTAGAGGGACAGAAGACAGTTACAGCTAACTGGTACACCACTAAGTGTCTTCCAGAAATTCTTCAGGAAGTGAATGACTCATGCTTCACCATGACAATGCATCTTCTCATTCAGCAAGAATGACAATCGAATTTCTTGAATAAAAAAACATCAAAGTGATAGAATACCCACCCTATTCTCCTGATCTTGCTATGTCTAACTTTTGGCTATTTTTTAATCTAAAAAGACTTTACGTGGGCGTCGTTTTTATTCCGAAGATGAGATTGATGAGGCTATAAAAGCATATTTTTCATCGATTCCAAGAAATGAATGGCTTGAAGCATTTAATCTTTGCAAAAATCGCCTACAAAAGTGCATTGATGTTGGAGAAGAGTACTTTGAACACTCCTAGAAGTTGGTAAGTTTAACTTGTATACCACTTAGCCGTATTTCAAAAATTTCAGTATGACCCTCGTATATGTTCATAGTGGTTAGTAGTGCCCCTTTAAACTAGCTTCAAGGTAGTTCTCGTGTATATAAAAAGAACAATAGAGTGCTGAAATAATACAATCCAACACTAATTTATTCATTCTACCGTTCTTTTAAAATTTTGTTAAATTCTTTATATAGCAAAATAATTTTCAACTTCCTACAGGAGAGCTGTATTTCTTCATCGTATAGGACAGATGGATGCCTATTATTACTTTCTCTACTATATAGAAAAGCATTGCTTTCTCGAAATTTTTCAAAATCGAACTTCCCATTTCAAGATCCCTTGAACCCATTTTCCCGCGAGAGTGCGTGTGAGGTTTGTACACGATAACTCAAGAGCGAATACTCATACAGATTTAAAATGTCATGTGTGGATAAGCTTGTCAAAGACATAAATTGCAACTACTTTTAATACGTTTTATTTTATTTTACAATGTATAATGCTTTGCGTCGATAATAATTGTCTTAATCGAAAATACGGCTCGGTTACTTCTGTCCTGTGATCATAAAGTTTTGGCCTTCTAGGTCACCAAAGGTCTGGAAAGATTTTTCGACTAAAAAAAAACTAGACTAGAAAAAAATTATTGGTCGGATATTTAAATATGAACTCTTTTATATTTGTAAACGATAATTTGTGGCAACAATTGCAATTTGGACTATCGTAACATAAATTTTGAAAGAAAAGAAAATGGAGTTGACGCGAGAGCATTATCGAGCTATGATTTTCTATGATTTTAAAGTAGGGCTAAATCAAGAATGTCTTCAAAGTTTACAATTAGTATATGGAAATAATGCACCATCTCGTGCCGCTGTATTCAGATGGTTTACAGAGTTTAGAAGAGGTCGAAATTCTCTCCTGGATGAAGATCACACAGACCTTTGTCAGCTGTAGTCCCAGAAAATATGTTGACCATTCGAAAAATGTTAATCGATGGTAATCGCTGTACCCACTAAATTATACAGAAGGAACTTAACATTGGATCCGCAGCTATACATAAAATTATTCATGAACTGCATACGGAAAAATTAGTTTGTCTTTGGGCCTCCCATAATTGAACAGAACACCAAAAAGCAAAGAGTGTTACAATCAGTAAAGAAACCCTGAAATTACTTAATGATGGTGAACACCGCATTATTTCTAAAATCATAACTGGTGATGAAACGCACATACCATTTTTTGACGTTCCAACATGTCATGAAAGTAAAGTATGGGTCTTTGAAGATGACCCCCAAACCAACAATGGTGAACATCAACGAACAATGAAAAAAGTAATGTATGCTGTTTTCTTCCGAAGTACAAGTCTGGTCAAAGCCATGAAAAAGCTAGAGGGACAGAAGACAGTTACAGCTAACTGGTACACCACTAAGTGTCTTCCAGAAATTCTTCAGGAAGTGAATGACTCATGCTTCACCATGACAATGCATCTTCTCATTCAGCAAGAATGACAATCGAATTTCTTGAATAAAAAAACATCAAAGTGATAGAATACCCACCCTATTCTCCTGATCTTGCTATGTCTAACTTTTGGCTATTTTTTAATCTAAAAAGACTTTACGTGGGCGTCGTTTTTATTCCGAAGATGAGATTGATGAGGCTATAAAAGCATATTTTTCATCGATTCCAAGAAATGAATGGCTTGAAGCATTTAATCTTTGCAAAAATCGCCTACAAAAGTGCATTGATGTTGGAGAAGAGTACTTTGAACACTCCTAGAAGTTGGTAAGTTTAACTTGTATACCACTTAGCCGTATTTCAAAAATTTCAGTATGACCCTCGTATATGTTCATAGTGGTTAGTAGTGCCCCTTTAAACTAGCTTCAAGGTAGTTCTCGTGTATATAAAAAGAACAATAGAGTGCTGAAATAATACAATCCAACACTAATTTATTCATTCTACCGTTCTTTTAAAATTTTGTTAAATTCTTTATATAGCAAAATAATTTTCAACTTCCTACAGGAGAGCTGTATTTCTTCATCGTATAGGACAGATGGATGCCTATTATTACTTTCTCTACTATATAGAAAAGCATTGCTTTCTCGAAATTTTTCAAAATCGAACTTCCCATTTCAAGATCCCTTGAACCCATTTTCCCGCGAGAGTGCGTGTGAGGTTTGTACACGATAACTCAAGAGCGAATACTCATACAGATTTAAAATGTCATGTGTGGATAAGCTTGTCAAAGACATAAATTGCAACTACTTTTAATACGTTTTATTTTATTTTACAATGTATAATGCTTTGCGTCGATAATAATTGTCTTAATCGAAAATACGGCTCGGTTACTTCTGTCCTGTGATCATAAAGTTTTGGCCTTCTAGGTCACCAAAGGTCTGGAAAGATTTTTCGACTCCCCCACCCCACCCTACCCCGCCCCCAAAACACCGATTTTATCCGCCCTCGGAAGAAAAATCGAATATCCGGCTAAGTTAAGTCTTGTTCCGTGGTTGATACCATAAGTGTGCAAAGATTAAGCCTTCTAGATCACCGAGGACAGGGAGAGGGGTTCTGGAGAGTCTGTAAAGACTTTTCAAAACATCTAATTTTTTCCGCCTTGGGAGGTTCTAAAATCTAGCCCCGTTATGATCTGTCCCGCGCTCTATAGTATAAGCGTGCGAAGCGTCGATCTTCTATGTCAGCAGGTGGTTTTCTATTCCAGGGGGTCTGAAATGACTTTAAAATAATTTTCGCCTCCCCCCTCCCTTCCCCATCGAGAGATATCTAACATCCGGCTCCGTTATATTCTGTTCCGTGGTCTAAATTATAAGTGTGCCGAGTTTTAACATTTTATGGATTAAAGGTGGACTTCTAGAGAGTCTGAAGAGATAAAAACACGTTAGACAATTATTATATAGAAATATTATAAAAAGAACCTAGAACTAGGTAAAATGTTTAGTAATTGTCGTGATTAGAACTCGAATGATTCGAATTTTAAGATGTTTATAGCATTATTTCCTATGGAAATCACTGATACAATGATGGTAGAATATATATTCAGTATATGGAGGAAATTGATAATTTAACTGCACTGTAGATGTTAATGATACCAAACGAATTTATACTAACACATATAAGTCGTGTTCATCTATTTCATCGGTGTCACTAGGCTGTAGCCTAATTGGAAAAAGAAACCTTTAAAGAATGTTTTTCTGAAATATTAAAAAAAAAAAAAAAACTTTTGTTCGAAATCTGAAGATGCATCATTCTAATAATGATTGTGATACAAGTAGAACTAATTAGAATATGAATATATCAAAAAGTCGAGTGGTTACTCAATCACCCTCTTTCAGTTTGTAATACCTAAACATCAGTTATTGTCCTCCGACGAGCTTTCCTTCCGGAGAAGCAAAAAAAGAAAAACTAAAGTGAAAGGATTGAATTGACTTCCTCCTTCGTTGGTTATAAATTTGCCCTCTAAATTGCGAAAAGTCGAAAACTTATTAGTTTACTCACTCCGCATATTTTTTCATGGATGGTGCAGAACTGTAGTGCGAAAAGGCGTAAATAATACAACGAGTTAAATGGTCCCCACGCGAGGATAAATTGCACTTACCTGTGGGCAGAAAACTTCCTCGGGGATGTGCGAAAACATCTCTACTGCTGCTGCAGGGAGCCAGTCCATCAGGAACTAACATCGCGTGACGAGGTCAATTTCATTTTCCGAAATAATTCGGTATTGATTAGGTATACTCAAACTTTAATCTTGTATCGAAAACGTAGAAAGTACGATGAACCTCAGAACCAAGGACGCAAGATACGTGGGGTGTGTGTGTGTTTTATGTTTTGGGAAATTTTTCAAGTCACGGAATCCTGTGTGTAGTACAGTGTTCACTTTTTCTTATACTCTAGAACGGAGAAAGTATTGTTTTATCGAACATGTTTCTGATTTTAGATTTAGACGAGCGGAGGTATATTTTAGACATTTTTGCGACACGTTTCAAAGTTCTAGTTTTTTTGTTTTTCAACATAACCACACCAAATTGCACCGGCACTTTCAGAGTGCACGGTTACACTCTGAACCTGCACGTTTGCAGTCTTCGAGACTGTCAGAACAGTAGGTCTAAACAATATGATAGCCAAGCATTCATGCCTTGAAATTTTGCTTCTGGTGTTATCACTATTTAAAGATGCCAGGTTGGATAGGTTAAAATTTATCTGAAAAATTTAGATTATAAAGCATTTTTATATTTTTTCCAAGTGTAACTCATGAGAAGCAGAAGAAGCTCTCTTGCTGTGATCGCATAAGGCAAGGCCGGTGCATACGAGCAACGTGCGTCCTTTTTTCAGTCATGTCTTGTGCCGCCAAGTTGACACGGCACCCCCGATAGCAGAATCCAGAGCACAACTCCCCGAAAGTGGATCGAATCGTGCTATGTAGGCTCAATATTGGCCTTTGATTTTCCCCTGACCTTTATTAGAAAATTCTCCCCACCAGCCCACACAAAGAAGGAAGTCATTGAGTAGCTGGCTCCTGAATGTAACGGTTAACGGATTATTTTCTTTAGACATGTTTATCTGAAAAATAAGTTGCAATTACCACACAATTTTCAATTCTAATGTTATTTGAACTATAACTCATACTAAAATCTTAAATATAAAATCATACTAATATGGTAATATTATTTCAATTATGAATAGCAGGTGCTAGTTATCAAATATAAATAGAATCATAGACTAATTTAATATCCCAGAACAGGAAGACGACTACATTACTGCTGCTTGCTTTGAAGCTGATTATCTCAAGACACTGGGAATACCCAAGGATGAAATACCAAGAGACTCCTTCAATTGGAAAGTATTATCCCATCTCATCTGCTATGACTATGTTATTGCAAGACTTGAAGAGGAACTCGAGGACGAGGAACTGGAATGCAACCAGCGAAAGACTCTTCCATCAAACCATTCGGAGACTGGTCGAGCTGATGTACGGACGTGTTCGTGCTAACTCCTGATTAGCTACCACGTGGAAGACTTTTCGTGCTATAGCTTGGGTGTGAGTATACTAAGTTTTAGTAGACCACGTCGGGCACAGCAATTACGATGGATGAGCAAAGAACTATTTCAAGTGTGGATGAACTTTTCATTTCGCCAGTGGAAGCAGAAGGATTTCAGAAATGGAAGAAGTATTATATCAAACAGAGTGAACTTACGCCGGAACAGGTAGCGGAGAAGCCAGTAGCTTTGGACGTGCAAATACTGAAACATTATAGAGGAACCAGAGGATGGTATTTCCTAATGAAGAAGCATGCAATGGATCGCAACCAGATTACAGTTGACCTGGATAACATAAAAATCAAGGAAGCTGAGAAGGAAAAAAGACGGATTGGGCCAAGCTAATGGAGGACCAGAACCGGGATAAATACTTTACGGACGCTGAGAAGGATGGATCGCAAACAGCAGCCGTCTACGAAGCAGCATATATCAGAACCCTGGGATGCACGTGCGACCAATTGAAGAAAGATTCTATGGAGTGGAAAATATACAGCCATTTCAAGATCTATGACTGGATCATCTCCAGACTCCAGGAGGAACTGGAAGAGGAAGGCATCGACTTCGAGCGAACCAAGATGTTGAAGAAAATCCTAACAGGTACCATTTCAGATTCCAATTTGCTAGCCGAGCACCCTAACTATAACACCCTTGTCAATAGGACTACTTATAATTTGGTGTACGATATGTACAAGGATAGGTTGACCAAACCAGTAGATGTTCTCTATTTAAACTACAAACACGCGATGTTTGGCAAACTAGAGGGCTTTACAAGCCAACCCAAAAATAAGAAGCTCAAAACTTCAAACACCCCTAAACCCGTTGAGGAAATCCCAACCAAAAATAAATTCAATAACCTAAACGTCGAGGAAGTCGAAACGACTGATGCGCCCCTCCCCCCTAAGGAAAAAGTCTCGTCTTTCTATGTGGACTCCGCAAGCAATTGGGGAGCCCTCATAGAGGACTTAAACAAAACTCTTAAATGCAAAATTCAGGGTCTTCTCATGGGGAGAGTGATCAGATTTACTCCTGGGTCCGCTGAGGACTTCAGGAGTGTGCAAGACCACTTAACTCGTGAGAAGATTCCTTTCAGTTCCATCAACCTCAAAACTGATAGGCCGAGGGAAATTGTACTAAAGGGCTTGCCCATTAATACTAACGTTGAGGATATTAAAACCGCTCTTGCTGCTGAAGGCTTCAAATTAATCAGAGTTACCCAGCTTAGAAACAGGCGTGACAGGACTCCCCTTCCCATCTTCCTGGTCGGTCTTGAGCCGGCGGAGGGATGGGCAAAGATTTATGATGTAAAATTCCTGCTATCCATGCAAATTAAGGTTCAGCTATTCAAAGCGCGTAGTCATAAAATGTGCTACATTTGTCAGCTCTGGAATCATCATTCCGACAAATGTACCCTCCCCCCCCCGCTGTCTAAAATGTGGCGAGGGACATCCCACGAGGGATTGTTTAAAAACGCGTGATACCCCAGCGAAATGCGCCAACTGTTTAGGATCACACCCTGCCAACTTTAGACACTGTCCACAAAACCCCTGGAACCGTAAAAAGTTCCAGGAGGCCAAAAAAGTCCAACAGCAAACTGTTAAAACCACCCCCTCCCTAACCTTGGTGAGGAAAACTTTCCTCCCCTCCCTTCAAACAACATCTCCCTGTACAGAAAGTGCTGGCAAATGCCGAGACGATAACAGGAATTACCGGAGAGCACCTTGCCCACGCACAACCTGTTACAGACAAAACTCCACAAACCCCTAATGCATTCCTAGAAATTCTTAGCTTTTTAAAAGAGTTAGAAAAATATTTCGATATCAGTAACCTAGGTAATATACTTAGGCACCTCATGCAAATTTTGAGAGCAAATGATGATCCGATGACTAAAACCTTCCACATCTTTGAGCTGTTAGCAAAAATCAGCAAATCGCAACCCCCCCAAAATTAGTTTCTTAAATTAGTTTTTGGCCGGCTAGCAGAGAAGTTTCTACTATGGTTGCTTCTCACATCACCTGCAAGCAGATGGACTCTTCCAAGTGCTTCTTCGCACTGGAGCCAGCTCATTCGACGACGTCATGCTCACTTGGAGGCAATCCTCAACGACATATTTAGACTCATACAAGTAATGTCAAAGCCACAACACCTGCAATCCCTCATGACCGAAGATAAAGGCAGTAATGCCAGGTGCTTCATCAACTACGAAACAACGTGCTCTTCTATCAAAACAGGTAGTATCTCTTGATGCTTCTCTATTGCTGCAATGCCCTGACCCTAACATGTTAGTCCTACGTGAGACCTACAATTATATCTATGATATGCTCAAAGAGAGAAAAGAAAAATCTGACGACGATTTGTATATCATATACAAGGATGAAATGTACAAGAAAATAGCGGTGTTTATCACCCCAAATAGTTGGAAATAACCTAAACTTTCGATACAGCCTGAGGTAGTTGAAGCTCAAACTAAAAATAAATTTGCCGAGTTAACGGTTGAGGAAGTTCAAACTCAAAATAATAATGCTGATTTAACGGTTAAGGAAGCCATTATGGCTGATGCACCCCCCCCCCCCCTAAGGATAAAGTCTCCTCCTTCTATGTGGATTCCTGAAGCAATTGGGGAGCCCTCATAGAGGAGTTAACTGAATGTTAGGTTCTAAAGTACAGGGTCTTCTTATGGGAAGGGTGATTCGAATTACTCCTGGGTCCATTGAGGACTACAGGAGTATGCAGAGTTATCTGACCCTTAAGAAGATCCCTTTCAATTCAATCAGATTGAGAAATGAGAGACCAAAGAAAGTAATTATAAAAGGCCTCCCGTCGAATACCGACATAGAAAAAATCGAAACCGCCCTTGTAAATGAAGAACTTAAAATCATCAGAGTTTCCCAGCTTAGGAGTAGGAAGGACAAGTCCCCCTCCCCATTTTTCTGGCAGGCCTCGAGCCTACAGAGGAATGGATGAGGGTGTATGAGATTAAAAGCATCCTCTGTATGCAAGTAAAGATCGAAGTATTTAAAAGTAAGGGTTATAAAATGTGCTATAATTTCCAGCTCTTCAATCTCCATAGTGATCAGTGTACCATCCCCCTCGTTGTCTGAAGTGTGGCGGAGACCATCAGAACAGAGAGTGCACAAAAACTAGGGAAACCCCTGCAAAATGCTGTAATTGCGGTGGTGAGCACCCCGCTAAATTTAGGCACTGCCCCAAAACCCCTGGAGTCGTAAAAAGCTCCAGGCCCCTAAAAATAATAACCAAAACTTAAAAACGACTCCCCCTCAGTCTTCGTGAGGAAAACTTCCCATCTCTTTCTTTAAAAAGCATCCCCCCTGTTCAGGAAGTGCAGGCGAGTGCTGAGACGGTCTCAGGAAAGTCAGGAAAGGACGGTGTCAGGTGAGTACCCACGCACGACCTGACACAGGCCTTGAAATCCCTCAGACCTCTAACGCATTTCTCGACTTCTTGAAATTTTTCAAGGAGGTCGAGAAATACTTCGACATAAACAACCTACAGGACTTCCTAAATTCCATACTTAAAGTTATAATCTCGGATGATGATCCTATGGCAAAAACATTCTGTGTTATTAAAATGATCGCCGACTTAAAAAAGCCCCAGCCCCCCAGAATTAAACTTTAATTCAGAGACTGCAGCATTGAACATCAGAATACTGCCTCTTCATCTCGCGCCGTTGTATCAAAAAGTCATGAGGCACCTGACGCCGAAGGCGTCTTAATCCTAGATTTCCTCTTTTACTTGTGCTGAGTCTGTGACATTAGCTGAGTTGTCGTGAGTCTGTCCATAAAAGCACCCCAGATGGGCGAGGCGTCAGTTGGGTCCTGAAAAGGGACTGGCAATGGCACTTGTGGAAATCCGTGGCGGTGGCACGTGTTGAAGAAGATGCACGTGGAAGTATTCTGATCAACTTGCTGCTGGCCCTGAATACACTAATTCTGGGGGGGGGGGGTTGGGGTTTTTTGATATCTGCGACCATCTTAATGATGCAAAAAAGTTTTGCCATGGGATCATCTTCAGAGGTTATGATTTTAAGGATAATGTTTAATAAGTCCTGCAGGTTACTCAGATCGAAGCGTTTTTCTACCTCCTTAAAAAAATTTAAGGAAGTCAATAAATGCGTTCGAAGTCTGAGGAGGGCGTCAATTCCTGTGTCAGGTCGTACCTGGGCAGAGTGCTCTCCGGTTTTTCCTGAGACCGTCTCAGCACTCGCCTGCACTTCCTGAACAGGGGGATGCTTTTAGAAGGGAGGGGGAGTTTTCCTCACCAAGGTTTGGTGGGGTGTCAATTCAGAATTTGGAAGGGGTGTTTTAGCGGCCTGAAACTTTTTACGGTTCCAGGAGTTTTGGGGGCAATGCCTAGAATTGGCGGGGTGATCTCCACCGCAGTTGCAACATGTTGCATGTAACTCTCTCAATTTATCACATTCCCTACTAGGGTGGCCTTCGCCACACTTTAAACAGCGAGGGGGGAGGGTACATGGATCACTGTGATGGTTGAAAAGTTGGCAATTATAACACATTTTGAAGCCTTTGCTTTTAAATGTTTCAATTTTAACCTGCATGTAGAGTATACTTTTTATCTCATGGATCCTTGCCCAGTCTTCAGTAGGCTCGAGGCCTACCAGAAAAATGGGGAGGGGGATCCTATTTTTCTTATTTCTAAGTTGAACAACTCTGATGACTTTGAATCCTTCACTAGCAAGGGCAGTTTTTACTTTTTCACTATCGGTATTGGACGGCAGTCCTTTAATGACTATCTTTTTAGGTCTTTCCTGTTTCAAATTGATGGCATTGAAGGGGATCTTTTTAAGGGTCAGGTGGGTCTGCACACTCCTGAAGTCCTCAACGGACTCAGGAGTGATTCGGATCACCCTTCCCATAAGAAGGTCCTGTACTTTATTCTCTAGCATACTATTAAGCTCCTCTATGAGGGCTCCCCAATCACTTGGGGAGTCCATATAGAAGGAGGAGACTCTATCCTTAGGGGGGGGGGGGGTCAATAGCCATAGTGGCTTCCTCACTCTCAAGTTCTGAAAATTTATTTTGAGTCTCAGGTTCTGGCTCAGGCTGGGCCGAAAGTTTTGTCTTCTTCTTTCTTGTACATCTCGTCTATAAAAATTATATACAAGTCATCATCGGTGGTTTTTTCCCATATCGTTTATGAAATTATACGTATCGCGATTAACTAACGTATGGGGGTCAGGGTTTTGCAGCAGCACAGAAGCATCAAGAATACAACCTGTGATGATTGTCTGTAATATCTTGGTTTGGCTCCATTCAATGTCCTCGTCCTCGAGTTCCTCTTCAAGTCTGGCAATGACGTAGTCATAACAGATGAAATGGGTTACTATCTTCCAGGTGATAGAGTCTCTAGGAATTACATATTTGGGGATATCCAGAGTCTTTAGATATTCATTTTCGAAGGTCGCTGCAGTCTCGTAGCGGGTTTCTTGTTGCACCAGCTTGCTTGAAGTTCCGGCTGCTTGAACGTCCATATCACTCAGTCCAATGTCAGCTTGGAAGTATGCCCCCGGGACATATGGCTTCTTCTTGATAGCACTCTTGATCTTTTTGCTTTTAACTAGACTTTTAGTCTTAAAGGAGGCTTTCCTAACACACTTTCCATCCGCACTTACGGTCCTCCCATCCTCAGCCATGTTGAGAGCACGAGGCAGCACAAGCATGCACTGATGACTTCATCTTGTGCTCACCGGCTCCTTGCAACACGTGCTATTGCACCACCTGAGTCATCACCGGTCTTATCTGGACCCAAATGACGCCCCGCCCATTCTGGGGCGCTCCATGGACTTATCGAGGGACATTCAAATAATGTCAAAGAGTCATGCATCTTAATTGGACAAGGTGTCACTGATGAGGGAGTACTCTATCGGTACTATACACAAGAAATGCATGAAAAAATGGCAGAGTTCCAAATCCAAAAAGCTAAGAAGTTAAAAAGATCCACTCAAGTTCCCCAAGTCTCGCAGGAGATTCCTACGGAAAATAGATTCTCAAACTTAATTGTAGATGACGCTGTGATGGAGGAAGTTACCCTCCCCACCCCTAAAATTAAAGTCTCGTCCTTCTATGTGGACTCCACAAGTAATTGGGGAGCTCTCAAAGAGGAACTTAATAAAATCTTAGACAATAAAATTGAGGACCAGCTTATGGGAAGGGTGATTAGGATCACTCCTGGGTCCGTTGAGGACTACAGGAGTGTTCAGACTCACCTAACCCAAACAGAAATTCCATTTAGCGGAATCAATCTAAAAAATGACCGCCCCAAAAAATAGTCATTAAAGGCTTGCCAACTAACACGGAAATTGATTCCCTTAAACAAGCTATCACTAACGAAGGATTCAAAATTATTAGAATTTCTCAGCTAAGAAGTCGCAGGGATAGGTCCCCTTCCCCATTTTCTTGATCTGCCTACAGCCGACCGAGGAATGGGAGAGGATTTATAAACTCACCTCCGTACTCTCCATGAGGGTAGCTGTGCAGGCATTCAAATCAAATGGGTTTAAAATCTGTTATAATTGCCAAAATTTTAATCACTCTTCGAATAATTGTTCACTCCCCTCTAGGTGCTTAAAATGCGGGGAACACCACTCAACTCGTGAATGTGTAAAGCCAAGAGACCTCCCGGCTAAATGTGCAAATTATGGCGGGGCTCACCCTGCTAACTTTCGACACTGCGCAAGAAACCCCTGGAACCGTAAAAAGTTCCAGGAAGCCAAATCCAGCCTTCAAAAACCTCATACTAAAAATGTTAGTGTCCCTCTAAACCTCGACAAGGAAAATTTCCCGCCGCTACCAAAATATCAAACCCCCATAAATGATGCAAACCACGAGGCGATTCCACGTGCTGAGACGCAGCACCCAAGCTACGGAGAGCACGTGGTCCACTCGCAAGTAGAAATAGAAGAAACTGACCAAACTGCAAACCTCTTCCTTGATTTTCTAAAATTCTTTAAGGAAATTAATAATTACGTTAATATAAACGACATAAAAATTATCCTTGTTAAAATCGTCCAAATTGTAAAATCAAATGCAGACCCTGTGCAAAAAATGTTTGAAATCCTCACCCTAATTTCAGATCTTAAAACTCCAAATAACCCCCATAATCAAATGTAAGTTGTTTCATACAGCAAGTTAGTATTCATTTATGTACTCTTTCTTTTCGGGTGCACCCTGGCGCACCCCTCTTCGACCAATCTGGGCCGGTGTTCCACAAGGGGGAAACCTCAGCCCCTTGTTATTCACCATCTACATAAACGACTTACCAAAGACACCCCAAGTTAAGCTGACTGTCTTTGCAGACGACACAGCACTGATTGCACGCAGTTGTTCACCTCACAACACTATCAACACACTCCAAACAGTGGCGCACCCAGAATATTCCTAAGGGGGGGGCCATTGGTGCACAAAATTTTTATGAAGGAGGATGACTCCTCGATAAATTTTCCGAGAAAAAATGATCAGAGGCCATATCAATTAACAAGGCGGTTGTCTTTTTTTGTACATTTATTTTTATCAAATTACTAACAATTCTTCAGTGCAGTGCAAGAGAATTGAATGATTAGAAGAAGTAGTAGTAGATATTTATACAAAACAACACAAATTAAGAAATAGATGAAGATAAAATTATTTGTTCTGGTCTGCTTATACTGTATACTTGTTTTCAACCACTCTCTCATGATTACATATTGTTATATTATTCAATTATGATCTATACATATTCATAAAACGAAGTCCAGCCTCCTGTTCTTCTTTGTAGCCAGAGCATTAATTATCTGGTCTGGATCAATTTCCACTTCACGGTGAATGTTCATTGACTCCAGTCCATTCAGTCTGGTTTCACTCATACTGTTTCTCAAGTAAGTTTTCAACCTCTTCATTGTGGATAATTACCTCTCAGCACTGCTTGTTGATACTGGGAGGGTGGCATACACTTTTAAAAGTTCAAACACAGTTGGAAAAGTCCTTTGGTCACAAAAGTTAAGCAGTTCGATTGGGCTTTTAGTTTTCTTGTTCAATGCAGAGACCTTCATGTACCACAGATGTAGTTCAGCTTTTAGAGTATTATCTGATCTAGGTCCTAAATCATCTGCAAATTTCCTTGATAAGGCAACAAATCTCTCGTTTTCTTCCAGTGTCGGCTGCCTTCCATTCGGAACGACAGATGCAAAACTTTGTAGAAATTCCTTATGTTTGAGAAATTTTTCATGGAGGTGAGTGATGAAATTATCAATCCATGGAATGAAAATAGAAAGTCTGTAGTATTCTTCAGGAGTCTGTACGTTGAAATTTGATCTATAAATTTGTCTGGTGGCACGGCGTGGTAGAGTAATGTTTTCTCCATGCTGTTCCAGCTTCTTAACAGCTTGTTCAAACAGATGGTGAAACTCGTTCTCTGCGTTCTCTCGAATTATAGATATAGCTTTCAAAACGTCTTCTACGTCACTCACAGCAGTTGCCAGATCAAGGTTAACTTCCTGCAGCTTTTCACTCAGACGAACACTGTAGCTGAGTAATCTGTCAGCTGAAACAAGTGCTATGACAAACTGTGATGTTAACATTGAACATAACAAGGTATGAGCCTCTGTTGATGTCTCCTTGTCATTCCAGGTAGTAATCTCCTCCAGAGCCTCGATTACTTGATCAAACAATGAAACCATAACTGTGACGGCATCATGTCTCTCCACCCAACGAGTAGGGCATAATTTCTTCAGTTTTTTGGCACTGATTTCTGTCTCTCCCTGATTAGCTGCATTAATTTTGCTGGTGAGAACAAGGTTTCGTTTTGGTGTGTTGAAAAAACTAGAGATTTTCCCTATTATTCCAAAGCTGTTTCGGATATCCGGAACTCTAGATGAATAAGTTATGGCTAAGTTCAAACAGTGTGATGCACAATGAACGTAGGGGGCTTTGGGGTGTTGCTCATATATAATTGCTTGGGCGCCATTGTACTCTCCACTCATTGCAGAAGCTCCATCGAACCCTTGTCCACGGAGGAAAGACGTATCAATGTTGCAGTCTGCAAGGCCTTTAAGAATAGCATCTGCAATTGCTCGACCTGTAGTTTCAGTCAGGGGCACAAACTTAAGGAAGTTCTCCACTATCTTAAATTCAATTTTATACTTATCATTTGTTTCAAACCGTTTCAAATAACGAACGCAAAGTGTCATTTGCTCTACCGTTGCAATATCTGTGGTTTCGTCACATAAAACCGCAAAACATTTGGCCTCATTCACCTCAGTTGCTATGTGCTTCACAATGGAATCATTGCATGCTGAAATAATCTCATTTTGTATATTCCAACTTATGTAAGTTGAATTTTTTGCACAACCTTGTAGATGAGTTTTCAGTATTTCTTCTCCTGCATCAACTCGGAGTCGCAAAAGGGCTCTAAAATTTCCTTCGCCTTGGCATGGTTCTGACAATACGTCCAAATCCCCACAGTCTCTATGCCCTCTCATGGCCAGCCCTTGCCTTCCACAAAAAATCACTGTTTTGATAATAGGTTTAAGAATAGCCCTATTCTGCAAAACTTGTTTTTGCTTTCCTCTGTCCATTACTTGATCCACAGGAACCGTTTTTCCTTCCGTGACCCTTAAGAACTCATCGGCTTTGAGAACTGAATCCTTATGATAGAAAAAATTTTCATGTTGACTGAACTTCTCCAAGGCCTTCTTCCAATTATTAAATCCTTTTGAAACAAGTTGACCTGTAGCTTGTGTGGATCTTAAACCGACTTCATGGGGTGCAAAGAGAACACAAAATTTGCAATAGGCACTGTCCTCTGCCTTTGAGTAAGCTAGCCAGTTATGCTTACTCAGCCAAGATGAGCAGAACTTCCGAGTGTGGTGAGGTTTTCCTTGACTTGATACAGCACTAGTGACAGTAGCAGGAAAACTGTAATTTTCATATGGTTCCCAAAGATTTTTTAGCGCTGTTATCCTATCTTCATCTGTGAGGTTAGATTTCTTGACATAATTAGAAATATCTGCAGCCAGAATTTCTATTTCAACTGTGTTTGGTATTGTGTTTTGTCCTACCTTTACCTCCTCACAAGCGTTTGAAGACAGCCCGGGGTCACGGCTGTTGCTTGCTTCGACTGCAGCCTCATCAATGTAACAAGAGCTCAGGGAAACGTCGTTGGGAACGTCACTATTTTCAATCTTACTTTTTTTTTTTAAATAATTTCCCAGTGTCTGTTGGCCTAGCCCTTTTCGTTTTTCACTCATTGTCTTTTTTTTTTACCTTGCTCCTCAGTTATTCAAGAACAAAATTTGCTATATAGCCGAAATACGCACATAAACACACACACTGATCGTTAAAGATGCATTTCACTGTAAGATCAGTTGAAAGTTCAGGACCATTATTAAATTCAGCTATTCACCACGCAGGCCCTCGTTCCGAAACTACCAATTCACTGTTATCACCTTGTGTCGTAACGTCGCACTTTATTTCAACTCACAGCAACACTTAATTCGCGAAGCGTTGGCACGATCTATTTATTCACTTCCACAATTTTCTCACTGGGTAAACGAAATCCTCGAGTTTTCGAGCGAACAGCCGCTTCCCCGCCGTTCACTCTTTATATAGGGCCACGGAGGCGCCTGTGACGTCACTCTACACAGCACTGGTATAGTACGACTCCAGCGAGAAGGCATTTGGGTCACGTGATTTTGGACGAGTCCATTCTCGAAGGCAGACCTAGTTCTCCCTTGTGCTGACAGCGCCCTTCGCGTTTTGCTTTGTCAGCCCAAGGGGGGGGGCCAGGGCCCCCTCGGCCCCCCCCGTGGGTGCGCCACTGACTCCAAAGCTACATCAAACATAACCTTGTGCACTGGCTCGTGACCTGGAGAATCAAAATTAATGCTTCCATGAGTGCAGTGTGCATTTTCAAACCCAACTACCGAGATGTTAATCATAGTTTCATTTTAAAAATCTTTGAAGAACCCATCCCCTTCTGCAACTCTGTGAAGTATCTGGGGGTTACCCTTGACTCCCATATGCTTTTCAGCAAGCATATTGCAGAAAAGCTTAGAACTACTAAGAAAACCTACTTCGCCCTCATCCCTCTTCTCTGTAGAAAGTCCCACCTTTCCACCCATAATAAGCTTATTGTCTACAACCAAATCATCGCACCAGCGTTTTTGCATGCCTGCCCTGTTTGGGGGGCGGCTGCAAATACGCACATTGAGAAATTGCAAGTATTCCAAAACAAAGCATTACGATGCATTGTGAATGCTCCTCGATTTGTACAAAACGAAGTCATTCACCATGACCTCAAAGTCTCTAAAGTTGTAGAGCAGATTAGGCGATTCACTCGAAATTTTTACAAGAAGAATTCAAAAATAAAGAATGAATCAAAAATAAAGTTCCCGGCCACACACTTAGCTACAGTAAACCTTCGGGTCTGTCGTGTGGTCTGGGTTTCCAACATCCAACAAGAAGAATTCAAGCAAACCATGTTTGAGAGACACAGACCAAAACTACGACAACACTTCTCTTAGTTATCTAAGGAAGCGGCGTCCGAGGAATCTTCTGGTTGGACCGTTAAAAGTCCCCTGGAAAAAGCCGAGGTTTGTGTCACCCCAATCTGGTGTTACTTAGATAAATTCGATCTACATGACGGCGACAGATGGCGCCACTGCTGCGCCCGGTCGTCAGTAGATCAAAAACCCACTGGTATGGCACGATTGCTTATTAGCTAGCTTTTCCTGACGCCAGCCCCCTTGCAATCCACTCGCGTATATATTTATATTATATTTAATTGTAAATTATAGTTTTTCGTTGTATCTAGAATTATGCTCTCATGGTCTGTTGTAATTAAACTTTTCTGGACTCTGATATCTCCAGGTCTGAGCTTCCACTTTGCCCCCCCCCCTTTTTACCTCTTCTAGGCAGTCGGCCAATGCCAGGACAGCGTCACCAGACACCTTAGACGACAACATCTTCAATCATCGATGACAACATCTACAAGCCACGTCCTGTACAGGAACGACATACAACCAAAATAATGTTGAACATTATAAAAATCGGACATTCATAAAACAAATTCGATGTGGGGATAAGTGCCCCGGCACAGGCGCCCTGAAATGTTTCGTCTTGGCTTGGCTGGCTAAAGCATTCACTAGGAACTTCATGCATGAAACGACCAACGACCTCTGTGCACTTGGTTATTTTCAGATAATATTTGATAACACTTGTGCCAGTAACGTGATCTGTTTTGATAATGTTCGTTGTCAAGGAGGAGGGAGATTCTCACGAGCCGCCACTGTTAGATACTAAAATATAAGTACACAAAATTTTATAAGTTTTAAAGGTAATTAAAATATAGAAAAGGTGAATATAATTTCTATTTGCGTATCTCATACATTAGCATATGCGGCCAGAAAGTGTTACCAGTATTTATCCGCCTTATCCATCATTTTAAGCCTCAAACCCATATGTGCATGCTCTGCATTTCCAAGGTTTGAGGCTAGTCTGTGTTTCCATTTTATCGTAATCGATTTAAATCAATCTCTTTTGTTTATTTTCATTTTCGGACTGTATGTCGAAATTCGAAATTTATTTTTAAGTAGAACCAATGGAATTTACCATTTTACTCATAAAATTTTATTTTCTGGCATTTAATTGTGCTTCGGAACCATCCAATATTTCTTTGAATATTAATAATGAATGATTTAACAGAATTAATGGACCAATTTAAAAATTTAAGAAAGTCATTGAGTGATACAATTTGTGTACTTATTTTGAGGAATTCTGATAAATGCATTGGTTTAAAAAATCTTGAAAATGATGGTTGGTGGTTTCCTTATCAAGTTATAGATGAAGAAAAATCATGGAGAAGTATTGTAGAAGAAATTTTACAAGTATGCTTAAATTGCAATAACTAGTTTACTTAGAAAAGTCGTCATAAATAAATAAAAAAAATAATATATATATATATAATTAGTCTTTCTGACTTGTTAATGATGCGTTAAAATTATCAGTGATTCATACATGAAGGCAAATATATATTTCTAAATTCAAAGAGATTAACTTGAGCACTGCCATCTTTGTTAAAATACTAGTGCAGTATAGTTCTCTCGAATTTTAGAATTTCCAAGCCAACGTTTTGAATGAAAATATGTTCATATTCAAAACGATACAATGATATCACATTGAAGGTGCCTCATAAATTGTTAGGCCAGGGTTTCCCTAAATCATTAACTCCCTACAGGATTATTACCATGAACAATATGTGATAGCAGGATTCTTCCTCAGTGGTACGCATTTGTGACATGGCTAAAAACATCACAGTGCCCAAAGTTTTGTTAAGTTTACTAATCCTTTTCATATATATATACATATGTTTATATATAATATATATATATATATATATATATATATATATATATATATATATATATATATATATATATATATGCAGATCCAAGAAACACAGTCTATCAATTCTCTTTGATTTTAGAATCAAACTCAGAATTTACAGCTTGATTCAGTGATCAAGTGCCTAAACCTTTTTGCTATGGGGAATTTTATCAGGATTAGCATCCAGTCCCTATGGGGAATTTTATCAGTATTGTCACCCAGTTCTGGAAAGTGGAAGTTTTTCAGAATAGGAAGATCATGTTCAAAAATGAAGAGGGGCCCTAAATTTGAGTCTTATGGAGCACCAAGCTTAATCGTATGAACTTTTGTAAACAAAGACCCCCCCACAGAGAAGGGTAAGAGGCAGGTAGGAAAAATGATGGTCAAGAAGAGCTCATCAATAAAGTATTATGACTAGTAACTATTAGACATTGAAAGGGGCTGCAGACAGGGGCGGCATTTCAGCATTCCATTTGGGGGTGCGAGATTTGTATTTATGAAAATCCACAATATGGAATAAATAAAATGATTGTTAACGGGGGGGGGGGGGGGGGGGGGGGAGAAGAGGAATCACAGAATTGAATTTATGTTGAGAAAAATAATTGTTGTTAGCATAATTGTGTTAACATAATTTTTGTACATAATTGTGTTAACATAATTGTTGTTATCATAATTTTTCTAAATACAAATATCTATATTTATTTATCTTTTATTGAAATTTTAAACGCCGGTTCTTAGAGTCTGGAAGAAGAGAAAATTTTGTTACAATATCATCATAATCCAGTGGTATATCTTATTCTATAGCTAAAACAGCTAAAGATGAAAGTCTTTCTTGTCCCATTGTACTGCGAAAATAATTTTTCAACCTCCTAAGACACTTAAAAGACCTTTCAGAACTGGCTGAGCTGATTGGCACAGCCAAAAACAATAAAACTAATAATGTTATGACAGGAAACACATTTTTTTTTAATTTCCGCTCTTTAAAATTATCCAGGCGACTTTTAAAATTGGGATGGTCTATGTTTTCATTTTTCACCATTGAATAAAACAGTCGCAATTCACACAGCAATTCCTCTTTCTGGAAGTCATATACTTTGCATATGGTTGAAACATTTTCTTTTTCTTTTTCGACATCTAATCCGGATAATACTGAACTAAGGGCAAACAAAACAGATATATTGTTCTCATTAAATCTTGTCTCAATTTCATTAGATACTATATCTATAATTTTATATTGAATATTGATTCTGTGATATGATTTAACATCATCATGGGGATTTTTTTCACCGCCTCCGAATTCGCTTGGAATTTTTTTGCGCCTTTTCAGTTTTGGTCCAGAATAAGAATGTTTTTTGCAAAGTTCTGTCACAAAACTCCACACTTGATTGAAATAGGCATCAGTACGAAAATAACTAACAATTTCAGTAGTAGCTTTAGCCAAAGCTTGTACAACCTGAAAATTAAGATCAGATGACTGAAGATGCTTTGAGAGAGTATTGCATTGATCAGAAACACTGTTCAACACAAACAAAGTGAACAAAAATTCGAACGATGCCATGCATGTTAAAAGGGCTTCGGTTCTTCCACCATTGAGAGAATCGTTTTCAGATAATTCTTCCAGTGTTAAAATCACCACTTCAAAATTATCAAGTAGTGCTTTTATGGCTTTAACTCTGAAAGATCACCTCGTATCATTTAGTGATTGTAGAGCTGAATAGCCTCCAGAAAAAGTATTTGTTGATGAGCGAATCTTTTCGAAAATAGCATGTATTTTATATTATGTTTCTATGAAAGAATATAATGCATTGAGCTGCTGAAATACATTTCTAGAGGAAGGAATGAATGAACATGCTCTAATTACACATAAATTTAATCGGACACTTGAAATTTTCAAGTGAAAAGGATAACATCACCCCAATCTTTTCAAGTTGAAAAAGATTCGTTCCATCCGGAAGTGGGAACTTTACTGTGAAGATTGGCGCTTTTGAAGCTCCATAGCTTGAGAAAACTGACCAGGGGACAGTCGATAAAAAAGGGGAGAAGCCGATAGACGACGAGGAAAAATTTGGGGGCGCGACCGCGCCCCCTCGCGCCCCCTATTTGCCGCCCCTGGCTGCAGATGAATATGCAAGGGACCTCTGGTTGTGAATGATCATTAATTTTAAATATTTCAAGTAAAAAATGCAACCAATAATTGCATCTCACTCTTGGCAAAGATATATGTGTAATATAAGTGTAAATTTTTATATAGGTTTTGATTTCTAAATTTAAAAAAATCAATGGTGGCTCTAGTTCGATAGAGTCTACTAGATGGTTTTGCATGAATAAACATTTTGTAAAATAGAGTTATCATTCCAAAATAGTTCAAAATATTAAAATATCAAAATGTTAACTGCTATATTTTGCAAACTAAGAACCCATTCTAAAATCCACTTATAAGAAAGGCCTATTGGATTATATAAATATAACCTAATAGGCCCCTTCAAAGGGCTACAAATTACTTACTGTTCATAGTTAGCAATTTTAGTTTTGGAGATTAAGCATTATAAACTTTAAAAACAGAAAATTTTAAACCTACAACCTAAGAAGGTGATTGTTCGAAAACTATATAAGCTTTGTAAAAACAAATTATTGATCTAAAAATGGTATTTTCTGCTGAACATTTTTGTCTGTTACTATTTATATCTATCTTTTATAGTTTTGAAGATATTTTGAGTGTAAGTAAGCAAAGTGCTCATTCCGGTAAAACTTTATTTAAAAAATAAATAAATGAAAATATTGAAATTTTTTTTTTGCACATTCATAAACGCATATTCATATTTCCGACAAAAGTCTATGTTGTTTATATTTATATCTATAAAGTTCCCAAATAGGTATAAGCATCATAAGTTTTTACCTTTTTGCATAATGCTCCAATTTCAGCTAGATACCCCAACCATAGACTGTTCACATTGAAAGAAGTTGCCTCAAGACAGACATGTCAAACTCAGTTTGTAGTTATAAAGTTTATTTTTACTTCATCAGTTAATAGATTCTGTTTGAAAGAAGTAAAATATTAGATCAAATTTTTTATAGATTGGTTACGGTTAGGTCAGGGTATATTTAGATATATTTAGGTCAGAGCCTCAGCATGTTTTAAAGTATTTACAACAAAATACAGTTGAAAAATTTTAATATAACATTGCTATTATAACTTGATATCAGATATTGCTAATGCCCTGCTGATGTCATTTGTAATATGTAAAATGTGGGAAGTTGCTTATTTATCAGTCTCTAGAAGTTAACTATAAACAGTTTTATGAACTGTTCATTATAAACTGTTGTCTATGTCATCATGCTCAAAATAGTAGATGTTTGTATTTCTTTTGCATTAAAAATATAAAAACTACCTAAATATTGTAAAACCTTGTCTTTCTGGAACACAGCAATAACAACAAAAAATACAAAGTAATATTCTATATTTAAAATTGTTGAATTTTTGTCTCTTTACCATCATAGTACATTTACAACATTTTTGTACGTTTACTTTAATGGTTTTTGCTTTTGCTTTCAATTGTATAAAACTTACAATATTTTATATTTTATTAAGTACCAGCAGATTACCCATTGCTTGAGATTTAAAATATGTGCAAATTCCAATAGAATTTAAATCATTGTTCCTAAAAAATTTCTATTAGAGAATTTTTATTTAATTCCCATATAAAAAGTAAAAAGTAAAAAAAAAATTGTGTAATACAAAATTATCTTTATAAGCAAATCTAAAGAATAAAACATTCTAGTCCTCAGAGTTTCCCCCAGGCACTTTTGGAAGGGCGCAGCGCCCTGCCTGCCCTTTTTTTTACCAGAACAGCGCCCTCCTTGCCCTTTGTACGAGAAGAGTGCCCTCTCTGCCTTTTTGTTAGCAGATCAGATCCCCTGCTTAGCCTTTTGTTAAGAGAGCAATGTTTGTCCTCAAACGAAAATCAACCAGTTCTTGTATTACTTCAGATAAGTCCCAGAGCCCTTTCTCTGCGTTCATTACCGTAAATTTTGATGGTGTCTATCTCCCCCCCCCCCCCTGCCGCTCCCTCCTCCTTTAAAGAAAGAAAAAGGGTGATCTAGTGCCAATAAAAAGAGGATTGACAGCCCCATATCACTTCTTTCCTCCACTGGAAGAAGAAAAATAAACAGAAAGGGGAATAATAAGCACGTACATTCCTTCTTCCATCTGATGAAAACTTTCTTTTCAAAACAGTTTTCTTTTTCAACTTAAATTTTTCTTAAATAATTTCATGTTTGATATGCATTTTAGTTATAACGTTCTGTAAATGTAAACCCTGTAAGCATATTTGCTCTAAAACAAATATTTAAAAATATAGATTTCCGGACTAGGGTTCTTTGCACCATTTGCGGGAAGATCCTGATTCTGCCGATTCAGTCAAAACCGGAGGATGATAGAAAGAGTGGGGGAGAAAAAGATTAGTGCAGTGATTTTAGCTGTTTTGAATGAAATATAAGACAGCTTATTTTCTTTATATTGTTTATTAATTGCCTTTAGCTTCCAGCCTAGTCGCGTTTCGGAAATTCTCTTAATACGCTTTCTTGCTGTAGACTGCGTATCTCCGCTACGCACGAAAGTCACGGCTACCCCCATTTGTGGTTCGTATAATAGCTATCGACTGTTGTTGTTGAAACCCAGACCGTCCGACCTACCAGAAAGGTGTAAGGTAACTGCACCTTTCTGGTAGGTCGGACGGTCTGGGTTTTTGTCTACCTCCGTCCTTAGAGAGGATCGGACACCACTAAGTGGTGGGACCCGGACTCCTCAACAATTCTTGAGGGAAGAGAAGGCATGAAAAATGCACAAAAGAGGAAAATGAAATATGAAGGGGAACCCAGGCATTTGTATGGGCGGCCCTGATCTGACCACTACGCGTTATATACAATATAATGAAAACTCAGCTCGATGCAATAATACTCGGACTGCGCTGACATATATTTACAAAATTAAGCGCCTTCTTTTAACGATTGTATGTAATACGCGTACAATGCATGTAATAACGATATATACCTTGTGCAGACACTTGCAAAGCGAGTTTACGGCTAAAGATACGGATGCTACGCAGCACATGAACGTACGTTGCTCGCACTATTAATAAATCTGCTGCATGCTGCATGCAGGGGCGGCATTTCAGCATTTCATTTGGGGGTGCAAGATTTGCATGAAAATCCACAATATGAAATAAATAAAATGTTTGTTAACAGAGGAGGAAGGGGGGAGGGGGATCATAAAATTGAATTGATGTTGAGAAAAATAATTGTTATTAACATAATTTTTGTACATAATTGTGTTAACATAGTTGTTGTTAACATAATTTTTCTAAATACAAATATCTATATTTATTTACCTTCTATTGAAGTTTTAGACGCCGGTTCTTAGAGTCTGGATGAAGAGAAAATTTTGTTACAATATCATCATAATCCAGTGGTACATCTTGTTCTACAGCTAATAATAGCTAAAAGTGAAAGTCTTTCTTGTACCATTGCACTGCGAAAATAATTTTTCAACCTCCTGAGAAACGAAAAAGACCTTTCATAACTGGCTGAGCTAATTGGCACAGTCAAAAAAATTTAACTAATAATGTTACGACAGTAAACACATTTTTTAAATTCTGCTCTTTAAAATAATCCAGGCGACTTTTAGAATTGGGATGGCCGATATTTACCTTTTCACCATTGAATAAAACAGTCGCAATTCACATAGTAATTCCTCTTTCTGGAAGTTATATACTTCGTATAAGGTTGAAACTTTTTCTTTTCCGACATCTGATCCGGATAATACTGAACTAAAGGCAAACAAAACGGATATATTGTGCTCATTAAATCTTGTCTCAATTTCATTAGATACTAAATCTATAATTTCATATTGAATATTGATTCTGTTATATGATTTAACATCATTATCGGAATTTTTTTCACCATGGGGATTTTTTCCACCGAATTCGCTTGGAATTTTTTTTACGCCTTTTCAGTTTTGGTCCAGAATAAGAATTTTTTGGTCAAGAATAAGAAAAATTTGGGGGCGCGACCGCGCCCCCTCGCGCCCCCTATTTGCCGCCCCTGGCTGCATGGAATAATGATTAACTTAGCAGCTAAACATTTGATAATCCATAGTTCAAAACTTTATACGATGATTTTAATGAGCTTTCTGGAATTTTATTTAGTTATTTAAATCAGGGTTTTTTTTTTGTAATCAATATATAACAACAAGCAATTAACAAATATTTTCAACATTTAAATATATCTTAGCCCTTAAAATCATCAAACCTCATTGACTAATGAGAAAATAATAAAAATAAAAATTTAATATTATCCTTTTAAAAGTTAATAAACTCTAAATTTATATAAATTCAATAATTGTAATTGCTTATAAACCCAATTGCTCAAGACTATAATTGCATTTGATGTAAAAATAGCATTTATTCAATGATGAATTTGTTCTCAAGAAAAGAAACATTTTCATACCTTAGTGGTGGTGGCTCCAGTCCGATGAAGCCAAAATGGTTTTGAATGAATAACATTTTGTAAAATAAAACTTCAGTAAAGTTCAATAAAACTATTCGATTTTTCAGATGCATTTATATTGTTTACAGGATTTCAAAGTGCTTCAAATGACTCGCTAACTGTTTATAGCTAGTTAGTACTTTAGTTTTCACAACGATTTTATCTGGATGCTTCGACCGTAGACTTCAGGTTAAAATATAAAATTATTTTACAAACTTGTTTTTCAGTATATAAATTTTCAGTATTTAACTTATATGATCTGAAATCCACCTGACCTATCATCTATAAACTTGCCTGACGGCACATAAATATGTACTTGAATATGTATATTTTCATTTCTTTTGTTCAAACCTAACCAATCATTACACATTTTTAGAATCTCCAAGTTCATTTACTGCCCTGATTTTTTAAACAAAATAAGATTATCTCATATTTATGGACAAGTATTTCACCAAGGAGTAAGTAACGGATTCAGCTGAAACAATAGTAACATTTTAAGTAAATTAAAGTTTTCCCAGACATTGGAAAAACCAGATTAAAATACCAAAATATCGAAATTATAATCACTATACTTCGCAAACAAAGAGTTCATCCAAAATCCAATTATATACACTTGTAGGGATTTCAAAGAGCTATATTTCTGCATAATTGTTTACAGGTTTAGTTTTTGAGATAGCATTACAAACTTGAAAAAGGGGAAATTTACACTCTTCAACTCAACAAAACGATTACTTGAAAACTATAAGCACATTTTTAAAACATAAATATAGATTTAGCAACTAAATTTCCTAATACATATTTTTATCCCTTACTATTTATATCTGTCTTATGATTTCGAAGATATTTCGAGTGAAAATAAGCAAAATGAAAAAAAACAAGCCAAAATGGTTTTGAATGAATAACATTTTGTAAAATAAAACTTCAGTAAAGTTCAATAAAACTATTCGATTTTTTCAGATGCATTTATATTGTTTACAGGATTTCAAAGTGCTTCAAATGACTCGCTAACTGTTTATAGCTAGTTAGTACTTTAGTTTTCACAACGATTTTATCTGGATGCTTCGACCGTAGACTTCAGGTTAAAATATAAAATTATTTTACAAACTTGTTTTTCAGTATATAAATTTTCAGTATTTAACTTATATGATCTGAAATCCACCTGACCTATCATCTATAAACTTGCCTGACGGCACATAAATATGTACTTGAATATGTATATTTTCATTTCTTTTGTTCAAACCTAACCAATCATTACACATTTTTAGAATCTCCAAGTTCATTTACTGCCCTGATTTTTTAAACAAAATAAGATTATCTCATATTTATGGACAAGTATTTCACCAAGGAGTAAGTAACGGATTCAGCTGAAACAATAGTAACATTTTAAGTAAATTAAAGTTTTCCCAGACATTGGAAAAACCAGGTTAAAATACTAAAATATCGAAATTATAATCACTATACTTCGCAAACAAAGAGTTCATCCAAAATCCAATTATATACACTTGTAGGGATTTCAAAGAGCTATATTTCTGCATAATTGTTTACAGGTTTAGTTTTTGAGATAGCATTACAAACTTGAAAAAGGGGAAATTTACACTCTTCAACTCAACAAAACGATTACTCGAAAACTATAAGCACATTTTTAAAACATAAATATAGATTTAGCAACTAAATTTCCTAATACATATTTTTATCCCTTACTATTTATATCTGTCTTATGATTTCGAAGATATTTCGAGTGAAAATAAGCAAAATGAAAAAAAACAAAAAAAAAAAACACTTGCTCGGACAGATACTTTTTTAGTTTTTCAAAAAACAAGTTTAAAATATTAAAAAATTGAAATTAATTTTATATATTCACAATCTTGACCCTATTTCCTACAAAACAGGAAAATATATTTACATTTTTGTCCATTAGACTTAGAGGTATATGCAACAAAATGTTTACATTTTTTTGCAATGCTCTGATTTTCGTCATAAAAATCCCAAGCATAAATGTTATTCAAACATAAAAAATATGTGCCCTTTTTTTCTAAGAAGTGCCCTTTTTCTGGTAATAGCACCCTGCCCTTTTTTAATCCTGGGGGAAACTCTGAGTCCTGTTTGAAAACTAATTCACAAAAAAGATTGATGTTGAAATATAGCAGAAAACATTCCCATTAAAATTTTTTCTCATTCCAAATAAGTTAAACATAATAAGTAATTTTTGAATTTTAAAAACCTTCGCAATAATAAAATATGACTTAAGATTTAAAAAAAATATCAATATTTCATGTTATTTTATTTTACCCTATAGTCATAATCAATAAAACATAATCCAAAATATTATACTATACATTATTAATAAAATACATTATTAATATTATACAATATTATACTATACATAAATTTATTTTCTGTCAATTTCTTTATTAAATATTTAGATTAGATAAATAAAAATCCACTAGGAATAATAATATATACACATTTTAATCATAAAAAAATTGTACAGAATAAAACAACTTGATTCGATTGTCTGATAAGCAACATGATGAGATTGAGACAGCCTAGTAGTTAAGTAGCTAAGGCATTGGGATCACACACAGTAGGTCTGTATTTGATCACCAATATCACCCAAAACTACCTCAATATCTATACGTGTGGGCATATTAAATCTATAGGTCCAAAAGGCCATCTGAGAGGTGATGGGTTAGGGAAAAGATGCTTCCTGTGGTTGCCAATCCCATTGGGTTCCAGTCTAAATTGGGTAGCACTGTCCCAGTTGTCCAAACAGTTACCTTACACTTTCAGATAGGTTAGACAGTCCAGGTAGAAGAAAAATACAAGAAAGATCAATCATGCCTAAAGCATTGATTACGAAACACTTTCCAACTTCAATGCAATTTTATTTAAACATCTCTAAAATACAATACATTCCTCGGTAATATTTTTAAAATTATCACAATACTACATTAATTTATTATATTTGAAAACTTAAAACTTCATCGAAAAAAATGAACTTCATTCAAATGACGGCATTGAAATATAAATTGCCTGGTTTAAACATCTCTAAAATGCGATACATTCCTTGGTAATATTTTTAAAATTATTATAATACTACAATGATTTATTATATTTGAAAACTTCATCGAAAACAAATGAACTTTATTCAAATGATGTCATCGAAATATAAATCGCCTGTCTCTCTCTATAAAAGCAGCATTTCATTCATAAATATTTTTCCATTTCTTTCATTTATCACAATACTGTAATAATTTATTTCACTTAAAAACTTAAAACCATGGAGGAACAAGTAATTAAACTCTATGCTTAAAACTTATCGAAAAAGTCGTTTGCTTCTCTTTGTGAAATCAATGAATATTTCATTCATATCAGTTATAGTGTAGACTCCATAAGCTAAATAATTTTGCATTAAAGAAATGCAGCAATTCTTATACATCTTTTGGCATGTCCAATTTGTTACTCTAAGTCCTTGGGACGAGTCGGACGGCCTGGGGCTTTCACATCTTTTGGCATTTACATTCTCCATAAGTGAAAATTAGGCTTCGTTGTAGAAATAATCAAAGTTGGATGATCATTTAAACTCAAATATATTGTAATTGCTTTGTTTCAGTATGTAGATGCACAGAATTTAAGCAAAATAAAGCGACTTTAGGACGGATACAACATTAATATGAATTACAAAAAACTTTAAAAATTACGATTTTGACACAAGATGGATGCCATATTTTATTTTGAAGTAGGTCACGTGATCTCTTCACATAAAGGGTGTAATTATTATTTTAATTTTTATTTATAAAACTACTGAATATATTTTGCTGATATTTTTTTATATATTTTATGGGATAATTTCCTAATATATTTTATGGGATAATTTCCTATGGGATATTTCCTAAAACTTTCGAAGCAATTTGTGAATTTTAAATTTGCTTTAAAAATGTTTGAAAAATTAGGTCCCATAAGGTTCAATGTATTTCATTTTTCAATCCGGATTCAATCCAAAACTAATTGGGTGATATTATTCATTTACGTCTGAGCAACATACTAAACGTCTGAACAACATACTAAAATTTAATTTTAATGAAGTCTTTATGGCAGTTGTCGTGCTAACGGACAGACGGACAGACAAAATAAACAAAGTCATGAACACTTTTCAACTATGTTGTAAAGTGTTAAAAACAGCATGATATAATTTTCTTCAAATAATGTTTCAGAAAATATGTCATCTGCTTAATGCTATTTCTAGAAAAATTTAATTTTGTGTATTTTATTAATATCTGGACAACTTCTAAGTCTAGAAACTCGAAACATGGTAATACTGTTGGCTACTTGTATTATTCATCTGACTTAGTCATGACCAATTGACACATGTTTGCATGTGCTAACTGAATGAGTTCAGTGGTAAAATAGGGGGGACTGCTGCAACTGGAAGCATATAAATGAAATATGGAACTAAACCCTAAGCATATTTTATGCATTTTTCTATCTACTCTATCTTTCATGTTTAAATTTTTCCATTCGAGTTAGGTGCAGTGTTTCTTTCAGTCACACCTCCAGGGGATTTCTCCGGGGGGGGGGGCTTAGCCCCCCCCCCCTGGAGAAATTTTATGTTAACCTAGTTTCTATTTGTGCAACATTATTTATATATACTTATATAGGGCAAATAGAAACTTGCCCCCTTAAAGTTTTCCCCCACCCCGGCCAAAAAGTCTTGAATGAAACACTGGTCAGGTGTGTCTTTAGTGGATGAACAGTAAAAAGAATAGATAGTCGTATTTGGTAAATGAAATAGAAAAAATTCATACAAAAGATGTAGATTTGTATACAGAAAAGATAAAAAATTTTTATTAATTTAAAAAAAAAACTAGTTTTTAATGTTATATAAAATAAATTTTTAAGCTATTATTTGAACAAATGCAGTTCTTGTGCTTTATGCTAATATCTTTAAAATGTTATTTTAGCCAATTGGAGCATCCTATAAAATCTGTGGAATTCTTCATGTGTGTAGTGTACAGTATCACCCAAGACTTCCTGCTGTGAAGAGAGTGATTTTTCGTGCTGATATTGACTATGCCACTGAAGTATATTATATTTAAAAATTTAAAATTACCTTATTTGTTGCTGTTAGTCAGGGTTCTCACTGGCTTTTAAATAACTTTAACAATTTGGCTAATTAGCATTAAAAAACTGTAGCCAAATTGAAAAAAAGGTTAGCAAAACAGATTCATCATAAACCACGGATTCCTAAATCGTTATTTAAATAAATAAAAAAAGAGTTGTCAAAAAAGATAATTACTTATAAAATTCTTCAGGTTTTCTTAATTTGGATTGTATATATTATTTACTTTTTTTTTGCATTGTGAGGTCTCAGAATTAACTTCTGATAAATACATTTTACAATAGCAGGGATTCACACTATCTAATGTCATTCATTTAAGATTCATATCAATTGTGTAGCAAACCAATGCATAATTTGTATCACTTGTAACAATGCAAATTTATTTAAAGGCTTTTTTGTCACAAATTTACACACACACACACATATATATAAGTCTTGCATTTTATTTTAATTTGTCAACAAGGATAATAAATGTATAAGTTATTTATGATAAAATATTTGTTAGATGTCAATCACTTTTTGAATATATTCTTTGACCAAATATATTCTTCGATATTTTGAATATATTCTTCTCCAGGCAACTGGGCATAAAATATTCTGAATTCTAGGAACTTTAAACTGAGTCCCATAAGAGAAAAGCATGGTTTCATAAGAGAAAGCTAGGTCCCTTTGCGTACTAACCTTAGAAGAATAAACTGTAGACTTTAATAATATTATTTTTTAGAGACATAATAAGATGAGGAAGTTTGAAGCTTAAAGCAATTTGAGAATTTTTTCCTTAACTGTGGTTATCAAAACATGATTTAACTTTTTCTGTGTAAGAATAAATACATGTTCACAAAATTCTTATTAATTTGCATTTTTATGTATTTATTTAATATGTTGTCAATTTAAAAATAGTATTTTAGAGTGAACTTCATCATAGTATATACAAACATGTGATAATCTAAAATAATAATAATAATAATAAAAAGCATTTGGGTTCACAGCACTGAAAGAGGATATTTACTATAAGAATCACCTTACTCTTTCATAGTTAATACTTATAGCATTTGGTTAATTTTGCAAAATATTTCTTTTAAATTAACTAAAACATGAAAATAAGCAAGTTTAGTTTACCTATTGTGTAATAATTGGAGGGATGGAAATGGATAGAAAAAGATGGTTGTGGACTCTCAGTAATGCACAGCAATATAAAATGAATTGCACGATTGCACTCTTTTGGTGAGACATTATTTCACAAACAAATTTAAGTTGTACGGAAAGCCATGAACTGGCCACACATTTTTTGTGAAACAAATATTTCTTCCAAGTTAGATTTAAATTTTTGAATCCATTTTTTATTGGTTCCAACATGCATAGAGCAAAATTAAACTAGATGAAAAGAGATCACAATTCAAAGCTTCATATTTAATGTTTGAACGATATCAGGCAAATGTTTAAAAATAAACATTGAATTTGATAAATACTTATATATTTCAATCTCATTATGACAGGGAATAATACAATATTTCATAAAAATCTCAATGTTACAGGAAAAATATGGATGCTAACAAATGACAATCTGTAGAATTCATAACAAAATGAAGGCTTTTGCCTTCATTCCACTATGAAAGTTTTATTAAAGAAAAAAAACTGGGAAATAAGTTCTACATTAAGATAAAAAGAAGACATTAACCACATCGTTAATCACAGACAGAATTTTGCTCCTCCTGAGTTTTGATTTGACTGATGATATAAACACTGAAGTGTGTTTAGGCAACCGGCAAGTGGGGTCACAGATAGAGATGCACTTCAGCAACCTGCCAGTGGGCTTCTGTCAAATTAATTGGATGGTCCATCACTGTCTTACTGTGGAGGGTAGTACATTATATTCAGTTTACTAACACTAGTCTACAATATTATCTAAATTGCAGTTTTTTAAAAATTAAAAAAACAAACTATCGAAAAAGAGTCGAATGCTATAGATTGTTTTTCTAGCTCCCACAAATGCATTAACAATAAAATAGAGCTTAAAGAATGGAGATATTTCTTCCTATATACATATAGCTAGAGGTGTGAATAACAAGAAATAGTGAAATTTATTTCAGTATTATATGTCAGCTAAAATAATATGTCCAATGACTTTTTAAACTATTTATTTTTATATTATAGCTACAGTCAAACGTATATTGCATAACATGACTATAAAAAAGGTTTAAATTTAAAAATATATAAAAATTCTATGTAGGAAAATTTCTTATACAGTCAAACCTGTTTGAAACGGAACCTGCAGGAAACTGAATACTGTAATAAGCAGAAAAATATTTTTAACCCATCAAAAAATATAGGAAGTTTATGTTATTTCCCCTGTGTGAAATGGAACCTGCCCAATGCAGAAACAGACAGCCAATTTAAAATAATTTGTGAATAAAGCACCTGTTGTAACAAACATAGAATGAAAAAATCATCCAACTATTTCAGCCATTTAGTTCCAAGAGAACCAACCAAGAGAGAGGCAGATTCACCAACAATACAAACATTGTGAATAGCCGGTTGCTTAAAACGGAAAAACCATCTACAACTTGCTGTAAAATTTTCATTAGTTTCCTCATCTTCGTTTTCTATGTCATTAGTAGTCTTCAAGTCATTGTAAAGACTTTGCTTTGGTTTGAATTTCCATTTGACTAAGTGGAACTCGTTTTTGATTTAGGTCTTCGATCCATATGGATAATATCATCTCCATGTTTACCATTCAAGTGCTTCTAGTTTTAGTCACTACTTTTGATAAATAAGAAGCCGTAGCCATACCTTGTGAATTTTATTGATCTTTCTTTTTCATAAGTTTTCGAACTGATGATTCGGCCATTCCTGTTTCAAGGTCTATTTTAGCAAATGATGTACCTTCTTCATGAAGCTTGATTGCATCGAGCTTTTGTTCTAAATTGAGCCACTTACATTTCTTGGTGACAGAATCACTTTCACATTTTCTTTTTGCACTCATTATTATTATTATTATTATTTTGTTTTAAATGGGTATTAAAATTTAATTATCACAAATGGACTTTACTGTAGATTTGCGTATCAAAAACTGATAGACAAATGTTAATTCACATTAAAGTTCACAAACGTTCACTGCTTACTCATGCTATATGGCTTACACATTAAAGATAGCAGTTGTGATTGCACTGAACTGCAATCGGAGTAGCATTTTTCACATCAATAATCACCTAACAGTGTCACCACGCCCATGAAGTAGTCACTGTTATAGCTGTCTAATGCTATGTGAAACCGGAACTTAAGATGTTGAAAGGGGAACCACCGAAACATAATGGCGTATTTATATTCTCGCCATGTCTAGGTACATACATATACAATTGGGAACCCCAGAAAAATATTTAAATACATGTCATATTACATAACTTTAACATTGCACAGAAAGAGACTTGACTGTATAAAAGGAAAACCCAATCATTTATGTATAAAAAAAATATATTTGTGTACTAATATTTTAGAATGTATTTTTATTTTGCTCAATTAAAATTTAGTTTTTTTTTAAATTTTCAAACCGAGTATAGTGAATCTAGACTGATTGAAGCTGGACTATGCATGGTATTGCTGTATAGTATTAATCAGGTGCATCTAAATACACTTTTCAGAATTTTTAAAGTCTGATGTATAGGTAAGCAATAACATACAAGCCATCTGCATTTCCAGCTAAACTTTAAACTTCACTCTTGAAATTATAATACTTACATAAGACGGAAACCTTTTTTAAAATGGAAAATTTTTCCAGTTCCCTGATATTCCACTTAAGGCAGGTTTGACTGTACTTGTATACTGCAGTCAGCAATTACAAATTAATATTCTTTTTAAATACATTTGGTTTTAAAAAGGTTATAAAATAATTATGTTTTATCTGTAACAAGAATTTTTTTCTAAATCACAAATTTAAAACATTACGCAAAAGAATAAAACTTATTTGAAATTCTTAAGCCTATTATAAATTCTAAATAATTTACTGCTTATTATATACATAAAAAGTCAATTATTAAATATAATATTATAAGAACAAATTTAAAAATGCTTTTGAAAAAAAATTATTAAATTATAATTTTTTTAGTATAAATACTGATGTGAAACCTTTCTACCACTTTTTAAAAAAATAATAACTAATATAAAATAAATGATAAATTGCTCAGTTTATTATATTTTTCTGCTTAAATAATGTCATGTGAGCACACCTTGTGTACAAATCGGAGGTTAAAGCCATCAGGCTAGGGACTCCTATCATCGGCACATTGCGTGGGCATTTGCGTCAGTTTATTATATATAGGTTATGTGAAAATACACAATTTAGTAGCCATCTAGTCGATTTATTATAATACTGTAAGGCTGAATCCTATCCAGATAAATTTAATTATCACTTTAGAAATTTTAAATTCAATTTATAAATTAGTTAATTATCACTTTAGAAATTTCCATTTTATAATTAATATAATCTTTTGTGCAAATAGACTTTTTACATGCATATTTTTATAAATATTTTTGCAGGTTTTGATTAATCATTGTGATAAGATTTAGATACACTTTATTTTACAATATAATTATTTATTAAATAATTTATTTGTTTATTATTTTTTTATTCATTTCTTTAATTCCTGGTGTTGTAATTTATTTATATATCAATAATCTCATAATTACCAATCTTCTTCAAACGTATTTTCAATGATACTCTTCAGAGAGTGCTTTCTTAACTATTCTATCACCAATTTTTCTTATGATATTTCATTGCTCTCTTCGGTGTCTTGTAGAAGTGGTTCATATGTTTGAATTTTTGATTTCTAATCGCATCATTATTAATTAATATGTTAAACTTTGTTGTAATTTGTTTTATGTGACTATCACCCTACTCTTTCCATTTTTCTTTTATTATTTCTATTTTTACAATGTGTTGGATCTTTTTATAATGTTTCAACCACGTGTGTTGCATTATAATACAAAACACATTTAGCACCTCTGTGGATGTTGTTGTTGTTGAAACCCAGACCGTCCGACCTACCAGAAAGGTGTAAGAGGTAAAGATCCTTGAAAAGTAGCATCTATAGAAGTACTATCCAATTCCATTTATTGGAATTTACAACTTTTCTTCATTAAATTTTTCATTTGAATATTTTAGGCCTCCAGCATTTTCTATTTCTTTTGACGCATGCGCTTAGATTGTTTGTATCATACATGTAGAAACTGATAATTTAAATTCCCATGTTTTATTACTTATTTCATCTTTCATATAAATTAAAATCATGTTTAATTCTCTGGTATCAATGTTTTCCTTTTGTTGCATATTATATTCTCAATTCCTCTTTGTTAGATATCATATAACCTCTTAAAAGATTTTGAACTAGGATATGCAATTTACTTCATGTATAATCTTTTAGCTTCCTTATTTCTCTCTCTCTCCCTCCCCCCCCCCACACACACAGATATATATATATTTATATATATATATATATATATATATATATATATATATATATATATATATAAGATAAAGAAATGAATTTTTTTTTTATAATTAAACACATTTTAAAAATATATTATTATATATAATATTAAAAATTGTCTAAGAAGTACCTGCAAATGGAAGTAACAATGTTCTTGATGAATTAAGCATATATTTAGTGGTATTAAAGCATTTTCTTTCCCAATTTTACCAGCTTTTTTCTGAGAATAAATGAAATGTCATTTGAACCCTTTTTTCACATCCATTCTTTTTTTTTTTTCAAAGTAAAGTACACACACGTAGGTCTGTGAAAGTCAATCGTAGAGCCTAGGCCTCTCCGGACCCTCTTCCACCTTCTTATTGTACTAAATTGTTCCTGCCATGACCGGGCTGGGGTCCCTCAGCAGATCAGAGCTTCAGCCCAGGTCTTTTCAAAATTAGAAAACTTAATGATCAAATACTTCTTGTGACTTGCTTTTCAAAAAAAAGTTTGAAAGGATTTGAACATTTGAGCATTTCATTTTCAAATTAATTTAAAAGAAAAATAGAAGTTTAAAAAAAGGAATCACTCCATTCTTCAAGCTCTTTTAATATTTATATGCATTTCTGAGAGCTAGAAACTAGAATTCGACTCTTTTATCGGTAGTGTGTTTTTAAGTATATTTGAGAAATTACAATTTAAATAATATTCTTGACTATCATTAGTAAATGGAATATAATAGGCTACCGGAAGACAGCGACCATCCATTTAATTTAATGGCAGCCCACCGACAGGTTGCTGTTGCTCACTACTGCACTTAATGGCAGCCACATTACTTTGTTTCCGCAACCGCACTTGTAGGTAGCCTAACTACTTCGTAAATTACATGCCTATGTTTACATTAGTTGTTTTTATAAGCTGATGAAAACATAGTTCACACAAATGAGGGAGAAAGGAATGTAAAGGAATTCTAGTCCCAATAACAATATTTATAAATATTGGTTTTGGGGCAAAAATTCTTAAAAGAGTTCAGATTTTCAGATCTTTTTACACTAAATTGGCACCAAACAAACTGTAATTGAGAAAATTTTGAACTTTGTAAAGAAAAAAAACTTATAGCAATTTATGGAACAGAAAGGAGAGAGTACTACTATTCAACAATTTTCCAGTCTCTGTGTCTACTTTTATTTAAGGAGGTGACTGTAAGGAAAATGTTTTGCTTCTTTTCTACTTTTGATTTCACTCATGAAATGGTGATTTTGGAAGAAAAGAAACTTAAAGAAAAAAAAATAAAAATATTGCAATCGCTAATATTTTTTTGATTATATTCCTCACAGTCAAGATTGAAAGCTATTTCTATCAGTTTCTATTTTAGGAATTTAAAAAATAAAACACTTAGGGAGGTTTAAAAAAATAACTATCCATAATTAGGTTACTCGTAATTTGGTGAATTTGACCGTTTGTGAACTGCCAAGTGAAACATTTTATCTCGATTTGGTGCACTGGCAATCAGCAGCGAGAACCCTGCTGTTAGTAACTTGCATTTGTTAATTAGAAAAATTTAAATTTCTGTTAAATTTTTTAGAAAGCTGCCACTCTTCAAATGACATAAACAGTGTCAAACATACTTTAAAAGGTGTACCGAATATTGATCTAGATTTGGCAACTGAATATCTGATTTTTCCAACCTTCATTCTTATAATTTTTGAATGTGAACTAAAAAGCTTTTTTTTTTAGTAAAATGCATTAAATAAATTTCTTACTATTGAATATTTTAATTTTTCGTTTTCCTGTATTACATAGTATATGTACAGGAAAAGTAATGCAACAAGGTTAGTAATTTGAAGATTTTTGGAGGATTTACAAGCTTTGAGCATCGTAGAATATGAATAAACTATTTTTAGCTTAATGTTAGAGTGTGTGTATCTGTGTGTCTCTTTGTGTATATGTGTAAAGTACTATATATGATTATTATAATGTATTGTCTGTGATTACTGTGTAATGAAATACTGTGTAATGTACTATACATGCTTACTTTGTAATGTACTATCTGTGATTACTGTGTAATGAAGTATTTATTTACTGTGTAATGCACTATGATATTACACATTACATATTTTTATGAAACTAGGATGTTCTGCCCCCTACTCGCTACACTCGCCAACGCCTGTAACTCGCTTTGTGAGTCAGGAGGCTTTGCCTCTTTATTTCCTGAGCTTGCTTCATTAGCACTTGTGCTGCCTGCTAAACAGACATAATACATCCATTGGGGATCCTCCCGTGTTATCTGACATTCACCAACCCTGGGGTGAAAGCTCTTTCAATCTAGACAGCGCACACAACAGCCTATGTGTCCTATACTCACAAAACCCGAGGCTCTGCCTTCCATTCACTGCTGCTCATTAATCAGAGCTTGCCGCAGGTATAATGCACCCATTATTAGCTGATATATATAATATTAGCTGATGCTCACCAACTCTCTCAACTCACTTCACAAACAATTTCACCAAGCTCAGCCCCCAGCTCGCTATGCTCGCCAATCCCAAAACTCACTTCATGAGTTGGAAGGCTCCTACTTCTTAGTGCTCACTGAGCCTGCATTGGGAATTCTTTCATGCCTCCTGTTATTAAGACAGACTTCTTACTGTATCATGAATAAATGGCAAAATTTCATAACTGTACGTTTTGCCGTTTGTTTGTAATACAGTTAAGGCCTGACTAATGCAGGAGCATGAGGGGCTTCTGCCCTGCATTAATGGGGCCCCAAATTAAACAATTGCAACATCAAATAATTATGTTTGCTTCCTCAAAAAGTATATATGCAATCGAAATAGGTTTTCCCAGTGAAAAGATTCACTTTGGGGATATATTTGGGGTTTTTGATGTGTGCATAGTACATTTTCATGCATAGTACATTAAAAAGGGCAAATTTAGTTAGAGTATGTCATTTGGGGCCCTTCTGATGCAGGGCATCATTCCCAAATGTTTGAGAAGCACCCCAGATTAATGATTATTCTACGTGTTATGATGATATGATAGATTTCCAAAAGTTTCTATGGAGAGTCTATAAAAGGAATCTCACTCAGTTGGAGAGCAGTTGACGTGATACAAGTAACATTGAACTGTGATTTTTGTCAATGTTTTGAGAATAGTAGCTGCGGTTTTGTGAAATGATTTTTGTCAATGTTTTGAGAATAATATTCGTTATTTTGTTAAATTAGTGGAGCATTTAAGAGCAGTTTTACTGCTCTTAAATGCTAGTTATATTGCTCCTGTTTACACTGTGTTTGTGAATAAACATGTTAGTTATCCAGAAATTTGGACTCATTCTTGTATCCTGCGTGCACACCCATGATTCCAGTGGATATATCATAACAATATTAACTTTCAGATAGGTCAAGAAAGATAAAATGCCTCATGTTTTCATACTTTTTTTTTAGAAAATTTAAAATAAAAAATAATTATGTTAAACATTCTTAAACGAACAGTCATTCTAAAGTGAATCAATTCACTTTAAGATATTTCACAATTTTGATCTAATAAAAAATATCATAAAAAATAAATATTATCATTATCATATTTATTTTAATGATCATATTTGATACATTAAGCCATAATGTATCAAATAAATCACATTGTAAGTACTGTAAACTTCCAATAATGTGGCGCATTTGGGATTTTAGTGGTGCTGAATTATTGGATGTCAAACTGAAATGGGGTAAAAAATGGAAAAAATTAATTTAAAAAAAAAATAATGAATGATGATACATGTGGTATTTATTGGCTTGTGAAATTGAGTCTTAAACTTGAGTCAGATGTTCAAATTTATAAGTCATTTTATGCTACTTTTTGACATTTGTAATTTTAATTTAAAAAATGTTGAAAAGATAAAATAACTAATGTTTTGATCATATGTACCACAAACATTTATTTTTAAAACAACAGTGCAATAAATTTAAATTTTTGAAATGAACAAATAACTTTATTAAAGTTATTGTACTATAATTGTGACTTTTTTAAGTATAAAATGACCAGACATAAAAAACTCACGAGAAAGAAAGGAAAAAAGAAAGTTGGGTAGATTTTGCAAGTCATATTTGACTTGCTGTTTTTAAATAGTGAGTTAATTTAGCTAAAAAATTGTTGATTGGCATGGTAATTGTGAATAAACTTAAGCTCTGTAAATGAATTTAAATATTATAAGGTAAATTTTAATGAGCAGAAATCTGCAAATAAAATTATTTAGTCTATTACAATAAATGCTCTTCGGTCGAGCTGTATGAATCTGAATATCTTTTGAAAAGCATACCAAACTTGAACCATTAAATACCAGATTAATGAAAGTTTACTGTACTTTTATCTAAAAATAAATGGACATTGTTTAAGAGCTATAATGAGCTGTTCACTAGATATTGGAAATTTTACTTTTACACAGGGATCTGTGAAAAAAAAAAAGATTGAGTAATGGCTAGGAAATTTAATATGATTATTTTAATTAGTAACAACAGGAAGTCTATTAATTTTCAGCATATTTGAGTTATAGAGAAGCTCTAAGTTGTGTTATGTTGGGCCTTAAGAAGTTAAGTTGTGTTGGGCCTCTTTCTAAAATTATTAATCTGCAGTCAAAGTTCTATGGTTACATTAGATTATTTTAAAAATGAATTGTATAGATAATTTATCAATGTTTTTAATGATTGTATAAATTAAGAAAAATCATATACAGTTCTTAGAAAGTTATATGCCTGCTGTAAAATAAATTTCTTCTTGGTTTGAAATCCTTAAAAAATCTTGATTTTTTTTTTCTCTGTAATTTGCATTTTAAATTTTAATATTTTAATGTTTTGTTTCATTTTTTTTTACTTATAGTTGTACCAATTGTTGTGAAAGCAAGGGAGAAAATTTAAAATTAAAATATAATTAGCAGTAATATTTAGAAATATAACTTTATAAACACTGCCATCGGGTCATACTTGCATGAAGAAAATGGAATGATGCATGTACTTATCTTGCACATTCTCACTCTATATAATATATAGCTCAGTGTATACATGCGACATCTTTGTAAAATTTGTTCTATGGAGTAACCAAACTTTTGCTGTGGTGAAACCAACTCTTAGGAAAAGATAATATCTAACAATTAACTATCTTGATTAAAATAGTTGCATATTAAATTATTGTCTTTTTTAGAATTCAAATGACATTACCTGGTTTACACTGTCTGATATCCAAAACATGGCAAAAACAAATATGCGAGGATTAGACCCATTGAATATCTACAAAATTTTTATCCAGTCACCAGCTTCATCATGTGCTGAATATTCTGAATATAAAGTAAACGATGCCATCATTAGCAATGTGCAAGAAATTGATAATATTCCAAAGTCTAGTTATGACTTACTTCTAGACTCTGCTGGATTTTCTGCTGAAGGTTTGTGTTCAGAATATTATTTTTTACATACAATATGTTTATGTTTTGATATATTTTTCTAAATTTTAAAAACACATGATTTTTTATATGCTTAAAAAATAAAGACATATGTTTAAAAAATAAAAGCATATGTTTAAAAATATCTAACATATACAAAAAGAGAAAAAGGCAATTATTCAAAATTTTCTAATAATTATTATTAATTGGCAGCTATTCAAAATCATTATTCAAAATGGCTTTAAAGAATAAGCATAAAAACATATTGCCACTGAGGTTGTAATAATACAGTGTGTAAAGGTGGTTGTAATTGTACGGTGTGTTAGGTGGTTTATTTTAATCTCTTTGGCAAATATGTAGATCAAAGTCTTTTGTTAAAAGAAATCCAAGAAATATGTCAAGTAAATATTTAGAAGTAAAATAATTTCCTTTAAATATGTTCTCGATTGTTTAGATTTTTTTTTTATAATTTTTGAAAAATCTACAGGTCAGAAGTTTTTGTTTAAAAAGTAATCATGAAAATCAGTCATTAATTTAAAAAGCATGGGAATAAAACAGCATCAGAATATAAATTAAATGGGTTTTCTGTCTGATGTCATTCATCTTAAGGTTCAGTATATAATACTAGTTTTAAATATGTTTTGGAATCTGTTTTAATTGCCTAAGGAAAAAGGCTTATTTACTGTATATATCTGTCATTTATTTTTAATTTTTTGCTTTAGGGTCATGCATTACTATGCTATGATATAAAAGGCCGTAGTTAAATTGCATAATAATGTTAATTTTTTTATTTTTGTATAATTTTTCTTCCATACTGCATTACTTACTAATTTTTAAACTTATTGAAAAATATTACAAATATGTTTTTGTATTCTCTTTAGGCCAGACATTAATTTACTATGACTTCATGCTCCAGGTGTTTCCATTGAATACAATGAACTTCCATGTGTTCAAAAAGTATGTGAAATCTTTTAAATGGCACACTGAAGAAGATCTCACTTCTACAACTATTAAGCAGTTATTCAGGTAAGCATGACTTTTGAGTAGAAATAATCATTATCTTAAAATTAACAGAAGAAGTTTTAAAAGATTTAAACCATATGTTTTATGGCTTTTTTGTTTTAATATTTAGCTTTTAAAATTTCTTTCTTTACTTTTGAGTTATTTAAATATTTTTAAATTTAAATAATTGAATATTTTTGTTTAAATTAATTTGCTCACATTTCTAACTATTGAATAAATTTACATTTATTTGCATTTGGATGGTGTCAAAATTTGGCAGTGGTCTGTATATATTGTAAATAATATTTTTCCTATGAATTGAGTTTAAAAATGACATATTCTAGATGAAGTTTAAAATTAGGTCATCTTCCATAATGACTATTTTTTAATTTATCAATAACATTTTTTTAAAAACAAAATAGCAAATGGATTTTTGTTTGCCATAGGAGCTAATAAAATTCAGTTTGGAACCTCAATCATCAGTACCTTTGCAGTTTACTTCCCATACAGTTAGAGTATGTGGATATGATATCTCACAAATGAATGGAGCATTTCGAATGTAATTTTGTATGATTATTACAAACCATGAAATGCGAGCAATTATCATAAAGATTGTTGAGTATAATATTGATCTACTGGCTATCCAGGAAATGGGATAGATTGAAGGAATTTTGGAGAGAAGAAATCATACTATATTCTATAGCTGCTATGAAAAGAACATATTTTTGGTACTAGCTTCATAATAAAAAATTAAAACATTTCATCTTGAATTTCAGGGCTAAATCACTGGGACTGTAGAATTCGAATAAGGGGATTGTTTTTCAATTACTGTATCATAAACACTCATGTCCCAACTGAAGAAAAAGATGAAGATGAAAAGTACTTATTCTATGAATATCTGGTTGGCATATACTATAATTGCCTCTGTAATCAGAAAATATAGTCTGCATAATGAAACTAATTGATAATTGAGACAGACGTATAAATTTTGTAGCCACACATAATATGACAATTGGTAACACTATATTTGAATACAAAATTACACAAAAGATGGCCTGGAGGTCAGCAGATAAAACTACTTTTAATCAATTTAATCATCTTATAAACTCCAGACATCGATCTAACTTATTAGATATTAAATTTTATAGAGGTGCAAATATTGATTCTGACCACTACCTTGGGATGTGTAAAATTAGAGGGAGAATCTCAAATGTCAAAAAAAAATGTGAGGTGAATGCTCAGAAAAATTTAATTATACTAGAATGAAATAACTTGAAATCAAAATAAATATTGAACTATACTGGATAAAAAGCTGGCAGATGACACCACCAATGAAACAATGAGTATAGATAGCAGATGAAATACTATCAAGAAGAATAGATTAAATGCTGCTGATTCTGGTACTGGAAAAAGAAAATGAAATCAATGCATAAATTGGTTTGATACTAAATGTTAGGTGATAATAGAGATGAAAAATAGAGTTTATAAAGTTATGTTACAAAAGATACAAATAAAAAATGCATTTGAGGAGTACAAAATGATAAGGAGAGAGAAGAACATAAAAGAAAGAAAGGACTACACAAAGAGAGTTTACGTAGAGATGTTGAACATCTTAGACATTCCCACGAAAGCAAATTAAAGACCAACACCCGCGACAACCTGTGGGTTTATGCCACATATAAAGGGTGAGGCATGGCTACTATGAATCGACCAGCGAGAGCATGGCCAAGGGAATGAAGTCGATGGAATCATTCACCGGTCGAGGTCCGAAGATGATCTCGAAGGCCCGACCCCTGTCCCCGACGGGTCTAGAGACAGACCACAAGACTAGCTCTTCTCTGCCGCCTGGAAGAGCCTGCTTCATGAGTACCGAATAACTTATGGCTCGATCCACAGGCTAATGTACCACTTAGGTGAGGTGGGAGGAGGATATAGAAGAATCCACTCCCTCTTGCATATAGTGCCTCAACCCGAGTGGGGATTCCCACAAAAGCAGAGCTTTCTATTAGAAAATTAACATGGGTCATAAAAACTTACTTTTTGTAAAAACAAAGATGGAATTATCTTGAGTAAGAAAGAAAATATACTTGATAGATGGATTGAACATTTTGATGAATTACTGAATATTAATGCTCCAGAACACATAATACATTTTTGCCCCCTACTGTTGGAGAAGTAGCGACAGCATTAAATAAACTAAAAAATAACAAAGCTGCTGGTACTGATCTAATATCATTAGAACTGCTAAAATCTGCAGGACCAATTTTGCTAAAGCAAATCCATAAAATAATATTCTCAATCTGGACTAATGAAAAGTTACCAGCAGATTGTAAATTAGGTATCATATATCCAGTTTATAAGAAAGGAGACACTTTGAATTACTCAAATTATAGAGGAATTAGCTTGTTGTGTACAGCATTTAAAATTTTCTTAAATCTTATATTTGATAAGTTGTTCCCTTTGGTTGAGGCAACTTTTGGAGAATACCAACATGGATTTAGTTGTGGAAGGTCCACCACAGAACAAATTTTTACGTTAGATTCTGAAAAATGTAAAGAATTTGGCATTGAAACTCATCACCTTTTCACTGATTTTAAAGCTGCCTATGATAATATTGACAAAGCTTGTCTGTTACAGGCTATAAGGAGGTTACAGGAATTTATATACCGGATATATACAGGAGTTTAAAATACCTGAGAAATTAATTAAACTTGTGGATCTTGCATTGACTGGAACTTGTTCCATTATACAGATCCAGGGGGAAATTTCAAAACCTTTTGATATTAAAAAGTGTTGGACAGGGAGATGCATTTGCTTGTCTATTTTTCAACTTTGCCCTGGAGAAAGTAATTAGAGATTCTATTATCAACACTAAAGGAAATATCTACAGCAAATATATTCGAATTCTTGCATGTTCTGATAACATTGATATTAAAACTAGAATTACTAAAGGTCTAAAGGAGGCCTTTCTTGTCTTAGAAAGCACTATTGATAAAATGTATCTAAAAATTAACTAGGATAAAACTAAATATATGGCTTTTATGAGAAGTGGGTCTATCTCCGACGTATTTGAGGCTGATTTGCAAAAATTTGAATTTGTTGAGCATTTTAACTACTTAGGATCTCAAATAAACTAAAAAAATATTAGTTTAGAAATCCAAAAACAAATTATAGCTGCAAATCTCTGTTTTTATGGATTAAGAAATTTTTTCAAAAGACACCTGATTGGGAGAAGAACAAAATGACAACTGTATAAAGTATTTATAAGACCTACCTTAATCCTTTCGCGACAGTTGGCACGCCCGCATGCCGGCTGCGAACTTGCATTCAAGGACGTACGGCACGCACTGGTGCCAGAGAGAACTTTACCCTAAAAGCCAAGTGGCACGTATCGGTGTTTCTACGTGGAACGTTTTTATTTGAATTTATTTGTCTACTAGATGGCGTTAAATGCCCGTGGAAGCAACTTAAATGTATTTTGTAGGTGCTTGACCTTGGCAGAAAAAGAATCCAATGAATTATTTCTCCATTTGGAGCGGGGAGGGGGCATGGTTCTGTAAAGTAAACAGACAGCTCACTTCTCGCAGCATAAACAATTTTATAATTGAGTTCCAGGTCTCATTCTGATTTTAGTTTTTATTGATTTCATTGCTGAATTAGAGGAATATAAGAGAGTATTTTTTTTTTGGGGGGGGGGGGAAGAGGGGTTAAAGGAATGTGCGACAGTGAAATGATTAGGCTATTTTGGATCAAAATATGGGAGGTTTGAGACTTTTTCTTTCTGTGGAAGAATATACGCTTATGGTAAACGAACCAGACAGTAATGAAAGCAAAGCAGATAGTGAAGAATCGTGGAACAGTGTTATTTCTGATGATGATTCTGAAAATGCAATTGATTCTTCAGGTTCTGAGCGTACTATTATTACAACGCCGCCAGCTTCAGTTGCTGTTTTTTCGAATGATGTTTGGACATGTGATTTGAAAGATCTGAATTCTTTGGAGTTTTTTTAACATACCTGGAATAAATCACAATATCATGCCGCCTAGTTTAGATAAGGAACTTGATTTTTTTAGCATATTTTTTGATGATGAACTAGTAGAATTTATCGTAAAAGCAACTAATGAGTTTGTAAAGAAAAAATGGGAGAAAAATCTCTTCTCTCCTTCCACATCGAAGACTCCACCTAATTGTATTTACACCTGTGACAGGAACTGAAATGTATTTTCACCTGTGACAATGTATTTACACCTGTGACAGGAAACGAATTTCATGTGTTTCTCGCACTAGTAATTTTGACGAGCATTTTCAGAAAACCAAATCTTAAAATGTATTTTTCTAAGAATCCAATTATCAGTACTCCTTTTTTTAATTCAGTTATGAGTCGCGATCGATTTATAGGAATATTACGTTACCTTCATTTTACTCTTGATAGTAATGCCCAAAAACTAGATAAATTGAAACCCGTGTTAGATGCATTAGTTTCAAAATTTAAATCTGTATACACTCCTAGAAGAAATGTGTTCATTGATGAATCCTTGTTCTCATGGAAAGGAAGGCTGGGATTTCGTCAATATATTCCCTCGAAAAGGTCCAGATATGGAATAAAAATATATAAATTGTCAGAATCGGAATCAGGTTATAAATGGAATTTCCTTGTGTATACTGGAAAGGACACGGAATTATCAAGCTCTGATGGTGGGTATGGAGAACGCGTTGTGAAAACATTTCTAAATGAACTTTCAGGAAAAGGATATACTTTGTATTTGGATATATTTTTTACCTCTCCTGTACTTGCAAAGTATTTGTTGTCTAAGAATACGCATATATGTGGTACAGTTTTAAAAAATCGGAAGGACATGCCAAAGAATAATCCATCTGTACCTAAAACATATATACACTAAAATTTTTAATATTTTGATAAAGAAAATTTATATAAAAAATATACATCAAATAGAAAATAAGTATTTCCTTTCTTCCTGAAAAAAGTAGAATGCTGTGTTGAACGGGTGATTTTTAGTGAATTTTTTTCGAGAGTTAGGCTTAGCGCAAAAAATTAGCCGTCTTTTGGGAAAAGTTCGGAAACAAAGCGCTCCGTCCTTTGGGCCACGGCGGTTTCGGAATGCCGCCGTCCCGAAAGGGTTAATTTATGCTTCAGAAACTTGGACTCTTACAGGACATGATGAAAAAGCTTTTTGCATTTTTGAGTGAAAAATTTTGTGCAGTATTTTGGGTGGAATTCAGGAAAATGATATTTGGAGAAGAAGATACAATTTTGAATTATACAAAGATTCTGACATAATTAAATACTTAAAAATTAACAAAATGCAATGGGCAGGACATTTGCTAAGAATGGGCAACAGAAGAATCACAAAAAATGATTTTATGTCCACACTGATCTGGAAAAGACCAAGAGGTTGATTGAAGTTGAGATACATTGATTATGAGGACAAGGACTTTGAGGTGTTAAAGATTAAAAGTTGGAGAAAGGGGATAGCTTGGAAGAATCTTTTGTCCAAGGCCCACAGTGGCTATCGAGTCATTTATGATGATGAAACATGACCAAACATTCAGAAACCCCCAAAATTTTCAAATAAATTTTTAAAAAATCAGAACATTCAATAATGTTAAATAAATAATCATTTTTTACATAATTTTTTATTTAAAATAAATGACATAAACTTTAGAAAGCTAGCTTGTATCGATTTCAAAATATTGCACATTTTTCAAATAATTGTATCTAAAAAACTTACATAAAATAAGCAGCAAAATCATCAAATATGATAAATTTTGATCACTTATTGATAAATTTGGTGACCTTTGATTGATTTGATAAAATATCATTAACTTGGCACCTTTTATAATGTGGTGCCAAATTGATGAAAAAGTCGCCAAATCAGTAAATATGACACTACAGTTAAGAAAATTATGCCAAATTGATGAATTAATAATTAACATATTTTAATATAATAGAGTGTATTGGTTAATTTCAATTGTCAAGTTATATTTGCACAAAATATAAGCTAATTTAGTACTTCAAAATAATTTTACATGTTGTCATCCAGAAAAGCGCCAAATGTCAGTGTACTTTTCAACGTTAAAACATTATGCCATGGATTTTGCCCATCATTATTTCACAGTAAAAGAACTAATGTACTTATATTATGTAGGGAGAGCCATGTGATGCCCACATCAGGTTATTTTATAGAGAAAAAGTAGAGAAGTAGATATAGTTTTAAACTATTAAAAGTGATGTATTGGGATAACTCCAATGGCACAATTTTTCATCCCATGTTTTGGAATATATAAAAATTTAGAAATAATTATATTATTTTCAGTTATCATTTATTATTATTCTTAAAAGGAATGGTGTTCTTATAGTTATGTGATTTATTATGCAGAGCATTTGATGTGAATCTAACTGGTCATTTGACTCACAAAGACATAATAATTGGTTTAGCTGCCATGAACATCTCTACTCAGCATGGAGGACCACCTGCTGAAATTCGCTGTCGGTATATATTTCGATTCTATGACAGTAACAGTGATGGAAATTTGGAAAACTGTGAATTCAGGTAGTTTATCAAATTTTATCTGTTCTCGTGTATTTCTTTTACTTATGAAAAAAAAAGCTCAATTTTGAAATGTAGCTCCTTTGTTAATTGTTTAATTTTAACATTGTTATCAATGCTATCAAAAAATGTATTAAGATAAGGACCAGAGTTACTGTTTTATAAACTGTAATAAGAGTCATGCCATTTAATTCAGTGCTGCACGATTTAATATTAATTTCACACCACCAGCTTTAGAATAAAAATGCATTATGTTAACAACTTTTACAAATTTAACAAGAAAGATCAATCATTCATAAAGCATTGATTATGAAACACTTTCCAACTCTAATTTTATTTAAACATCTCTAAATGACATTCAGTGGTGATATTTTTAAAATTATCTCAATACTGCAATAATTAATTATATTTGAAAATTTGAAACTTCATAAAAAAAACGAACTTGATTCAAATCACGTTATTGAAATATAAATCGTCTAGCTCTCTGTGTAAGAACAGTAAATATTTCATTCACACATTTTTATTTCATTCATCATAGTGCTACAATAATTTATTCTACTTAAAAACTTAAAACCATGGAGGTAAAAGTAATTTAACTCTATGCATAAAACTTCATCGAAGAAGTCTGCCATTAAATCATCTGCTTCTCTATGTAAAATCAATTAATGTTTCATTCATATCATCTATATTGCAGACACCTTAGCAAAATACTTTTGCATTAAAGAAATTCAGCTATTCTTATACATTTCATCTTACAGTTCTCCATAAGTGAAAATTAGGTTTTGTTGTAGAAATAATCAAAGATTGATGATCATTTAAACTCAAATATATTGTAATTGTGTTGTTTTAGAATACAGATGCACAGAAATTAAGCAAAAATAAAGCGGTTTTAGGACGGATACAACACTAAATTTAAATTAAAAAGAACTTTAAAAATCACAATTTTGATACAATATGGATGGCATTGATCGTTTAAACTCAAATATATTGTAATTGCGCTGTTTCAGAATACAGATGCACATAAATTAAGTAAAAATAAAATGGTTTTAGAACGGATACGACACTAAATATAAATTAAAAAGAATTATTTTATTTTGAAGTGGGTCATGTGATCTCTTCTTATAAAGGGTTTAGTTACTATTTTAATTTTTATTTAAAAAACTACTGAATATATTTTGCTGAAAATTATTTTATATATTTTATTTGATAATTTGAATATTTCCTAAAACTTTCGAAGCAATTTCTGAATTTTAAATTTGCTTAAAAAATGTTTGAAAAATTAGATCCCATACGGTTTAATGTATTTCATTTTTTCAACCGTGGTTCAATCTAAAACTAATTGAGTTATATTCATTTGTATTCCCATAGGTCCCACAGACCGTCTGAACAACATACTAAAATTTAATTTTGATAAAGTCATTTTTATGGCAGTTATCATTCTAACGGACAGACAGACAGACAGACAGACAGAATGAACAAAGTCATAAACACTTTTCAACTACTATGTTGTAAAGTGTTAAAAATGTATGAAACTCATCTCAAAAAGGGTATCTTAATAAATCATAGCCATGTTAAATTCCTTGATTTTAATGCATATATGTCCTTCAATAATAAGCTTTATTGAGCATGATCATTAAACCAAAGTGTTAGTCTCTCAATGATGGCATAGGTTTTATCTCATATGTTACCATGATTTGTTATTTAATTATTAAAAAAGTATTTTTCATTAGCTATATTTCTTGTATCAAAGCATTGCATAGCTACACAGGTTTATTGAAATTTGTTAACTCATTCAAAATGTCCTTTTCTCCTATAAGAATTTATATAGAGTAAAAATATAAAAGTGTGTGCTTCAAACTTTTTTAATTTTATCTTAATTTAACATTGTGTATTTTGACTTGATACTATATATTACATTTTGTAGAAGCAGACTGATAAGTGGACAAACTAATTACAATAGGTGTGTTTTTTGTATTTATACGTACAAACACACCTAAAAATACAAGAATGTTGTAAACAAAATTATATGTTTATCGAAATATTGAGCTTGGATTAAAATTTGTATTGATAAAATTTGATAAGCAGTTCATTTCCATTTTTTGCATAAGGGTATTTACATTATTTATGGTTATAAGTCTTTTTAGAAATCATATGGGGCAATTTATGAACCCTTCACAAAGTTTTATAAAAAAAATTCATTCTTAAAGTAAAAAGTAAATTCTTGACTTAAATTCAATTGAAAAAAAAAAAAAAAAAAAAAAAAAAAAAATAATAATAATAATGATAATAATAATAATAATAATAGTGATAATAATATGTCTGATTAGCTGTAAATTGCTGTATAGAAAGTAAAACTAGTGAATTTTCTGAAAATTTTCTCCCATATCTTCCATTTTATCCCATAAAAAAAGCAAAAAAAATTTCAGAAAATTATTTTTGCTTTTTTTCAAAAATGGGACTGTTGCAAAGAAAGCCTGTATAGACTCGTGATAGTAATGAATATAGAAATATGGTCACATAACTCATATTATTCTTATATTTGGCACCTATACACTTTCTCCAGGATGTTTAGAAAAGGAAATGAGGAGCAAGCACATTATCACTTTTTAGTGCTTATGCATTCTATATAGCAGTACTTCCCAAACCTTTGCAATTTTTTTAACTCTTTTCAACAGAATATTTTTTCCCAAACCCTCTTTTGTGCTGTCTAGGATAATCTTAATTAATAAAGGAAGATGTCTGTATGTCTGTCTATGCAGTCTGCAGTGAGAAATCTAAGCATGGTACAGCCATGAAATTTAGTACACAGATACTTCAGGACCTGAATAGGTGCACATCAACATTTTTTTTTTAAATTTTGAATTAGTTTATAACACTTTCGAATCTAGTTGAAAAGTGTTTATGACTTTGTTCATTCTGTCTGTCTGTCAGTTCGCACAATAACTGCCGTAAAAATGTGACTTTATCAAAATGGAATTTTAGTATGTTGTTGAGACGGTCTGTAGGACATATGAGAATGTAAATTAATAATATCACTTAATTAGTTTTGGATTGAACCCGGGTTGAAAAAGTGAAATTCATTGAACCCTATGGGACCTAATTTTTCAAGCATTTTTTTAAGCAAAGTTAAAATTTGTAAATTGCTTCTAAAATTTTAAAAAATATTTAAATTATCCCATAAAATATATAAAAAAAATTTCAGCAAAATATGTTTGGTAGTTTTTAAATAAAAATAATAATAATAATTACAGTCATATTATATGAAGAGATCACGTTACCCACTACGAAATAAAATATGGCATCCATCTTTTTTTTCCAGTGTAAAAATCGTGATTTTTAAAGTTGTTTTACATTTATATTTAGAGTTGCATCCGTCCTAAAACCACTTCATTTTTGCGTATTTTCTGTGCATCTATATTCTGTGCCAATTCAATTACAATATTTTTTAGTTTAAATGATCATCAAACTTTGATAATTTCTACAACGAAGCCTAATTTTAATGGATGCAGAATGTAAACAAGTGATTGTAAGATGAGTTGTTTAAGAATTGCTGAATTTTTTTCATGCAAAATTATTTAGCTCTGGAATCTGGAATAAAAGTGATATGAATGAAACATTTATTGCTTTTACATAGAGAGATGGACGATTTATATTTCTATGACGTCATTTGAATAAAGTTCAATGTTTTCAATAAAGTTTTAAATTTTCAAATATAATAAATTATTGAAATACTGTGGTAATTTTAAAAATATTGCTTAATCCCTGTATGCAACTACAGCAACACAGCAGTTGTTTGAATATTTCTTGATTTCCACACAATATCCAAGCTCATTGTACATATACTTGATAGAGTTTAAATCCAATGTTTGGGATGGCCAATCTAGAACTTGCACTTTCTATGCAACTAAAATATCCATATTTTTGCATGTTTGTGGTAATTATCATGTTTGTAAATCCATTCATTATAAACCATGTCCTCTACATCTAATATCTCAAATTGAACTTAAAAAATGCTGTTGCAATTAAAATGAATGTTAGCATTATTATAAAAACTAGCAAAAAGTCAGACTTTGAATGGACTTGCACATATGAAGTATGTGAGCTGTGAAAGATTTCAATTTAAAACTTAATTTAACAAATAATTATGAAATTAAAAGTATAAAATATTAATTTCAATGTTTGGTAATCCCAATTCAAAAGAGTATATGCTTTTAGAATTTGAATATTAAATTAAACACATTAGAGTGCAGAAAAGCAATGAAATCAAAGTAACATACAAGGCATGTTTTTTAAGTAAGTACCGTTTTGGAATTAAAAAAAGACTTGCAAAGATATCGCAATAATTTTATTTCTACATGAAAGCCTGTACCTTAATCTACTTTTCTACATAATTTCCGTGAATATTGAGGCACTTGTCATAATGTGGCACCAGTTTTTGAATACCCTCCTCATAAAATTCTGCCGCCTGACTTGTTAACCACTGTATCACAACTGTTTTGACTTCGTTATCGTCTTGAAGACGCTGACCACCCAGGTGTTTCTTCAAGTGCAGGAACAAATGGTAGTCGCTGGGCGCCAGATCAGGGCTGTATGGAGGATGATCTAGAGTTTCCCATTTAAAAGATTTGATGAGATCTTTGGTCCGATTAGCCACATGTGGACGGGCATTGTCATGCAGCAAAACGATACCCTTACTCAACTTGCCATGTCTTTTGTTCTGGATTGCACGACGCAGATTGTTCAATGTCTCACAATAAGACGCTGCATTGATTGTCTCATTACGAGGCAGAAACTCCACTAGCAATACTCCTTTTTTGTCCCAAAAAACTGTGCACATGATTTTCCGGGCAGAAATTGTTTGCTTAAACTTCACTCTTTTGGGTGATGATGAATGTCGCCATTCCATGGATTGTTGTTTTGATTCTGGTGTGACGTAGGCCACCCATGTTTCGTCACCAGTAACAATTTGGTCTAAAAAATCTTCACCTTCATTGTGGTACCGCTCAAGGAAAGTCAATGCACTGCCTAAATGTTGGGTTTTGTGCAAATCCGTCAACATTTTTGGAACCCAACGTGAACACAATTTCCGGTAATTCAAGTTCTCGGTCACAATGCGATACAAAACACTACGAGAATATTGAGGAAACCAGTCGCACATTGATGAAATTGTAAAGCGTCTGTTTTCTCTCACCTTTTCTTCCACTTTCTGCACCAAATCTTCATTAAAGACCGAAGGACGCCCACTCCGTTCTTCATCATGCACATTTGTGCGGCCATCTTTAAATGCTCTCACCCATTTCCTTACCATTCCATCACTCATAATGTTTTGTCCGTAAACTTCACAGATCTCACGATGAATATCGATCGGTTTTACGCCTTTAGCACTAAGAAATCGTATAACAGCCCATACTTCACAATCGGCGGGACTCACGATTGTCGGAGGCATCTTAAACACTCAGTAAACAACGTATACAATGAAGAATCAGACTGTAATGGCGTCAGTGCATAGACAAGAGATGTAGGTAACCAGCGCGCATGCACGGAACGCCGACCGTAGCGCTGCGGCGGCGGAATCGCAAAACGATACTTACATAAAAAACATGCCTCGTATTTAAATCGCAAAACATATTTAATAATTTAATATATAAGAGCACATTTAAATCGCAATTTGTACACATTTTGATTAGCTGTTTAAAAGTTGTTCTCTTAATATTTGTAGGAAGTGTAGTGATCGTAGCAGTTTAAAATTAGGCATTTTGCCCTGCCACAGTTCATTTTAATAATTGAAATTGTTATTCTGAAGATCTGCATGCAAAATTTGATCTTCCTACTTATTGTAGTTTTCAAGTAAAAAAGATAACAAAATTCAGGCAAATGTGGATTTTGCTTCATTAGGAATGAAGAATGGATTTCATTTTACTTGTCCATAATAGAAAAAGAAAACATTTGTTTTTAATAATATTTATACTTCTGTGTTTTCATTGTAGGACTATGCTTTCTGATATTAACAAATTGAAAGGCTTAGCAGTGGATGAAGAAATACTGGATAATGCTGTCAGTGTACATTCAAAGTAAGAAAGATATTTAAACTTTTTATATGTAAATTCTAAATGCACTTAAACATTTTAGCTTGTAGCAAAGTGAAATTGCACATCAAATTTTGTTCTCTATCCTATATTTTATTCTGTATTCTAGGACTTTTCAGCTTCATGGCAACGCTAGACTTACATTGTCAAACTTCTTACAAACCGTGGGCCAGTTGAAATTTAGAGGAACATCTTGTCTTTTTCGATCTCCTGAACCTGTCATTTTATCTGTATGCCAAAAATGGTAAAGTATCATATTTTCTTTCTATTATTGCTGTTGCCTGAGAGGGAAATAGAAAACTCTCAATTCTTCCACATTATTTTAATTTTTTCCATTTTGTGTTATTTCATTTCAAAAAGTATGTTCTATTTCATTAAAGTATATATCTACATCAATTTTACTTTGATCAATGTATTGCAATACTCTCTTCTTGAGCTGAGAACATTTAAAAAAAATCTGTCGGCAACACATGACTTTTCTTATATAATGCAATAAATTTACTGCTTTTACAGTAAAAAGAAGGTTATTCTTATAGTAGAAACTTATATGCTATCCAAGGTAAAATAGGTTATTCTTATAGTAGATACTTATATTCTATACAAGATATTGAATTTTGGTCAATTAGTTGTCATTTGCATTGATATAGCATCATTTTTATCCATTTGGTGAGATTTTCATTAATTTGGCAACATTTAAAAAAGGTTGCCAAGTTGGTGACATTCCACCAAAATATCGCCAAGCGTTATGGACAGAGAAGTAAGTTATTCTTATAGAAGATAAATGACTATTAACAATCAAATACAAAATTATTTCTCAAAGTACCTTTTCTCATGAATGGAATGAGCTAGATCCATGAGAATGATGTCACCAAATTTATCGCATGATATTACATATGAAAAGTGAACATGTTTCTCAATAGTTAATATTTTTTTTTTAATTTATTTGATTTTTTGATAAATGTATTTGAAAAATGTGCAATATCTCAATAATGGTTCATGCTGGCATTCTAAAGTTTATGTCAATCGTTTTCTAAGGAAAAATTACATAAGAAATGGCTATTCGTGTAACTTTATTAAAGGTTTTGATTTTTTGATGATTTTTTCAAAATTTCACTCGAAAATTTAGGGGAGTTCTGAACATTCGATTGTGTTTGAAAACAATAGGTTTCCAGTATTTATGGATTGTAATTTTTGCACCAAATTTCATTTGAATCGCTCCATTCGTTTGTGAGATATCGTCTCCACACACACACACACAGACATCACGTCAGAAATGTTCGATTCATGATCAGGGATGTTTGAAATGTGCTCTCCTGTTGAAAACTCGAATTCAAATTTTCAACCCAATCACAATACTTTCCTTATATATTATGTATATAGGGAAAGTAATAACCAGTAATACTGGATATTTCTGTGCATATGGAAAAATACACAACATTTTAGTAAGAACTATTCCTGATGTTTCTACTTATAAATAGAAATATAAGTACATTTTGAAAAAAAAATGATGTAAAGCTATTTCAGAGAGAATAAAAAAATGATAATATAATTAATCTGCATTATAAAATAGAATTAATCTGCATTGGTATTATAACATAGATAGAAATAGAATCGGAAGGTTTTGATTAATCAGAAATTGAGATTGTTAGTTGGTACCTGGTTAAATGGGTACATTGTATTTATTTAACTAAAGTTTGAAAAATTAACTCCTAGCTTAAGAATGTAGTAAGACGAGACTATATTTTTCATAAGTTGGCAACTTTTAAAATTGCCATTATCACCTTTAGAATTTTAAACCTTCACAAAAGAGCTTGTAAAGAAAAGTTAATCAAATGCATTTCTCAATTAATGCAGTATTTGTGATTGAAAAAGAATTTATTAAATGTATAAAAATTTGTTTTAGTAAAACTTAAGAAATGGAATCCCAGTTTTCAAAGTGAACTGAGAAAATCATAAAATAATGGAACAAATTAATTAACAAATTAATTAAAATGGAACAAATTATTTACACTATAGTTTTATTTGAGAAAGTATTTGCAATTATTTTCAGAAACCACATGCAATTATTGATATAAAATTATTGCCCAAACAAAAATGGTATGAAACACAGAATTGAAGACAATGAAAGGCAGAATCAGCAAAGACATTCAGCAGGTAAAGCAAAGAATTGAATCACATAGCAAAATGTTCCCCAAATGTACACTAATACTTTTATATTACAAATCAGTCTTTTCAGTGTGAATTCTAACCACATATCAAAGTCCTATTTTTAACATTTTACAACATAGTTGAAAAGTGCTTAGCCTTTGTTCATTCTGTCTGTCTGTCTAACTGTTCGCAACAATAACTACCATAAAAATGACTTTATCAAAATGAAATTTTAGTATATTGTTCAGACGGTCTGTAGGACCTATGGGAATATAAATGAATATTATCACCCAATTAGTTTTGGATTGAACCCTGGTTGAAAAAATGAAATACATTACACCTTATGGGACCTAATTTTGGACCTACCGTGTGGTCTGGGCCTTCAACACCTTATGGGACCTAATTTTTCAAAAAACATTTAAGCGAATTTAAAATTTACAAATTGCTTTGAAAGTTTTAGGAAATATTTAAATTATTCCATAAAAAATATAAAAAAAAATTCAGCAAAATATATTCGGTAGTTGTGTAAATAAAAACTAAAATAATAATTACATCCATATCATGTGAAGAGATCACGTGACCCACTTCAAAATAAAATATGGCATCCATCTTGTGTCAAAATCATGATTTTTAAAATTCTTATTAATTTATATTTAATGTTTCATCCATTCTAAAACCACTTTATTTTTTATTTTTTTCTGTGCTTCTATATACTGCAACAATGCAATTACAATATTTTTTAGTTTAAATGATCATCAAACTTTGATTATTTCTACAACAAAGCATGATTTTCACATATGGAGAATGTAAACACATCAAGATGTAAGATGAGTTGTATAAGAATTGCTGAATTTTATTTAACACAAAATTATTTAACTCTGGAGTCTGCAATATAGCTGATATGAATGAAACATTCATTGATTTTACATAGAGAAGCAGACAATTCTATTGCCTTTTTCTATGAAGATTTAAGCATGGAGTTATACAGTACTTTTACCTCCATGGTTTTAAGTTTTTAGTAAAATAAATTATTGTAGTATTGTGATAGTTTTAAAAATATCACCGCTGAATGAAAGGGATGGAAAAAAGTTTGTGAATGAAATATTAACTGCTTTTACATAGAGAGCCAGGCGATTTATATTTCGATGAAGTTATTTGAATAAAGCTAATTTATTTTTGATGAAGTTTTCAAGTATGATAAATTGTAGTGTTGTGATAATTTTAAATATCACCGCCGAATGTATCGCATTTTAAAGATGTTTAAATAAAATTGCATTGCTGTTGGAAAGTGTTTCATAGTCAATGCTTTATGCATGATTGATCTTTCTTGTCTTTTAGGGATTTGGTTACACCACAGAAAGTACAATCACCTTTTCCCAAAAGACAGCGCAAAAATTCACCAGGTTTGGTTTTAAGTCTGCTTTTATGTAATTTTGTTTAAAATATCATGTGTGAATGGAAATACATTGTTAATAAGAAACATTAAGAAAAAATTATTTTTTTATTTTTGTAATCTTTTGTCTGAATTTTGTTTGCTTGTCATGTTTTTAATTATATTTTTATTTACATATTTTTAAAATTAAAATTTATTTTTTATTTCAATTTTATGACATTTTTTTATTACTCTCATCTTTTAACATAAATGTAACTAATTTTATGTTTTAATTATATATTTATTTCTTATATTATATTAGTTTTCCAGTTTGGAAGAACTGTATCTCCATATCATGCCGAATGTTGTTGATAACAGCCAGTTTTTGGCTTTGCTGCTGTAACTGTGCAGTTTTAGATTGACACCATTATATCTTTTTTACTTAATAACAGTGTATTTTCATTCACTGTTTTTCTTGTGTGTGTGTGTGTGTGTTTAATTAAAATCTGTGCTGAACATTTTTATTTGAAAATTTTTAAATTTATTATGTTAATAAATATATATTGTTTTCTGTGTTATCAAGATTTGTTGTTTTATTTAATTGAAATAGATAAATTGTATGGTCATATATCTAAATATCGTGTGTACAATATATTGTCTGAAAGTTTCAATCTTTATATATCTACTTTTTAAATCTGTATATTATTAGTTAGCTTTTAAAGTACTCTGCAAAAATTTATTTTATATATCTTTTTTATTAATTTTGTTAAATTAAATGTAAATAATATTTCTGGTAATTAAGAATTTTGAAATTTAATCTACTTCAAATTAAAGCAGAAATGCATTTGTGCCTGAATAGTATTAAATGATGTATCTACATTGGATGCCTGTATCAACATTCCAACTTAATTGAAAACTTTTATACTTCTAGTAGAATTGTAATGATTTCTTTATGCTAACTTTGTGGAATTAGGAAGAAGGGTTTATGCTTAGGAGCAAAATCTTATTTGATCCATGATACAATAAAAAAATGTCATTATAAAGGACTTTGCAGAATGGAATTGAAGAATTATCTGACAAATCATTTTCTTAAACATGCATATGTATTAAACATTTTGCTTGTTTTACTGTACTGACAAGTTTTGTTTTAATTATGCACATTTATTCTTCATTACCATCTATTAAGTATTTGATCTTACAATATAAAATTGCATCAAGTTATTTTCTTTTTCTTGAATTTATAATTTGTATTTCAAAAAATGCACATGTAAAAATGGGATGGGAAATGCTTTTTAGAGTAGAAAAAGTTTTCTTATTGTTTGAGGATAAAATTTCCTAGTTAAAGATATTGGAATTTACTTGTTGCAATTTAAACACATCTTTTAATTTAGAGTTTATTGTTTTACACTGAATTGCTATTTGAACACCTAATAATATTTTTTCAATTTATAATTATAAATAATTTTGCAATTTTATATTAAATTTGTATTTTCATTACAAAATTTTATTCTTTTTTATTAAAAATATTGCATATTTTTAACTGTCAGCCACATATTTAAATTGATGCAATTCATGTTACTATATTACTAATATAATCCAATATATTATTTAAAAGTGAAATAAAACCTTTGTATAAGAAATTTTTTTTTAATAATAAGGGGAAGTGGAGCATGGGCTAATTTTCATTCTAATATTTTCTATTTTTTCCTGTGGCCTCAATTGCTGCAGATTCTTTCAGCACATATATTAAACATTTTTCTATGAAATAAAATTATATTAAACTTAGTATTGTTGAATGCAATACTACTAAAATCAACAAGAAAATTAGTTTTGTAAGTACTTAATGTATCCCACTCCATAAGGTATCTTAGGAAATGATTGTATGAAATTTTAGGCCATTTCCATGGAAAACATTCATTTTGTGAAAAAAATATTTCATTTGTATAAATGCTAGTAAGTAGTATCTTTTCATCAAATACACAGAATTAAAATTAATTGTCCAGCAATTAAAGAGGGAATTTTTGTGTAAAGTAACTATTCATCAATAAATATTTGATAAAACTGAGATAACTTCATTAAAAGCAACATACAATGCAAAATTAAGATTATCAACCGGTTTCAAAGACAAGAAGCAGCCTTCTTTGTCAGAACACACAAGAAGTGCAATCTTCACTCATGAGAGCTAGATTGGTAACTGATGTTACAAACAACAGCAAGCATAACTATAGCAGGGAAAGGTGGTTGCATGTGGTGAGAGGAGAAAAAAGAAGTAAAAACCAAAGAGGGAGAAACAAGGTTAAGACACTATGAATGAATGTTAAAATACCAAAGAGCAAAGTAATCATCCAACAAAGGATTAAAGCACTTGTTCAGTAAGTAAAACTATGAACATAAGTACCTTATTAAATAAAAAGTAACTAACTGGTTTTGTAAGCTATGTGAGGCTTCAAATCAGTGTTAAAATAACAGTTCAAAACAAATAGGAAAAATAAGTAGAACAGAAAAGAAGGAGCTAACTGATTTTGAAAGCTAAATGAAAAGTATCTAAATCTTCAATTGCTGAAAATTCTTGGGACGCTATTCATTTTTTTAATTTTTCGGAACCTAAGAAAGATCATTTTTATTCCTAATTCCATTTTTGAATTGGACTTTCTGGAAAAGTTCTCGAATATTTCTAAGTCAAACTCACTTATTAATGATAATTGTCTCTTCTCTTCTGCATGGAAATCTCTGGTTTAATATTTCAATTTTGTTTGCATCCCTCTTCTTCTTTCTGCAATTTTTTCCTGAAATTTTGGTTTTCCAAAGTCTTGATGATGATATTAGCTCACTTAGCTTCCGAAACCAGGTAGTTCCTTCTTTTCTGTTTCATTTACTTTTCATATTTGTTTAGAAGATGTTATTTTTACCATTGGCTTGGATGGCTCACATAGCTTCCAAAACCAGTTAGTTATTTTTTATTTAATAGGACACTTATGTTCATAGTTTTATTCACTGAAGAAGTGCTTTGAATCCTTTGTTGAATGCTTACTTTCCTCTTTGGTATTTTATCATTCATTCATAGTGCCCTACTTCATGTTCTTTCCACCTTGGCTTTTTACTTCTTTTTTTCTCCTTTCATCATTGGCAATTCCCTTTCCTATCTGCCATCATATTTGCTGTTCTTACATCAGTTGTGAATCTAGCTCTCACGATTGATGGTTGCACTTCTTATGTGTTCTGACAAAGAAGGCTGTTTCTGGCCTTTAAAACCGATTGACACTATTCATTTTACGTTTTATATTGCGTTCAACGAAGTTATTTTAGTTTTACTACATTAGCAGCAGTTTGAACTATATGTGATAAACATTCAATCTAATATGTACAGCTAAAATTAAAACAAAACCAAGACTTAATCATATCTCTGAAATAACTCATTTTTTTCCCTATCCATATATACTTTACAACCATATATTCAGTCCCTAATCTTCCTCTCATGAGTGAAGATTGTGCTTCTTGTGTGTTTTGAGGAAGAAGGCTGTTTTTGCCTTTGAAATTGGTCAATATTATTAATTGTGTATTGTATGCTGCTTTTTACAAAGTTATTTTAATTGCATATATACTTTATTAATATATTATGTAAATGTTACTATAAGACTGATGTGGCATGTGGAAAGGGGAAACTGTCCCAGGGTACTCTAACAGCTTTTGTCCCAAGGTGCTCCAGTGAGTATATCCAGTGAGTACGTATGAGAATATCAATGATATATTTAATTTTACAGCTTCGTATTTATTTCAAATTTCATATATAATGACATTTTATCTAAAAGCAAAAATATATATCAATGGCTTACACCTTTTAACTAAAGAAATACTCTAATACAAGTTCATAAAATTGTGAGGAACCTTTGAAAACAAATAAAAGTAACTGTTTCTTTCTCTGATCAAGTAGCTTTGTTGGGTTAATCAAATGTATCATCATATACTAAAGAGTGTTGCCTTCTTCAATCTGAAATTAATTTATGTTAATCTTGAATTATTGAGTTGAAACAAGCATGCAGAAACTAGTCTGTCATGGGGTATCCCATCTCCCAGGATAACCTACTTCTTCCTAAAAAAATTTGGCATACCACTTTAATCTCAAGTACTGATTCTATTTAAAGCATTCTTGATTTGTTGACATCTATTTTTTTTCTTCTAGTTATTGCATACCAACAGTGCATACCAGCACAATCCAATGGTGCCACAGAAAAAAAATATGATTTAGCCACTCACTCTGTTAAAGTCAAGCGTTCTGGCACATTAGTGGATGTAAGCTCTCTTTGGGATATGGAAGGTTGTATTTTGCTTCTAAATGTTATTATATTGTTAAATTTAAATTCTCCTAGATCCTATTTCTTTTAAGTAGAGACAAATAATGAATAGAAAAGCTGTTTTATATAAAGTTTTGTGCTTCTGTGAGGTTGATTTGTATTGTTTTGTAGTTTTATAGTGTTTTTGGACCCACAATAACTAAATTGACAGGGATTTGCAGTTTAAATTAAAATGTCTTCCAAACTATTATACATTTCTATTCATACTCAGGAATTGACCCCTCATAAATGTTAAATGAATCTGAAGACAGTTCTTAGTTATCAGTATAGTACTCCACTTTTACAGTACAGTACAACATGCTAAAAGCTGTATGTACTGGTATAAAAAGCAATATAATTATGTTATATTTATAAAATAGACTTGCCTTATAGTGACTTCCTACAATATAATGATCGATTGAGAAGATCTCTTCAATTCTCATATAAGTGTAATGCTATTTTATTATTGATATAACGACCGCAATAAAGGTAGAGATCTCATTACAGCGACCTTATGAAAAATTGATTAGCAGATTTGAACGACAAAAATTAACCATTGTCCAGAGAACCCAAACAACAGAAAAGGGTTCTTATGAAATCCCATTGAAGTCAAGTTAGGCTGCAATCTGATTTTTTAAAAACCCTAAAAGAAGAAAGGATACATTCCTGGACACAAGTTCAGGAATATATCCTTTCCTTTCACTCTATGGGGACTGTTAGATGCCAATGTTTTACTCCATGGGGACTGTTAGATACCAACAGCTCTCAGAATTGCACACACCACTCGACAAGAATTTTCTGAAGAAAATTTAGATACTGTTTTTATCATGTAGTTTTTCTCAAGTTTCGTGGTTGTGAAGCTGGTCCATTAGCATCAGCCATCATTTGCTTCCTGACACCAACAGTGAGGTTAAAACTTTTTTCAGGTTTATGAAAATATATATCATTGCAAGAAGAATTCACTTTTAAGGATTCTGTAGCAGTTGATAAGAATCTTGTGTACTTGAGAAATGTCTGATCTTATAAATGATTTGGATAAATTTGTAAGGTCTGAAAATCGAAATCCCCTTCCTTGCCCCTCTCTAAAAATATCAAGATGAATGTTCGATATAATGACCATTTAATAAAATGTACAGACAGCAATGGTTTCTTCAAGATTGCTATATCAAGTGTCTACTGTATTAGTATTTTCTCAATGTGTGAGATTGTTTTAAAATATTTAATTCTAAACAAAAAATGTTGTTTATTATCCTTAATAATAAGTTTTTAAGATAACATTAAAACAAAGATGATTAAATTTAATTAACTTTGTAACACAAATTATTGGAAGAAATGACTTTTATAATATTATTTCATATGAAAAAATAATGATTTCTAGAATAATTATAGTAGTATTTATTAATTATGTGTGAAATTGATAATGTCAATTTCTCTGTGGATATAAAGGGCATTCAAGTTGCATATATATTTACACAAATAAGCTGAATGCATAAAATTCATTAATTTGACTGTTCTGGTGCCAACTTGAAAAAAGAAATTAAAAAAAATGTTAAAGAAATATCTTACGAACAAAATTTGAAAAAAAAGAAAAAATTTTTCATTCTGAAGCCGATTTTGATATAAATAATTTAAATGATATGTGGAATATAAATGTATGGGAAAGTCAAGAGCACCACATTTTCGATAATTTTTTTTAAAAACAGTAAAATATTTCCTACCTAGTAATTTTCTTTATCATAATTGCATGTATAGATGAAAATAAAGAAAATTGTTACATTTCAAAAGTTGAAGCTAGTTCAAAGACATGAAGTTTCATCAGTATTTAGCTATGGCCACTAAAATTCGGATTTTTCTTTTCATTCCTTTACTTGAAAAATATCTGTTCAAAAATTTCAATAAAGTCTTAGTTAGATGTATACTCATTTTTATATTTTTGGGTGATTTTATATGAAATATATAATAATTAATGAATAAAATTCATTCAAAGTATAAATTATTAAAATTTAATTACATACATTTCCCAGAACATAGTTTTATACCTAATGCATTCTTGTAACTTTTAACTAATATTTGAACTACTATATAATTCAGTATTGAAACAATGCAATATAATTTCCATTATATCCCCAGGGGTCATGCTGCTGTTGTGAAGGTTTTTGACATCCTTACTTTTAAATTAACTGATTATTATTTTATATTTATTGATATTATTATTACACCATGTTACACCAAGTTATTATTATTTAATTTTCAGATTAAAGTTATCATTTTTACATTTGGCCTGATCGTATAGAATAATGTTACTTTAAAAAATATTAAAATCGTTTCTTTATTTGATAATTTTTTCTACTTGGCCTGTGCTCAAATATGTTTACATCTCAGAAATGCATATCAACCTTTATAAAACTCTCTGACTTCACTTACCTTTAAACAATTTCAAAATAAATAGCACTGCCACAAAAAGAACACAACTCAATTATTGTTAAATTAAACTAACTTTTATTTGCACAAATTCAAAAATTTCGAAACATCATCCAATTCATTAAAACTTCAATTAAATGTATAGTGGAACAATTTACGTACATTGCGTTAAAAAGAAAGATAATTAAAAATAACTTCAGTTGAAATAAACCCATATTAATTTAAAACAAACCCAGTTAACACTTTAAATATTTAAATGCCCAGTCAACAAATTAAAACACCCAGAACTCAACTTTTAAAAAACTTAGGTTCAGAATCCACTCTGGTTTGAAGACCAGAGTTTGATCTGGAGCTGTCTGTCCACAAACATTAAATTTGAAATAAAAATATTTAAAACTATGAATTCTTTATGTTACAAAATACAAATACTCGACAATAGGAGACACGTATTATTGGCAAAAACTCGATCACATTTCAAATTAAAGGACCCCTTTTTCTTTCTTCAAATATTGAAAAACATTAAGCTCAAGGCTTCTCATGTCTCATGTTGAATTATTAGAGAGTGAACAGAAAACACTGTTTCCCCATCTACTGCATGAAATTTCTAACATAGTGAAACACTTTTCAACACTACCACTAGATGTCAGCACCAGACACGATAAGAGCCGGAAAAACTGTTGATAAATAGTGCGGATGAGGGAGATGTTTGCAGCAAATAACCAGGTGTGAACACAAAAATATTGAAGAGAGCTTCACAGGAGGTATAAGGCTTGCTGAACGCTGTTGTTACGTGCTAGGATGCAAATAACCGGGTGTGAACACAAAAATATTGAAGAGAGCTCCACAGGAGGTATAAGGCTTGCTGAACACTGTTGTTACGTGCTAGGACGCAGATAACCAGATGTGAACACAAAAATATTGAAGAGAGCTCCACAGGAGGTATAAGGCTTGCTGACCGCTGTTGTTACTTGCTAAGATGCAGATAACTGGGTATGAACACAAAAATATTGAAGAGAGCTCCACCTTTGTGGTACTGTGAAAGCTTGCTAGGGGCGATGCCACTGTTTAGCATCAAATTGAACTTACGACGCCACTGTTTAACATCAAATTTCCCTTAAGATTTCAATTTTGGTGACACAGAGGGCTCAATAACTTGGAGCCTCCGCAGTGTTTACACGAGAGTAAACTTGAAGCAATTAACACATTGCCACGGGACATGGGTGCCCCCGGCCCACGACTGTCACAAACTTTTGGTCCTCCTCTTCCAGATGCTAAGGATCGCATGTCCCACAACACGTTCGCTTCCTATGAGCCGCCAAACTAGGCGAGTGAAAACCTGCGCCTCACGCAGAGTGCCTATGCATTCACCGCGAAATAAATATGATACTTCACCAAGAACCGCAAGGCGTGAAATTTCCTCCAAGCTGGCTACCACAGGCCCACACTGTGACGCATGCCTACGGAATGTCATGAGGCAACCTCCTTGCAGGTGTCCGGCGATAAGCTATGAAAGGGTCCACTTTTCTCTTAAGAAACGTCTTTTTTTCGCAAATTCGTGAATGAAGTGAAGTCAAATTAAAATAGGCTGAAAGCGAACAACACATTGCGCATAATTTTGAATAATGAAAATCATGAAAAGGAAAACAAATTAACGTTAAAAGGGGATAAATCGCCGAAATATTCAATAACAGCAAATTAATTTAGAATTTTGAAGGGAAAGGAGAAAATAACAAATTTTGAACTATTAATAAATTTTGAACTATTATGTAAAGTAGCATCATAAAAACCCAGCATAACACTGCCAATCACCATTGTTGTATTTTGCAAAAAAAAATTTAATTTGATGATTATGAATTCTGCCGATGCTAAAATCAAAAGTTGTGATATACTACTCGTAGTATATTGTAATGTATATTGCTAGTATTTTTTCCAAAACAATGATCTTTGGAATTTGAAAATTTATAAATCAAATCAAATTTTTCAAAGGAGAAGTCAGAATTAAATTTGGCAACTAGTAGAAACTCTAATTGGCCAAAATAAAAAAAATATTTTTCGAATAGGTTTGTAAAAGTAATCAAACATCCGAAGCAACCTTTGCATCTCTTAATTTATATGCTTTATTATGACTTATTGTGCTTTTAATTAATAATTTTATGTTAATTTATGAGAATCACAAAATATTGAAGTAATTTTCCCACTATTAACCAATTAAATTTATATCACTAAAAACAATGTACTTTTGGGTTAAAATAATATAATCACAAAGATCAAAGTTTTATGCTGCTGTTTTAAGGCAACTGTTTATGAGTGAAACTTTTTATTTACCGACCATATTCATATTATATGTGTGTGCATTTTAATTTATTATACTGAAAAATAGAAATCAAATATGTTAAATTATGCACAATATATACCATTATATTAAAATTAGCCCATATACCATTATATCAAAAATGTCCCAACTACTGCTTTTATGGATGAAAATCTCTGGATGAAAATATGGTAAATTTCTATTAACAAAAAATCCTCACATCTTTTATGAAAATTGGTTTAAATTGATCATTTAGACTTTTCTCCCTTTTATATATAAAACATAAAATAAATATATTTTACATTTTTGTAGTTACCTCCTCCATCCCAAAAAAGGCAAATTTCTAACAATAAATGGATAAGTGTAATTTTCAAATTATGTAATTCATTTCTATATTGTGTTATTATTTAAATTTTATAAAGTTTTAATCAGAAATTATTGCAATATATGTATCATTCATAGTGCAAAATCCCAGGTTTTAAATTTTTTAATAATAATTTTTTTTTCAGGTACAACAGCACTAAGCAGAAGTATCAAATTTCCAGCTAAATTGAGGATTGAACGAATTTCATCAGTTGATTCTTTTAATCTGGTAAGCATTAACATATTTTGATAATTAGAGCAGAGCTCCCGTGGCATTAATTCAAATTGTGAAATGCCCGAGCATGCATTTCTTTGAAAGGCTCCAATCTATATTGGTAATTTTTTGCACATACAGTAAAATCTCAAAAATCCAATGTTGAATAGGACCAGAATTAGCTTGTATTATTGAAAATTCGAATTGTAAGGAATATTCATGTAAAAAAAATCATTGAAACTTAAGTAAAAATTCAACACAAGTTAAAGAATAAGGGTAATGGTATTTTATGATTGAAAAAGTATTTACATTATAAAAATAAATTAAATAAAAAATTGTATTTAAATTAAAAAAATTAATAAAATAAAAAAGCATTGACATTATGTATTCATTCCATTTTAAGGAGTCATAAAAAGTCTTTTATTTTTTAAATTTCAGACATTTTTCTGTGGCAATTTCCTTCCATCTTTTGAGAAAAAGCGCATCTTCCTATTAATCTAAACAGTAACAATTCATAAACAATTAATAAAACAACTTGACGCTTTAGGAACATCAAATGAAACAATAAGAAAAAACTAAGATGGATTATGTAAAAAGACAAGGCAAGTCATCCAAATATGAATGTGAGTTAAATTTTACATAAATTAATTTTGCATAATTTTAAAGGCATAACCAATTTGATAAAACAAAATTAATGAATTTACTAGATATAATATAAAAAAAAATTACTTAAAGATTTACCACTATGGTTATTTGGAATAATTAAATTGTAATATATATAGATATGAGTAATGTAACTGCTAAAATTAAATGATATTTAGATATATTAAATACTAGCTGCCTTCGGCTAGTATTTAATATATCTACATATCATTATAGTATTTAATATATCTACATATCTAGTATTTCTGTTTGCTACCCTTGAAAATTCTAACCATGGCAAACTCAATGGCGTCATAATCCCGTGGAGTTGTTGTTTAGACTCAGACCATCTGACCTACCAGATAGGTGTAAGGTAACTATTTGGATGGCCAGGAAATGCCCCCCAATTTAGACCGGAACCCAGTGGGGGAGGCATCCACAGGGACTGTACCCTCCTTCCCCTACCACCAACCTCTCAGAAGGACTTACGGACCCACATGTTTAACGTGATCGTACTTGGCATGAACACGGTGGCAGTTTTGGCAGTGGCGGGAATCAAACCCTGGCCTACCGAGTGCAATTCCTGCACGCTAACCACTGGGCTACCGCACCCTGAACCCCGTGGAGTTAACAAAGTTTGGTTTAGTTTAATGATGTTAAAATTAAATGAAATTTTAAGATAAAAAATAATGTTCTAGGGGGGCGGGGGGGGGGGGGTCTTGAAAATTGATTTGTAAAGTGAATTTATTCTAATGTTTGTGAACTGTGAGATTCTGAGGATTTCTGTACCTGTAACCATAGGAAAGGGATCCCTTTGATGTGTACGCACAGCCGGAATCAGTTGCTCTTATGTTTTTTATAGAGATATGCTCCTCTATTTTTTGTTTTACATATATGAAATTGTATCCGGTTGTCTGCATTTTTAGTATTGCATCGTAAATGACATGAAAGTATTTTTGAGACTGATGATGCTGAATGTGAATTTAGTATTTAAGAAATAACAATGCTGCTTTAACAATGCTGCTCAGCAAAAAAAAGTTTTTTTTTTTACGATTGTCCCCACCACCACCCGATGCATAAATGCACCGTGACAATCTCTATAACTTTCTTAGCTTTTTCATTGTGGTCCCAACCACCACCCGATGTAAACAATACATCACCACAATTCAATCCAGCATAATGAGCCAAAAACCTTATAAAAAGCAAACACTAATTCGGTTTTTAATTATCCATAGGCCAAAAACTGCATAAAAAGCAATCACTGATGACATTTGCAAATATAATTTAATACCCATGCGAATATCCTCATCAGGATATTCACATGAGTATCAAGAGTATGGCCCAAATATATCAGCCAGATACCACCAAACACTAATTCAGTTTTTAATTATCTCTCGGCCCAAAACTGTCACCATAGCAACGCCGTGCATCTGTTTGCACATGTGGGTGAAAAATCGAACTCCTTTTGCCGTTTCGCCGAGAAATTGAAAATCATGATATCCTTAAAATCCGGATCCTGTGGCTATTTTTTCTTATTTCTTGACCAGATTGGACTTGTAAGAATGCCTGATGTTTGAGCTTTCTAAAAATGTAAATTATTAGTCGAAATTGTCGGTATTTTTCCTGACGCGAGGATTTAAAAAACGAAAGTTTGTTTTTTTTTAGCTGAAAGTGACTTTTGTTTTAAAATCTTTAAAAAATATGTGATTTTGTCCTTGAGATTTGAAATTGATATATTTTTATTCGCAATTGTCTGCTCTTTTCAGTCATGTGATTTGTTTTTTTCTGTGATGTCTAGATGGTGGAGGAAAAAGGGAAAAAAACAGTAAAAATCAAATCGCATAAAACATTAAATAACAAAAAAATAATTCAAAATTTAAAAAATTGGTTTGCACGTGTCACCTTACCACCCCTCCGGGTCTCCGATTGCCAAATTTCGCAACTCTGCGACGCACTATCGCTGAGCTTATAGTGTATAAGACAGACAGACACACAGACAGACATTGCCTTTTATTATTTACTAGCCGCCTTCGGCGACCAGCCTATTCGCTACCCTTGAAAATTCTGACAGTGGCAAACTTGCTGGTGCAACCTACCAGAAAGGTATAAGGTAACTATTTGGACGGCCAGGAAGTTCCACCCAATTCAGACCGGAACCCAGTGAGGGAGGCATCCACAGGGACTGTACCCTCCTTCCCCTACCACCAACCTCTCGGAAGGACTTACGGACCCACATGTTTAACGCGATTGTGCTCCACATAAACACGGCTGCAGTTTTGGCAGAGGCGGGAATCGAACCTGGACTTACCGAGTGCAATTCCCTCACGCTAACCACTGGGCTACTGCATCCTCCGTGACAATCTCCATAACTTTCTTTTTATTCACCCAATTTAGACCGGAACCCAGTGGGGGAGGCATCCACAGGGACCGTACCCTCCTTCCCCTACTATCAACCTCTCGGAAGGACTTACGGACCCGCATGTTTAACATGATCGTACTCCGCGTGAACACGGTGGGAATTAAACCCGGGCCTACCGAGTGCAATTCCCGCTTGCTAACTTCCTGCTCACTAATTTAAATTTTATAATGACCATAAGAAATTTAAATTTTAATTTGACCATATGCTAAGCTCTTAATTCCATCATTTAAAATGTAACATAATATCATTTAAAATATCCTCATTCCAATGTTTCATCATTTAAAATATCCACAAAATTAAAATATCCATTTAAAATATCCACAAATTAAAATATCCATTTAAAATGACCATATGCTAAGCTCTTAATTCCATGATTTAAAATATCACGTAATTTTCTAACCCATCTCTATGGAAACATGTGATGTCCCCAGCTGGAGAAAAATCGGATCTTCCGAGAATTATTCGAGAAATTTAAAATCATTACTTCTTTAAAATTCCGATCCTGCGGCCATTTTTAATTATTTCTTGACCAGATTGGGCTTGTAAAAAAGATCTTTGAGCTTTCTAAAAATGTAAATTATTAGTCGAAAATCGCACTACTTTTCCGGATGCGAGGATTTATAAACGAAAGTTTGTTTTTTTGAGCCGAAAGAGACTTTTTGTTTTAAAATCTTTAAAAAATATTAAAATTTGTCCCTGAGATTTGAAATTGATATATTTTTACTCACAATTGTCTGCTCTTTCCGGTCGTGCGATTTGTTTTTTTCTACGATGTCTGGATGGTGAAGAAAAAAGGGCAAAAAGGAAAATAACGGTCGAAATCGCATAAAACATTAAATAACAAAAAAAAATAATTAAAATTTTAAAAATCGGTTTTGATGTGTCACTTCCCCCCCCCCCCCCCCCCCTTCAGGTCTCCGATTGCCAAATTTTGTAGCTCTCCGACATGCGGTCGCTGAACCTATAGTATATAAGACACACAGACAGATATTGCCTTTTATTATTTAAGAAGATTGATATTGTTGGGAATTGATATAATAATGAATTTGAAAAATTGAGTGTATTTTATGATTATAAATATATTATGTAATATGAGAAGTAAATGCCTAATGCTGCCATGGAATTATAGTTATAATTTCGATATAAAAATAAAGTATTTAATCAAGATATATATATTTAATTTTATTAAAAATGTTTTGTGATGATCAATTTGAGTAGTTAATATGCCTAATGCATGCCTTATTTAGAATTACTTATCACACATTTGACCAGTCTTCTGGTTATGCATCTCTTGGTGATTCAATTATTACTGTAAGATAGAGAGGTTACGGTAAGATAGATTAACTTTTTTTTTTTTAATAAATTTAACTAAGACATCCTCTCTATCGTACCCAGACCGTCTGACTCATCCTGAGGACTTAAGCAACATGCCCTCACGGTAAGATAGAGAGGGTATGTTGCTCAAGTCCTCAGGATGAGTCAGACGGTCTGGGTAAGATAGAGAGGATGTCTTAGTTATTTATTCAAAAAAACGAAGTTAATTATTTAATTAGTTTTTTCCAATTAAGAAATTATTAATGAGTTAAAGAAATTAAGATCAACACACCCTGTTTGTCTTACTAAGTGTATGGGGACTCATTCACCTTTGAATTCAACCCCATAGCTACTTTTAAGTCCATTTTCTGACACTAATTGTTCGTTGTGCTCTGCTCCACTCCAGTATATGTAAGCGTGTTACAAGCTGTTTGATTTGAGTCACAGATTGTGAATTTAATTTAGTTTCAGATGTTAGTGAGAATCCCATAGACCTTATCAGAAATTATTTTGAAATATTTAGTCAAAGTCAAGATGCTTATGTCTGTAATTTGAGTGTTTTACTATATCTAATGATCTGAAATTGATTTTATAATCAGAAGAACAAAAGAATAATATTGCTTAAGTATTTTGGAATTTGTATTTTTCAACTTTGAATTTTTCATAACATATCAGTATATTTAACTTCAATTTGAAGCATATCTTAAAAGGCATATTAATAGTTTTTGATGAATTTAAATATTGCAACCCATGCTTATTGTTGGGAAATTCTATTTTCACTTCATTTGTGTCCTTAATTTGTCATTATGGACACCGTTTAAAAAGTTCAAGAAATATTGTGGTTTGCTTTTAGTTCCATATAAATGTGTACACAGTACAGTCTCTAGTAAATATTAAGACATTTGAAAATGCTGAAATTTGTAATTAAATTGAAGTGTTAAACGAATAAATGAAAGTAAATTGTGAAAGATAATATTATTGTAGTTTTGTATAAGAGTCAATATCTTATAACATTACTCTTTTGTTATTTTGATGTTTTGAAAATTGAATTTTTTTCAAGTTTTTGAAACATTTTATATTGGCCATGCCTACTAATATTCTATTCAAATTTACATTATGGCAAAATTTATTTCTACTTAGAAAATTAAAGAACATGTGTATAAAATATTATTAAAGATTTAAATTTTTACAACACAAAATTTTGTGTATGTCCAACTTTATCACAACAGATTTTAAGTTATTTCAATATTTAGTCAGGGAAAGTGTGTTACTTAGGGACAAGGAGCAACTGGAGATGCCTTATATTTTTTTAACTTAATTTGAAATTGCTTTCAAATTAAGGTAAGTGGTACTCCTTTTCTCTAATGGTGCATTTCAAAGGCATTGGATCAACAGTGGAAGAAATAAGCCACTTTTTTATTTTTAATGGGAGCTTTTATTAGAGGCATTGTTTAAGTCTAAAGGTAAAAGTAGTTAGGATATAATTCTGCAGTTAGATAAATAAGGATTATGTATGGAATTATAAAAATATCCATTTGAATAACTAAACAAACCTAAATGTTGGTCTCATAAAAATATTGTTTTTATTGTGTACCTTATGATATATGCTATATTTAGGTATCCCTGTATAGTATTCCCATATGCCACATCAACCATTTAGTAATATGTAATTAATATTAAACAAAATATTATTGGTGTTGGTATAGTACTAAAATATGGCCTTGACTAAATTACATTGAATATTTAATGATGAACTGCTACTTTGTGTAAAATATCCCTTTTTTAAGAGGCATTTGATTTTTACTCTGTATTTAATGAAATTATAATGTTTATTGGCATTTATAGAAATAATGAAATTTATTTTTTAAAAATAAATGTTTTTTCATCAAATTGGCACACATTTCACTGGGCACCTTGAGACAATGAAATGGGGTACTTCCTCTCTTGGCATCATGACCATATCTGGCCCAAATCTCCCCTCATTATGGACAATTATGAACTTTAGAGATCAAAATATCTTTACCTTTATTCTGATTTTATGAAAGCAGTATTTGTTTCTTCATAATCTGTTCATAAATATAAAATATAATATTTTCTCCATAACTTGTAATATATGAGTATTTTATGTCCTTTTATTAATACAGTAAAGCACGACTTATACACTTCTCATTTATACACTTTTGCCATTTGTATGCTTTTTAATATTGATCCCCATATATTCCTAATATATAAATTTATATTATAAGTTGCTTTTTTCACTGGTCCCTTTAGAAGCATGTAAGCAGGGCTTTGCTGTATTTAGAACAGTGGTACTCTTGAAATGATTATTATGCTCTTTTAATTCAAAAGTTATGTTTTGTGCCTGTCAATTTCTCCTATTTGTATCACTGTTCAGATTCCTGTGCTTCTAATATATGCAGAAATATAATTGTTAAAAATAAATAGAAAATATGTATGTACATTTTTTTTCCCTCCCTAGAATAATATTATTCTAAAAAATGTGTTTATTGTTTTTGCCATGTCTTCTATTGTTTTATTTTAGCAATCAAAGGCAAATGAAATGCTTCAAGGATTGTCTTATTTTGAGCACTGCATAAAAAGAGAAGCTGGGGTAAACCGTACACCAAAGGATGCCTTCAGTTGGGGTGCTACTGACCGAGATTCTTTAGCCAGGTGCATTCTAAATATCTGCCATACGGCATACAACATAATTAACAAAGAGCCCAGATTAATACATGTGAATGCTCCTGCCTATATTCTCGGTTTGTATACTTAATCTTTTTTTCTGTACAATGCTCCTATCTCACATGTTTTATCAATTTTTTATTCCTTTTTGTCCTAATGAAAATAATGAAAAAGTGTCATATAGTATATTAACATAGTATATGATAATAATGGGATTAAAGTTGAGTGCTTTTGGTGGCATTCAAATGTCGTTACTTGATCATTGTATTGAAATACAAATTGTATTTTCCTATAGATATCAATAGACTATCTCACTGGTGGTACTATCCAAGGCTCAAAATGTTCTGGAGCAACCTAGAATGGTTTCCCGGTTCACAAAATTATCATTGAAAATATCGTTTTGATCTGTGAAGTTTTCTTGTAAGATGCCTATCCATTTAGTTTTGCAATAATTTTGAAGTGGCATTCCGGTTTGTGAAATTCTTCCATTTTGAGCCCTGGTACTACCTCACTTTAAATATTTTTGTCTTTGTATGGATTCCTCATAATGTTTCAATGGTTTGAACTATTTTAACAATAATGCTTTTATGCTTACAATTAAAAAAATGTAAAAGTTAGTTTTTCATTTGTTGTTGGTTAAAATACTATCAAAATGTTGTTATTCAGCCACAAATTTCTGTAAATATTAAAAAAAAATTTATAAAAGCATAACATAAGGTCTGGTTTAAAAAATAAATTTACTCCTCTCCTTCACATATTTATAGGTAGTGTTCTTTAATTTGATATGTGGTTCGTATTTTTGTGCTACAGATTATTGTGATCTCAAATACACAGTAGAAAAGCATTTATATAGAAATAATATATAGATATATGGCTGGTTTTAATGCATTTTTACAGTGTCTCCATAATTATATCAACCCAAACTTTGAATGAATTATTTTGACTCAAATAGAATTAACATGGCATTTTTTTTATGCATGAATTCATTCTATGTCTGAAATATGCTTAATCACAAAAGTTTATTTGTGAAAGAAAATGTTTTTAACAGTTCACAATTGAAATTTTGTTTCTCTAATATTAATTTATCAGTGAAAATTATAAATTAAACTAACATCAGAAGAGACTTTTGACTACATCTTTTAAAAATTGTCACTTTATTGGGATTAACAAAATATTGAAATTATGCATTTTTTACTACAGGTATTATTTCATCGGTTGTTACATACTTGATACTGTTGTCTCCTGTTGGACTTCTACAAATTACAGCTGATTTGTTACTGTTAATAATAGTAATATAAATACTCATTAATGAGCAAAAATGATTAATTTATGCAAATGTTTATAACACTCAGTATATGTACAATAAATTAAACTGCTGCTTGTAAAATAAAAACTTACGAAACTTCCTTAAAGATTAAGGGCACATACTGTTCTACCTGTTCTTTTGACGTGAAGAAGAAGGTTTATAACGCCCTCAAAACAATTGTTGTCACCTTACTAACATATAACTGCTTTATTCAAAGAAATTTGTAAGTTTTTATTTTACATTCTATGTCGTTTGTAAAAATATTAAAACTTTCTTTAAGTTTACCTATGTTTCAACTTGTTGCAGAATTTTTTTTTTAAGAAATACCTCTGCATTTGCAGCTAATACAATTTGATGATTTGGGCCATCTATATGAACCATTGCAGAATTTTATGGTAATTGCCATTTCACAATATTTACAACAAATATATTATACTTCACCAGTATAATTTAACTTAAAAGTTTTTTTATTACTGAATTACCTAGTTTGTAGTTCTTCCTCAGCCTGGAGATATGCTTAGCAAGCTGAATCATTACCATGCTTCTAGATATTAACACAAAGCAGCTGAATATATTTAATTTATCGGCAGGACTGATTTGATGCCAACTTATATTTAAAAATAATAGAATTAAGAAAAAAAAATGAAAAATATAACTTAAAAACAAATAACTTGTTATAAGATATAATATTTTTTTATCCAGTTACTTGTTATAATACTTGAACAATATGGAATCTGAATGTATGAGAAAGCCAAACAAAGCGTCTCATGTCTCATTTTTTAAAATCCATTCTCAAATTTTGCAGAAAAAATGCTTTACTTATTATTATTATTATTATTTTATGTATTTATTTATTTTTATTTTATTTATTTATTTTTGTGATATCTGATAATTATAATGTTTCTTATATTCAAATATATTCATTATAGGAGACATCCATGGCAATTTTTCTGATCTGGTGTGTTTTGAAAAAACTCTGTGGCGTATGGGTCCTCTTCTCACCCCTGCCAATTTTCTATTTTTGGGTGATTATGTAGACCGGGGACAGCATGGCATTGAAGTAAATTTCATTCCTATGTACCACTAGTTACAGATTTAGAATTATAAAAATCTAATTTTCATTTTTTAAATAGAATGTTATATTTTCTGTGAGATTACTGTGTACTAGTTTTTTTTTATTTTTGTGACATGTAATTTCTGCAAAGTATGATCAAGTGTTTTACATTATCTGAAATCATGTGAAATAATAAATTCTTGAAAAAAAAATCAGCATTTAAGAATCTTTCAAAATACAGTTGCCACTGCATAGTAGTGGCTTTTCAGTAACTAATTTAATTAGCCATTTAATTTTAAGTAAAAAAAGTATTTCTCTAGCAACTGTTTTTTATTGCATATGTCACAAAATCATCTCCACTGACATAAAACTTATAGTATTATTTGTTCTGTTTTGTTTGGGAAAATTGGCCAAGGGAACATTGCCCCATCAATGGCTAAAACATGTTTAAATGTGACAGAAGCTATTTTCTTGTCTATTTAACTGCAATGCATTTCATATGCATGGAAATACATATAAATTGAAGATAATAAAACTACAATAAAGTAACATAACTTACAAAATTAGTAGTATCAACTAGTTTTAAAGACAAAACCAACCTTCTTTACTAGGACAATCAGGACGTGTGTTCTGTAGATAATAGCATGATATCCTAAAAGTTCCTAAATACTCCAAAACTCTTCCAAGGTACTAAAAAATATCTAAAAGGATATGAAACATTCTACAGTATGCCTGAAAAGGTGCCAACTGACCAATTACCCTTAAATTGCATAAAAATATGCAAACTTACTAAACATTAAAATGGAACTTTCGAATATTGGAAACGCAAAATAAAAGAAATAGAAGACACAAATTAAAGTTTTCAAAGTCTAACATTTATTTAAAAATTTAACTTCAATTTTAAAAAACTTTTAAAACATTTTACAACTTTTAATATCTCATTGATTAAGCAAATAAACATCATAAACGAATAAATAAATAGCTGAACATATGGTAGAAATACAAAACTTTAGAATATTAAAAGTTAAAGAAAGCAAACTTAAATAATTAAATTATGTTAAAATTATAGAATAATTTGCCAAACAAGAATTTGGAATAAAAAAGAATATCAGTTAGCCAAAAAGGAAATTTGGAATAAAAAAGAATATCAGTTAGCCAAAAAGGAAATTTAGAACATAATTAACATCCCAATTAAAAGTTTAAAATGCAATGGCTATTTAAATATAATACAATTAAAAGTTATAGATAACCCAGGTTTAAGAGACCTAAAATTTATAAGTCGAGGATTCAAATTCCTACCGAATTAGAATAAAAATGTATTTAACTATTGAGGAATAAAATTGAAAATGATTTCACCAAAGACTTTAAGCAGAGATAAATAGCAAATATCAGCAGGAGACAAAATCACCAGAGGAATCACCATATGTACTACAGATCCAGAGAAAACTCCAGAGAAAAAGATACAATTCATAGTACAGAGAAAACGTTTATGTCCAGTAGAAATCAGGAAAAAAGACCACATCATTAAGTCTAATCCCCAAAAGACCCCTCTAGACAAGCACATCCAGAAATGACAAAATTAAATAATTTCCCCAAACTGTAGTTACGGACTTCTGGCATCAGAACGGAATACAAATCTTCAAAAATGTTGGTTTCCATTCTTCATGAAAAGAGCTACACAACTTGGTAAAATAAATAATTTGCCTGCAAAACATTGTCGGCTGACATTTCATATATCATGGAACACAGTAGATAATTAATTAGATGGCAGGAGAGGCAGGAGTTCTAAGCATGAATTCCATCTTTTCAGACACATCTCCCTGCTATCAGGACAAAACAATTTCAGAGGCTCTTGAGTGTTTAGACTAAATATCGTCTCCATGGCAGGAAATGCAGGTTGAAGATGCTACAACTTCATAACAGATTAGACAACGTTTATTTAGCCCGAATAAATATATTAATTTTAATTCCGCATTAAAGTGCATACTTAGGTCATAGCAGGAAACAAGAATTTTTAGAAATACATTATAAATTAAACCGAACACAGTTAAAAGGCTGTGGAATAAATACATTTCACAGAACATGCTCTTTAGCGCAAGAACAACTTCATTGGTTCACATCTCTAGCTGTAATCAATGAAAAAACATACAAACGGCAATTATATAGTATCATAATCGCTGCCACAAATTGTAAACAAAACTATTAATTGACGATAAAAGAGTTAATTACAGACAATTTTAATATTACGGCCAACCAATTAAAAACTCAAAATTTTAAAGAAGAGAACAGCAATTTTAATGCAGTCGAAATTAAAAAGAAATGAAGTGAAATGACTTGGAATAATAAAATTCTGCAAAATTTTAAAAACAGACGATTCTGAAACATATAAAAAGCTGAAAATAGAATTTAAATAGAAAATCACGATAAATTAATGAATTCTAAACCGAGAATAACAAAATTAGTATCAAATGAAAGGGAATAAAAAGAATTACAAATTAGCCAATTTAAATAAATTTAAATTGATAAAACTTAAAAAGAGCGAACTTTTGCCATTTGGAACACAAAAACTATGGAACAGAATGCATTTGGAATGGAAGAATATCATAAACCTAAATAAATGGAACATAGATAACTAAATTTAAGAAAAGAGAATAACAATATGTAAGTCCGCTGAACCCGTTTTGACTATCAAACAAAATTCCTAAAATTATTAAACAAAAGCAACCCAACACGTGTAACTTACACTTAACAAAGCAAAATTGGTAACTGCTGGTAGAACAGCAAAAGTGACTGAAGCAGAGAAAGGAGTTTCCATTGGCTAGAGAAGAAAAAGTTGATAAAAACCATGAAGAAAAGAATGAGTAATAGGATACTATAAATGAACAACAAAAATACCAAGAGGAATGTGAACATCCAGCAAAAATATTCAAAGCACCTGTTCAGTGAGTAAAACTATGAACACAAGTTTCCTACTGTAAAATAAAGAAGGAAACTAATCAGTTTTGAAAATTACATGAGTAATTCAAACCAGCTATAAAAGTAATAGTTACAACAATAACAACTACAAAAAAAAAAAGTTGAACAGAAAGTAAAAGAACTAATTTTTCTGTTTCTGTGCCTTCTCATGCTCATTCTAATTATTTTATTCATCAAAAATCATCAACTTTTTATACTTATGTTTACTGTGCCTTAAATTTGGGTTCTAATTTTCAGACACTTAATATTGAGATTGACTATCTTAAACCTTTGGCCATTTCTAGAGGTCCCTCTATTATTAACAAGGCATTGCATAAATTCAATAAGCCACCTTCAACATTAAGAAGTTTGTTAAATTCTTTTATCTTTCTCTTCAGTTGTTAGCTTTTGCCAATATTCTATCACATTTCAATTTTAGGTGTGTCTTTAAACTGCTTAATAAAATTAATTTCTTTACTCTTAAAGGTCCCATTCCTGTCATTAGAGTGTTTATCATATTCTATGTAAATGTGGTCTTAGTTATGTTCATCAAACAAAAAGAGCTCTTACATTTTGTATTAAGAAACACATGAACTATGTTTCTAAACAAGAAGTATTTAAGGAAAACTTGAGCAGCATATTTAAGCACAAATAAAGTAATAATAATACTTTTATTTGAGCATTACTCAAGTTTTCCTTATCCTTTACATAAAGTGTATTTTGCTTTTAAAAGATAAGTCTTCAAGATTTTAAAGTCTTCAATTATTGAACATTCTTCAAACTAATCATGTTTTTAATTTTTTTTTCAGCTAACATCAGTTTTACTCCTAATCCCATTTTTGAATTGGACTTTCTTGACAGTTTATCAATTGTTTTGCACTTAAACTCTGTTGTTAACAATAATTATCCCTTCTTTTCTTCAACTTGGAAATCTCTTGTTTAATTTTGATATTGTTTTTGCTTCTTTTTCGATAATTTTCTAGCTGTTTCTAGAATTTTTGTTATTTTCTAAAGTATTTGTTGATGAAGTTAGCTTGTAAAGTCTCCGAAACTAGTTAGTTTCTCATTTTTTATATTGCTTTTATTTTTCTTCATTGTTTAAAATCTGTTATTTTTACAACTGGTTTGACCAACTCATTTAACTTCCAAAACTGGTTAGTTTCCTTCTTTAACTTATAGTAGGGCACTTAAGTTTGTAGCTTTACTCACTAAATAAGTGTTTTTTATTTATTTTGCTAAACATTCGTATTCTTCATTTATTTTTTTGTCATTCATTCATACTATCTTACTACTCGTTCAGTTCTCCATGGTTTTTTCCACCTTTTCCTTTGTCAACTTTATAATTAACGACTTTTTACTCTACTTCAGTCACGTTTGCTGTTCTGCCAGCAGTTGCTTATCTTGCTTTGCCAAGTATAGGTCACACTTCTTGCTTATCCTGACGAGAAATGCTGGTTCTTTTTGTCTTCAAAACTGGTTCCCACCATTAATTTTGTGTATTATTCTGCTTTATACAAAGTCTTATTTCTTTTATTGCAATAGTAGCAGTTTGAGATGTACATATAGATTGTTAAAGAGTGTAAGAAGTTCTATAAACTTAAATGCAAAAGAAACTTCCTGTTTAAAAAACATTATTGAGTTGTTTCAAAGGCTGTCTTATCTTCTACAAAGTGAACAAACTCCATATAATGATGACAGTAACATAGCTTCAGACAGAATTGCTTTACTACTTCAGAAAACTTAGGTAGCATTGTATCCATTGTGATTTATTACAATGATCCTATACCAAACCTCACCAAAATTATATAAAAAATAAGCATTGTTTCTAATGAAATGGAATGTCAGTAAATTTTACTGAATTGGCAACAAAAGTATAGAAAATTGATCATCATTATTCTAAATTTAATAGAGTAAAATTTGTAAATTTTTGGTGACCCAGTGAAAAGTTTGGAGTTCTTCAAGAAAATTTAGAGGGGATGAGGAAAGTGAAAAATATCTTGTATGGTCCCTGATTAAAATTTTTCTGTATTTCACACTTCTAAAGGGTTGAGTCAATTAGATTTGCGATTCTTGAAAATAAATATTCCTTCGATATCTAGAGAAAGAATTTTCAGCAAAATTGCAAAAACCTTGCAGTCAAACGTCTGAAGAATTTGAAAACACAGATCATCATACTTCAAATTATTTTTAATGCAAATTATTAATGTAAAAAATCTGGTGTGGGCAGAACATGACTTTCCTTATATAATGCAATGAATGTACTACTTTTACAGTAAAAAAATAGGTTATTCTTATAGTAGATACTTATATTCTGCCCAAGATATTGAATTTTCATCAATTAGTCGTCATTTTTATTGATTTAGCATCATTTTTATCCATTTGGCGAGATTTTCGTTAATTTAGCAGCATTTAGAAAAGTCGCCAAGTGGGAGACATTCCGCCAAATTCATCGCCAAAATTTCGCCAAGCGTTATGGATGGAGAAATAAGTTATTCTTATAGCAGATATAATAATGTTATTTTTTTTTAATTTATGGGATTTTTTGATAAATTTATTTGAAAAATGTGCAATATCTCGAGAGCGGTTAATGTTAGCATTCTAAAGTCGTTTCCTAAGGAAGTCGTTTTCTAAGGAAGTTTTCTAAGTCAGTCGTTTTCTAAGGAAAAATTACATAAGAAATGCCTATTTGTGTAACTTTATTAAAGGTTTTGATTTTTTGATGATTCTTTCAAAATTTCACTCGAAAATTTAGGGGGGTTCTGAGCATTCGATTACATTTAAAAACAACAGGCTTCCAGTATTCACGGATTGTGATTTTTGTACCAAATATCATTCGAATCGCTCCATTCATTCATGAGATATCGTCTCCACAGACTCACTGACACACAAACACACATCACCTCAAAAGTGTTTGATTCGTGATCAGGGATGCTTTAGACATGTGCTCTCCCATCGAAAACTCGAATTTGAATTTTCGACCCTTCACAATACTTTTCTTATACATTATGTATATAAGAGAAGTAAAAATCAAACTAAAAGTGAATCAAAGAAAAGAAAATAAAGACCTGTAATCATAGAGAGTACTAATTAAGATCGAAAATTAAGATTTCTTTAAACTCTGTTGACCTTTTAAGCCTTGATGTTTGTTTTGTCCATTCCCCTGTAGCTGGTTTTATATTCTATTTAAAGTTTTTGATTGTTCTAGATTGTGTTTTTGTTCTTGATCTCATGTCTGTTCTTGCCTTTAACTCATCTCATAAAATTATGTCCCTCTCCTCTAGAATGTGATGCTTAATTTTTGTAGCAAAAAATGATTTTTATCGAGTGTTCTTTTCATAAAAACAAGAAAAAATGAAGCATCTGAGCGAAGTATATATCAATCAACCCAATAACAGAGAGGTAGTACCTAGAGAGTGCCTGGTAGTGCCTAGAGAGTCAGTACCAGAGAATGGAAACATCTCATTTATAGTTCGCCAATTATCCGTCTAATGCTGAACAAGAAAGCTGATTAGTATGTGAGCAATTTGAATGAAATGACTCACAAGCAACCCACTTTTGTTCTGGGACTTTTGCATTATATTAAAGTATAAAATAAATCTAAATAAAGAAGTAAAGTGTAAAATCATTTAATACCAAAAATGCACATCATTTATCTAAATGATAATTGAAATACTTTATTATATTCTTCAAATTTGCTTTCTTATTGTATTCTTGTTTATTGTAAACTTGAAGCATTTGTATCCAAAGCATTATAATTAAGCAATGATATAATTTTTGTTTTCTCAGGTTGTTGCCTACCTTTTATGTCAAAAAATTTTAGCTCCTGAGAAATTTTACCTCTTAAGAGGAAACCATGAGGTTCGGCAAATTCAACAGATGTTCACATTTTACCAGTAAGTAATTTTTATTTGCATTGGAAAATGTATATAGTTGACAATACAGGGCTTGCATTTATATGCTATAGCACTTCAATTACCCCAGTATTTTTAAAGGGACTCATTTTAAGCATTCATTGGATCCCCCAGATCCGAAAATTTCTCATAATAATTAGATCGATAGATATAGATATAGAATATATATATTGAGAGATATAGAATAAGATATAACTGAAAACTCTCTAGCTATTTCTTAAAATCATAAAACAACTGTCAGATAAAATTAAATAGTGATTAAATTGTCTCAACTCAAGAATCTCAACTAATTCAAAAAGAACATCATATTCTCAAAACACTGGCATATCCATCATTAGCTTTTACTCTATCTCATAACTTTACTCTCTGAACAATAAGGGACCTTATATTCCCTCTATAGAAAGATTGAAAAAAACCTAGGTAACTCTGGTGAAACACTTTAATTCTTGATTTTTTCAACACTCACCGGAAGTTGCCAAGTTGGTGGCATTTTACCAAATTTCCTGCTAAATTCAAGTGACCCAGACCTTTTTGTATTAATGATTGATAACTATAAAATCTACTTTCCAGCTCATATAAGTTTATGACAGGGAAAAGTTATTGAGTATTTGTAATAATATTGTGTAATTAAAAATTTGTCGCACACACTCAAACAAGTCCAGGCATAGATTTAATGAATAATTTGATTTTTCAGAGAATGTTTGAATAAATTTGGAGAAAAGTATGGAGCTGAAGTGTGGAATGCTGTGAATGAATGTTTTGACATCATGCCTTTAGCCGCTGTGGTGGATGGAAAGGTGAATAGTTGTATACATATATGTTACCTTAATTTCGTACTTTGTACTCTCGGAATCCAATATTTGTTTGCTAAACATATTCATATGTTTGCTGAATGCATATTGCATGCTGAATATGTGCTAATATTGATGCGAATATACTGTATAAAAGTAACCAACTAGCTTTCTATCAAATAAGAAAGATCAATCGTGCATAAAAGCATTGGTTATGAAACACTTTTCAGCTGAAATGCAATTTTTTTTAAACATCTCAAAAATGTAATTCATTCAGCTCTGATATTTTTTAAGATATTTTTTAATTTATCACAGTGCTACAGTAATTTATTATACTTGAAAACTGAAAACTTCATCGGAAAAGATAATGCTAATTACACAAAATAAACTTTATTCAAATGACGTCATCGAAATATAAATCATCTGCTTCTATGTAAAATCAATAAATATTTCATTCATATCACTTATATTCCAGACTCCAGAGCTAAATAATTTTGTGTGAAAAAAATTCAGTAATTCGTATACAACTCATCTTACATTCACTTAATTTGTTTACATTCTGCATGCTATAAAATTAGGTTTCATTGTAGGAATATTCAAAGTTTAGTAATTATTTAAAATAAAAAATATTATAATTGCATTGGCACAGAATTTAGATAGACAGATAATATGCAAAAACAAAGCTGTTTTATGACAGATGCAACTCTAAATATAAATTTAAATGATCTTTACACAGCTGAAGAAAAAATGGATGCCATATTTTATTTTGAAATGAATCATGTGATCTCTTCATATAATATGAGTGTAATTATTATTTCAATTTTTATTTTAAAAACTTTCCAATATATTTTGCTGAATTTTTTTTTTTACACATTTTATGTGATAATTTGAATATTTCTTAAAATTTTCAATTGTGAATTTTAACTCTGCTTAAAAAATGTTTGAAAAATTATGTCCCATAGGGTTCGATATATTTCGTATTTTCAATCCGGGTTAAATCCAAAACTAATTTGGTGATATTATTCATCAGGGTTGTCACTCAACCTGGAAACCGGGAAAAGTCAGAGAATTTGAAAACAGTCAGGGAATTTCACAAGAAACCTGGAATTTTTTAGATAACGCAAGTAAAATTCGCGATGTCCACCAATGTTGGATGCTTTTTTACACAGAAGTTGATACATTTACAACCTTATAGTGCTGGTTGGCACCTCCTTATTTTTAATTTTTTGCTTTGTGGTCATGGTTCTTGCTGCTGATCACCATTGCACCAAATTAGGATGAAATGTTTCACATGGCGAGTAAACAAACGATCGTATTCATCAAATTGGGAGTGGCCAGCCTAATTATGGATAATTTTTTTTTTTTCAAAACCTCTAAGTGTTTTTGCTATTATTTAAATGCCTGAAATAAACTAATAGAAATAACTTTCAAACAAAACATTCCCCTTAACCTCCCCTGAAAAAGAAATACAGAGAGACTGGTAGTAGATTGTTGAATAGTGGTATTCTTCTTAAATAAATAAATTATTATAGCTTTCTTTTTCTTTTCAAACTTCAAGTGTTTCTCAATTATTTTTTGTTAGAGATGTCCATTTGGAGTAAAAATTTCTGTTTGAACTCGGAAGAATTTTTGCTCTTGAACCAATGCATATTTACAAATAAGCTATTGGACTAGAGTTCCATTATGTTCCTCATTTGTGTGAATCATGTTTTCACCAATTGATCAAAACAACATAAACACTTAAGTGTTTACTTGTATCTGTGAAATCAAAATACAGGATCATATCATCAAACAGCAAGATTGCTGTTTGTGATTAAGGATCTGGTTAATATCTTATTAATACCTTATTATTGGCTATTTATTTTTGTAAAACTAATTTCCCAGTTTTTATTTATGTATTTATTTTTTTAATAAAACTTTTTTAGGGAAATGAAGGTATGGGTCTTGATTTCATTTTGCTATGAATCCTAAGGATTGTAATCTGTTAGCATTCTTGTTCCTTTCTGTAATTATATTAATATTTTTAGGAAATGTATTATTCACTGTCATACTGAGATTAAATGTATAAATATTTACAGGGATGCCAGCCAATACGGAATTTTGTAATTTCTTATGTATTTCTGAGCAAAATTACGGACTTCGAAAAAGACCTGTAAAATTACTGGAAATGCCTATTTTTTCCATTTTCCTTTCTTTTCCCATTCATCTCCATCCTGTAATTATTGCACATTAAACTGACAGAACTTGTTTATTTTCATATTTTTGTTTATTATTCATGTTAATTTTTTAATTATTTTGACAGAGTTATATGATTAGTATGATTGCACAATTTCGAATTCTCATGTAGTCACAAGAGTCCACAAGTAGCCTTTTCTATACATCTCCATCCTCTAAATATTAATCATTAGATTAATAAAACTAACTTAATTTCACATTTTGGTTAATTATTAAGGTTAATTTTTTAATTATTTTTAACATAAGTAGTGCGATTGCAAAATTCAATTTGCTCAAAGGAATTTAGCAATTTATCTAGAAGAATTTAATTTTATCTGATGATGAAAGCAATATTATTTGTCCCTCATAATAATCGTGCCAGAATATATATTCTGTATTGTTAGAAAATACGTTCCTCATGTGTTAGAAAAAAGAAATTTCAAAATTCTTAAGAAAACAGAATATGCTTAGCTTAAACTAAATTTAGTTGTTAAATTTTGTTTTTTTAGCCTATTCTAGCTCAGACTTTGATAATTTCTTAACAAAACATGAAAAATAAAAAATATTTGGCATGCTCTTTATTTTTTGAAGTAATAAAAAATGTAATGTGTGTGCACTCAAATTTAGCCTTGAATTCTTCCTGTTAATATTTACTCTCCCTGTTGGGGAGTAAATATTAACTCTCCCTATCAACAGGGAGAGTAAATATTAACAAGGAGAATTTTAGACTAAATTTGAGTGCAGACACATAACATTTTTTATTACTTCAAAAAATAAAGAGCATGCCAAATGTTTTTTATTTTTTATGTTTTGTTAAGAAATTATCAAAGTCTGAGCTAGAATAGGCTAAAAAAACAAAATTTAACAACTAAATTTAGTTTAAGCTAAGCATATTCTGTTTTCTTAAGGATTTTGAAATTTCTTTTCTGTTCAGTAATGAAGACTAATGTATTCGTATTATGTTTGTTTAGTTATAATGTTAATTAAATTTGAACATTTCATATAAAAATATAGTATATAAATTTTTTAGTTTCATATGTATGCAAACTTCCAATTGTTTGCAAACTTTCAATTGTGTGAGTAAATATTAACAGGGAGAATGTGAACACACATGTAAAGCCTAGGTTAATTGAATAATTTATTGCTCTGTTTTTTAATAAATCTGGAATTTGTCTGGAAAAGTCGAGGAATTTCATATCTTATGAAGAGTGGCAACCATGCTCATTTACATTCCCAGACATCCTACAGACCATCTCAACAACATACTAAAATTTAATTTTGATAAAAGTTATTTTTACGGCAGTTACGCGAACGGACATACCGACAGATTGACTGACCAAAGTCATAAACACTTTTTAACTATGTTGAAAAGTGTTGAAATTGGTCATTTGAAGAGGTAGTATTGAAATAAGGGTTACATCTGAAGAGAACTGCTAACAAAACTGCCATGAACTACAAATAAAAGCAGCAAAAAATTCTAAATACTTTATCATCATCATCAATATCTTGATAGCCCACTGTGGGCCTTATCTATCCTCAGAAGTTCCTTCCAAGCAGTCTCCTTTCGAGAATGCTTCTCCAAATTTTTATCTTTAACAAAGTCCTTGTGCACACAATCAATCCATCTCAACTTTTGTCTTCCTCTAGGTCTTTTCCGATTGGTGGGGACATAAAAAAATGTTTTGTGGTTCTATTGTTATCCATTGTTAGCAAATGTCCTGTTCATTTCAACCTATTAATTTTAGTGTATTTGATTATATCAAAATCTTAATTACCTGAATAATTCAAAATTGCATCTTTTCCAAATATCATTTCCCTAAATTCTATCAAAAATACTGCATAACATTTTTCTCTCAAAGATACAAAGGACTTTTTCATCATGTCCTGAGAGAGTCTATACTTCTGAAACATAAATTAAGGTAGAGATAATTTTAATATATATATATATATGAAAAATTCTTTACTTCTACAGATTATAAAATTTATAGATATGTAGATGATCTACTTTGTTTAGTATTTACTGATATTTATGTCATAGATATAGATTTCTATCCAGATAATTTGGAATTAATACCTAATGAAACTACTATTAATAAAAATATTAATTATTTGGATTTAAATCTAATTATAGAACCTACTAATGGGATAGTTTCTAATTTATATGATAAAAAAGATTTTTTTAAATTCAATATTAATAAAATATTACCTTTTAATTCCTGCAACTCGATTCAATTGTTTAGAAATATTATACTTAATCAACATTTTAGAATTTGTAGATTATCAGATAAAAAATTCCATGCTTTGCACATAAATAACCTCATAATTACCAGTAAATTATATGAATATCCAGCATATTTAGTAAATGGTATAGTTAATAAATTTCAATTAGCCCCAATTCTTAATAATCTCTCCTTAGTATCTTATTTTAGCCTTACTTCTACATTTTCTTGTTTTTACAATACAATATTTTTTCATCTTTCTATTTTGCAGCTTTTACTGTAGAATATCACATTTTACTGCCATTATGCAGTACGGTTTTTATTATTCACTTTGGCAACAGTAAATCTCTTCTTTACACTTTATCGAATGGCAACATTGGTCTAGTCATTTTTTGCTCGTCGCGTTTGTACATTTGATGTGTATTTTAAGGTATTTATGTTTCCTTTCTATTTTTTCAATCTTTGTGCTTGTCGTCCTAATAATACATGTTTATAGATAAAATCTATCTTGTGTTTCAGAAACAAGCATTTTTGTGTTCATTTCGTTTAAAATATTAGGACTTGATAAAGAATTTTATCGAAATGAACTAATCTTAAGCCTAGAGCTCTTCCATCTGCAAGCTTTAATGCTTGATTATTTTGGTATTCCTTTTTTCGATTCCTCTCCATTGACATTTGTTGATTATCTTTAGCTTTTGGACTGTAATATGTATTATAATTTCCTCTTTATTGTTAAATTTCATTTTATTTCATTGTATTCTGTAGGCTTAAAAATATTTTTAAGATAGTGTATTATGAGTTACTTCTTCCATTCTACCATTGGATTTACTATTTTAATATTTCATATATATGTAAATTTATATATATACACTCTGTTGTAAAAAAAATATATAAGCCCATAAGAAATTGAGCTCAGCCACAAAACTTGGCATGTATGTATCGTTAAAGAAGATATGCAAGTGATTAGAATTTGGGAGAAAATGCTTTATTAAGAAATGATGGCAAGATGATATGTTAGTAAATCCTCTTCTGCCAGCTATATATACAAACCAGTATTCGGTGTGGTAGAGTCAATTAAGTTGCTTATGTCCCTCTGTGGAAGATTTTGCCATAAATGTTGCAACTGGTCAGCTAATTCACTTGTATTCTGAGAAGGCTGCATTTGTGATCGGTCTGTGGACCCAGATGTCCATGAGAGGGTATTAAATCCTCAAAGAGGTTGTGAAAGTTGTGCAGTATGTGATTGAATATTGTCTTGTTGGTAAATGTAACTTTGGCAGCTTGACAGCATAGGCAGAACAATTGGCTGCAGAACATTGTCAACATACAAGTGAGCCGACAGATGGGCTTGCAGTACCATTAGATGAGAGCAGTTGTCCCACGAGATGGCTCTCTAGACGAGTGGCTATTCACTGCAACGCACTCGTGCCAAAATACCACGTGATAAATATATCAGGCATGAATTTCAGTGACCACAGATGAAAGACGACTGTTCTTTGTTTGCTTTATGCGGAAATTTACAGTTCAATTAGTCTGTCCGAGATTTTGATATTGAAAACATACACAGACACACACATTATATATATATAAATATATATATATATATATATATATATAAGGATATAAACAAGAAGAAAAAATAAGCGAGAACAGGAGTGACCATATGATTTGCATAGAATGGCTGGGGTGGATTGCGACACCCCTTTCCCGCTTAAAGCAGCTTTTACGACCCGGGCAATGCTCACGGCACCAATGTAACTCAATGGTCAATCTCCCACATGTGCAAAGACAGAAGCACCCGAACGGACAAAAGAGCAAAGATGGAACCAAGCATGGAAGAGATACACCTTACTATCCAGCATGAAAACACAACATTTTATAAGGGAAAGTCGCACATGCGCGAAAAGACTTCAAGATGATAGGATCGCAGATATGAAAATATATATGATTAAGAATTCTCATTTAGAATCAAACAATGTACAATTTCTTTCTTTGAAAAAGGAATAGTAATAATGTTGTAAAAAATATCTAGGGTAATTTCTTTTTAATGCATCATTTATTATTTTATTACATTCATGAATGCAGTCTTTTTTAAAAGTACTGTAGTTTCTGTTTCTTCTGAAGTACCCGATAATAATATTTCTGAATATATTTTTAGTGAGGTTTGAATTCCAATCAATAATATAATTAATTTTGATATTGTATGAATTTCTCTTGTCGTGTATGGTTGTATAAATTCCATACTGTTGGTGCTTTCTTATTGACAAATCCAGGAAGTCTGTCGATCCATCCTCATTGATCGGGTTTTCAATTAAGTCCAATTCCCTTGGGTAGAATGCAAAATCTATGTCAGGGGTGTTTGCATAACCCCCTAATATCACGTCGTCAACATAACGGAAATAAGGTATTTCCGATAATAGATGGGTTCCTCTTTCATATTTGGATAGATAAATATCCGCCAATATTGATGAGCATGCACCACCCATGGGTATGCCTTTGACCTGTTTGTAGAAATGCATACCGTCATATAGTATGTTTTCATTTAAAACCAACTCAATCAAATCCAAATATCTTCTGAGAGTTATATATGGTTTTAAATTATATTCTTCATGTAATTCTTTCAAGATCATTTGTAGGTTTGTTAAATCGATGTTATTAAACAGATCCCTGAAATCGTAGCTTCTGAAGTTTAAATCTTTATGGCAAAATTTCAGTCAGTCTATCAATTCTTGTCCGTTTTTTAACATTATGGAGTTTTGCTTCTTAATATCAGTCATAACATATTGGAGTAATTTCAGAAGTTTTTTATTTGCATGTTCCAGGTATGATCCGCATCCCACTGTTACAGTTCGGAACTTGACTGGCTTTTTGTGTAACTTGGGAATGAGGATCAAGTATGGAAATTTTACTGATTTAATATCCATACCAATTCTTTTATACAGTGCTTTTATTCTATTGGTGATGATTGATTCGTTGCTAGGAATTAATGTATACATGGCACAATCCTTATAGCATTGTGTTAAAGTATCGACATAGAATTTTTTACATGTGAATGCAAAATTCGATACGATTTTGTCGGTGTATGTCAATACGAATTCTTCATTACAATGTTTGATTGAAAACGGAAATTGAGAACTCCCAGAGTCCTTGTTTCTTCTCGGGTAGAATAGTAAAAAGCACTGTAAAAGGCATATTTCCATGCGTTAAAAGTTTGTACAGGTATACTGTGTTTGACAGCCATCTTGTATATGAAGGTTTCCAGATCGTAATTAAATTCATTATAAATATCATTATATTCTTGTATTCGGTACTTAGTACCAAGTTGTAATAAGTTTTTGAGTTTATTATCTTTTATAAAATCTAAGTTTCCAGTAATTATATGCTTGTGATAGGGATCACAATGTATATTTTTATGACATTGACAGGATTCAATATTAAATGAAGACACGGTTTTACATAATTTATTGTAGTTGAATAATCTTCTTCCGTTGGTTCTTACAAAGCGATAGGATATCTTAATATTTAGATTAGGCAAAGGAAGACGTTCTTCTATATTATGTAATATTTGGTTGAATGGAATATTTTCGAACATTTTATTCTTAAATGTTGTGATAAAAAATTCTTTTGATTTGTTAATTTGATATTTTGGTTCAAGTGCTACATTATATTTTGCGGCTCTGAGTTTAATTAAATCCAGAATGATGTCTATATTAGTGTTTGTATCTTCTGTATTGCAGTTATTTTCACTTAAATTGAAATTTATAATAAAATTCCATATACGTTGTAAGTATTTGATTTTGATACTGTTGGCTATATTCTTGATCCATCCGAATTTCACCGTTATTTCTGTCTTTATGAAGTCTGAGATTTTTTCTTCTGTTTTGATATAATTAAATTGTTGCTTTTTATTTCCTCTTTGGTGTCTATAAGTTTTCTTAGGTATTGAATTTTCTAAGAGAGGGTATGCTTTACTATTCCTGCATCTTTCTTTATTGCAACTTTCCTTGAATAATAAAGTATTCAGTTATATATATATATATATAATTTAAATTTTATTTTATTATTAATAATTTTTATTACTTTTTTCTATTATATTATTTATTTATTTATTTTCTATTTAAAGTATTTTCAAGGCTATCAAACTACTAGTATTACGAGTTACTTCTGCTTTTATTGGATGAGAGAGTGTCAAAAATATTGTACTATCAAGAACATAGTGTGGTAATTGTAGTACGGAGTCGACCTTGTGGTCAAACTAAAGTATGAGACGAAAAAAATTGACATGCTTAATGTTTACATTTGTAACCTTAAACGTCCAGGGGAGGGTAAACAACCCCCTTACACTCACCTATGGGCGCCCATGGCAGTCTCGTACGGGCTCCCATTGCATGAGCTCCCTGCTTAATACTATTACCCTCAGGATAGAACCTAATGGAGCCGAAGTTTCGATTTCCTCAGGGGTAGTAAACAGTCTTTCCAGACCCTCCAAAAATCTCTGTGATATAAGAGACTGAAACATTGCACACTTGCATGGATGGGGCGCGATAGCCCAGTGGTTAGCGCGCGGGAATTGCTATGGGAGCTCATGGCAAGAATGCCCATAGAACTAATTCCAGGGGTGACAAACTCAAGGATGAGGCATTCCATATTAAGTTGCTTGTAATCTACATTTATATCTTTAAATGCACACCGTATGGTAAGTTCCATCAAGCGTTCTCTTATGGGCACCCATAGCAAGGACACTCATAGAACTAATTTCATCTGCGATAAACTCAAGGATGAAGCGTTTAATATTGACTAGATTGAGACTTATATGTCTAACCTTGAACATCTATGTGACGGCAAGTGTCATCCTTTCCCTCCACTATGGGCGCCCATGTAACATTTTCCAGGAGGGATCTCAAGGATGAAGGGTTCAATATCGCTAGTTTGTAACCTACATTTGTAACCTTGAATATCCAGTTCAGCTTAAGTGATCCCTTGCAGTCCTCTACGGGATCCCATCGCATGGGATCCCAGCTTATATACTATTGCACTCAGGACAGAACCTAATGGAGCCAAAGTTTCGATTTCCTCAGGGGTAGTAAACAGTTTTTCCAGACCCTCCAAAAATCTCTGTGACATAAAAGGCTGAAATATTGCACAGTTGCCATGGGGTGGGGCACGACAGCCCAGTGGTTAGTGCGCGGGAATTGATTGCACTCAGTAGGCCCGGGTTCGATTCCTGCCATTGCCAAAACTGCCGCCGTGTTCACGTGGAGTATGATCACGTTAAACATGTGCGCCTGTAAATCCTTCCGAGAGGTTGGTGGTAGGGGAAGGAGGGTACGGTCCCTGTAGATGCCTCCTCCACTGGATTCCGGTTTAAATTGGGTGGCACTTCCCGGTCGTCCAAACCTTACATCTTTCTAGTAGATCGTTCGGTCTGGGTCTCAACAACAACACTTGCCATGGACGCCCATAGGAATGTTGAATGTCACGAATATCAAACTAATGAATACTTACTGTACATCTCGTCCGTGAGATTGTCCCCGCTGGAAAAAGTTCTATTGACGTCCTTGCCATGGGCACCCAGTGTCTCATCCTTGTGTATGCTCTTGGAAGAAACTCTATGGACGTCCTTGCCATGGGAGCCCATAAAAATTTTGAAAGCCACAAAACGTAGGCATCAAGGTAATCGATATTGTACATTTCGTCCTTGAGGTCGCCCCACTTTAATAAGTTCTATGACCACCTTTGCTATGGGCGCCCATAGCAAGAGTACCCATATAACTTTTACAGGCGGAAAACTGAAGGGTGAGACATACAACATCGACTAGCTTGATATCTACATCTGTGAACTTGAATGTCGACGGGATAGCAAGTTCCCCCTCAAGACCCCCTATGGGCACCCATGGCAAGAGCACTTATAGAACTTATTCCAGCGGGGGCACATTGACGGAATTATGTATCATATTCATAAGTTATATATTGAAAATTAACGTATAATTAAATTTCTGAAGCTGGTGATAGAATAACTATGAGCCACGAAATTCTGGTTACACAACTTCGTTGAAATATTTAAAACAGAGTGTTGCAGCTATAACAAACGTTAGATAGTAGTTGTAGCAATACAAGTAGCAGTAGAAGTGTTAAATGAGAACAGTTCCAGTTTAATTCAAAATCACTTTTATTGAAGAGTGAATCCATTGTATTTGCTTACAATATATATCATGAGAACAGGTAAGCAAAAACCAAAGCATACTATTTACAAAACATGAGCACTACAGCTCATATGAAGGTTTTCAGTTATAGTTCCGTGCTTAGACACGTTTCTGGTTTAAGTATTATTTACACAAGTAAGTGGAATAAAAGCATTTCACACTTACGTGACAACGTGCACTTTCCGATGCCACCACTAGCTGGGCACACGCTATGGCTAAAACTTTAAACTTTCCGGATCAGCACTATAAAGTCCACAACACGGGAAACATGGTCTCCTTAACTGAGAACCATCAAAACTACTAAGTTTAGTTTAAATATCCGCGTTCACCGATAAACACTTTATCGTAACTTTCGACAACATCGAAACATGACTTTACGAAGATCCGTCTGCCCGATCTAGATCCTTCTAGATCCTTCCATCGATCAGTATATCGATCGAATGACTAACCGGTCTAATGACCAAAGCGATCGATCCGTCGATCAAAACGATCTACCTTAAAACAAAGCGATCTACTGACAAAGCGATCTCACTTAAAACCAGAAAAGTGTCTAGCCTTTATATCCGAAGATGGGTGCATTCCGGAACATAACCGTTGCCGGCAACGCCCTCTGGATATGCAAAACAGGATGCGTGAGCGGCGAGAAAGGTGATTTGCATGATCAGCCAAGTTTTGTCCACATTGCGATTCGTTCACGAGAACGGAATAATCATTTTAATAATGACGTCACGCTCCCGTGAAACGAGAATCGCGATGTAAACAAAACCAAGTTTCCAACAATCGCCCCCCTCATGCAAAAACACCAACTCTCGGCGCCCATGCTTTCATCCAACAAAAGGTTATTCTAAGAATCAAAGTTCTTAGTATCCTAAAAACATAATGTATGCATACACAAAATTTTATACATTAAAGAAATTTATAACACTTATAACATTTAGAAAGTGAATAGCCTTTTCTCAAAATGGCAACAATCAAATGAGTACACTTATCTATTATGCAGATCATAAGCATTCTTTAAATTACATGTTTAAGGATAACATAGTCAAAGAAAACAGTATAACCATACTATTGCCCTTTCTTAAGTACTAGCTCATACTGAAGAAAGCTATTTTCTTTGCTATTTTGAAAATTAAAACAAACATTAAGTTTAAAATTTAAAAGTCTAAAGATATCAAATTCTTTACTCAAAAGTGAAACTGTATGGTCTATATCATTTTGTTGTTTAGCAAACAAAATTATGTCGTCTACGTAAATCAGCATTAATACTTTATTCTGATATGTATAAGCACAGTTGCACCATTTAAATTTTAAAAAGTTTAATTTTTTCAAAGTGGTGTCAAGCTCTTTATACCATTCCCTTCCGCTTTGGTGAAGGCCATATATTGCTTTCTTAAGCAAACAAACATATTGAGGCAGATTTGGATCGACATATCCATGTGGTTGTTTCAAGAAAATTTTATCATTCAACTTGGCATAAAGATATGCGGACTTAATGTCCAGTTGAAAATGTTTCCATTTAAGCATGCAAACAAATATGGAGAAGAAAGCTCTGATTAAACTAAAATTAATCACAGTGCTAAACACTTCATCATATGAGTCCCCTTTTATCTGGGTATATCCTTGAGCTACTAGGCGAGCTTTGAATCGTTTAACATTTCCCCTTTCATCCTTCTTAATGGTATAAACTCATCTACTTCCTATAATTTTTTGTTGTGAGATGGGTGCAGGCACTAAGTCCCAGACACCCCTCTCTTGCATTGTAGCTATTTCATCATCCATGGCTTCTTGCCATTTATCGGACTGTGGAGATTCTATTGCCGATTTATAGCTCTTGGGTATCAAGATCTCAACATTGCTTGCTTCTGGTTTCCTTTTGATATCACTTACCCCCTTTTTCTCTCTAAAATTAAACATTTGCTGATCATAATGAATGTTAGCTTTTCCACAAAACTTTCTGACATCATTATGAGATCTCAGCCTTTTATTGTCACCTTTTACTGAGTAGTAAATATCCGTCCTACTCCCATCAGGCCTAGGTACTGCTTTCCGTATCCAGTCAATATCTGAGCAGGGTGTCAGACCAGAATCAGCAGGAGAGTCCTCATCCCCACTAGATTTACTAGTGTCACGGCTCTCACCTGCTTCTTCCTCTGACACTCCTCCTAAGCATTCTGATTCCGAGTCAATCGACTGAGTAACGTTCGATTTCCTCAAGGTGATTCCTTTAGTGTAATTAGGGCCCAGGACGCCTTCCGCTGCCACTCCTTCCTCAAACCTTACATTAGAAGTTTCCTCAACTTTCTTTTTACCCGCTATATAAATCCTATAGCCTTTGGTGCTTTCGGCATATCCGACCATTATTCCTATTTGGGCTCTCATATCCAACTTATTTCTAATTTGTTTGGCTGTGCCCACATAGGCTTTGCACCCGAAAACTTTGAGGTGAGCAACGGCTGGCTTCCTTCCATAATATAACTCGTGTGGAGTTTTAGTTTTGAACTTATGACATATTCTGTTCTTGGTGTGTGTAAAACACAAAATCGCTTCTGCCCACATTCTGTTATCAACCTGGCTTTGATCAAGCATAGCTTTCACACAATCTAGTGCAGTCAGATTAAATCTTTCAGAAACCCCGTTCTGTTCGGGTGTATATGCATTTGACCTTTCTGATTTAATCCCCAATTTATTTAAGTATGCCTTGAACTGGTTGTGACAGAACTCCATACCATTGTCCGTACGGATACACAAAATCTTTTTGCCTAGCTGCCTCTCTTCCTTAGCTTGGAATTCTTTAAATATCTTAAACACCTCTGATTTTTGTTTCATTATATAAACAAACACTTTCCGGCTGAAGTCGTCAGTGATTGTCAAAAAGTATCTGTTTCCGCCCATTGAAGCTGTAGGTAAGGGACCACACACATCCATATGGAGTAATTGTAAAGGTTTAGTGGACCTTATCCTACCAATTGGCTTAAATTCTCTTAGACTTTGCTAACTTACAGTGTGTACAGTTAATTTTTGCATATTTTAGTCTAGGGAGTCCATTAGCCGCGGAAACTTTACTTGTCTGATATAAATAATCAGAGTTAATGTGGCAATATCTCCTATGCCAGAGTTCCGTTTTATTCAAAACCTCAGAAACCGCACAACTTGGTTTCTCATTAACCTTTTCTTTTGACCTCGACTTCACCTCAGAGTTACGTTTACTTTTATTTATTCTAGGCAAATTTTTCATTTTGTCAATACTGTTTTTCTTATTTAGGGGTTTTCTATCTTTCTTAGAATTTTTATACCTACCCTGATCCTTTCCTTTAGTTTTACGGTCTTCAATATTGTTATTTGCAGTCTGAACTTCGTATTGAGGTTTTAAAAAATATAACCCTTCTTTTCGCTTAGCATAGAAGAATTTTTCTCCCTTTGGAGTGTAAAACCACAATACCCCATTAGCCCCTTTAAAAGTATACCCCTGTTCCTCAAGAACAGATGCGGCTAATAAGTTTCGTCTTAACTTAGGCGAAAACATTACATCAGACAAAACAATATTATTTCTTATGTTCTGAAACTGAACATACATTTTGACCGTACCGATAGCCTCAACTGGGCTCTCAATATCACCCACTGCTAGCGACATAGATGCACCTTTGCTTTCCTTAAATTTTGAGAATAAATTAATATCATTGCAAAAGTGCCGCGTAGCAGCGGTGTCAATTACCCAGCTGAGTCTATCGCTAGGATCCTGCACAGTATTAGCTTCAACTCTAGCAGATGCATACAATTCAATTATATTTGAGCTAGACTTAAGAATAGGGCAATTATTCTTTAAATGACCAGCCTTCTTACAAAAATAACATGGTCCTATGACCCTTTTAACTGGTTTAACACTTTTAAACACTTTGTTATTTTTACACTTTACATTTACATTACTCTGAGACAAGAATACAGATGAATTTAGACTTACATTGTTTCTATCACTACGGAGTTGCCGGATACGTCCTTCTTCCGCAGACAATTCATGTTGGATTTTCTCCAAAGTGAAATCCTTGTCCTCCCATCTGTAGATTAGTTAAACTATTCCCTGGAAGTCATCAGAGAGGTATCTTATGGCCTGGAATGCCACATAGACGCTTTCCACCGGGTGCTTGATGTCCTTCAAATCCGAAACAGCCCTCTCCTTTAAGAGCGAATGAAACTTCATTCCTCCAAGTGACGTAATTGTCTCTAGTTAATGCAGTAATTTTATTTGCCTCCATGGCAAGGTGGCCTTTTGGAACTGAGCTGAAGAGACCTTTTGTTTACGCTTTCGTCGACATGCAAATGGCGCCGTCCGCGGCCCCCGTCGACAGGATTCGTTGGAACTCTAACACTTCTAAATTTTTAACGTTGTTATGGGGAGCACTGGCCCATAACCTTTGATGGAATTATGTATCATATCCATAAGTTATATATTGAAAATTAACGTATAATTAAATTTCTGAAGCTGGTGATAGAATAACTATGAGCCACGAAATTCTGGTTACACA